>WHVD01000129.1:0-239346 GCA_015178975.1 Hysterangium stoloniferum
CTTTATTTGCAAAGAACGGGGAAACGCCAGTAGTGGCCGAGGGTGCATTGTTGTAAGCAAATTCTGCAAGTGGTAACAAGGGTTTTCCAATTGTCCTGTTGATAGTTGCAATATACGCGGAGGTATTGTTCCAATGTCTGGTTGACGCGTTCGGTTTGTCCGTCACCTTCCGGGTGATGTCCGGACGTGAAATGTAATGTCATGTCCAAGGATTTTCCGAGGGATCTAAAAGAAGTGAGACACGAACTCTGATCCTCGATCGGGAAGTCACGTGGGACGGAACTCCGTGCTTGGAAAATACGTGGATAATAAAAAGTTCCGCTAACTGCACGGACGTAATTGTATCATAAGTAGGGATGAATATACCTTGTTTTGAGAATCTGTCAACAACGACTAGGATAGCGGAAAAGCCTTCAGAATCCGGCAGGTGTTCAATGAAATCCATAGATATAGAATTCCACGGGTGTTCCGGTACCGGGAGTTGTTTCAAAAGGCCATATGGCTTGTGTCGCTGAGATTTCGAGCGGGGACAAGTAGTGCAAGATTTACAATAGTGCTTAACGAATCCACGGAGTCCGGGCCAAGTATATTCTCTTCTTATTAATGATAGAGTCTTGTTGTACCCGAAGTGTCCTGAGAGTGGATGATCATGTTTGTATTGAAGGATCCTGAGGCGGAGGCCGTCGGAGTCCGGTACATAGATCCTATCGTCAAGTCTAATGAAACCATGTTGATCAAGAGACCACCGAGGTTGATCGGGGTCCACGGGATTGTCCAGATGAGCTTTAGTAACTGGGTCTAGCGGAATTGCCGATAGAATATCTTGATGTAGCTTTTCGATATCCATAATGATAATTCCACGGACAATGGGATTGACGAGGAAAGTTGCGCGGACCGATGCGGTAAGTTGTTGATTCGTGAAGATAGGTTTCAGGTTGTGCGGATTTACCGTTGCATAGTCGTTGCTCCCCTCTTTAGGATAGACGTCCCATCGTCTAGTTAAAGCGTCGGGTTTGCCGCCGAGACGGCCGGGTCGAAAACGGATAATCATGTTGAAGGCGGAGAGATATTCAGACCAGCGGGCCTGCCGACGGGTCAAGAGTTTTGTGGTAGAAAAGTATTCCAGGTTTTTGTGATCTGTTACAACGTCAATAGGAGCTCCTGAACCTTCCAAATAGTGTCGCCACGCTTTGAAAGCTGAAAAGATTGCCAGAAGTTCTTTATCATGAACGTCGTAGTTGAGCTCTGCTCCGGTAAAAGTCCGGGACAGAAAAGCCACGGGGTGAACTTCTCCGTCGGAGTCCTGGATAGAGAGAATGGCTCCAAGTGCATAGTCGGAGGCGTCCGTTTCAACAATGAGCGGGAAGTCCGGTTTCCAATGCGACAGAATAGGAGCTGTGGAAAAAGAATTTTTTAAAAGATTGAAAGCTTTTTGACACTTATCGTTAAAGTTCCACGGAGTACCCTTACGCGTAAGACGGGTAAGGGGTACCGTGATGTCGGAATATCCACGGATAAAACGTCTATAAAAATTGGCAAAGCCGAGGAAGGATTGGATATCTTTAACTTTTCGGGGTTCGGGCCAGTCTTTGATGACTTGCACTTTAGTTTCGTCCATGCGGAGTCCATCGGGTCCCATCATGAAACCTAGGTATTCCACGGAGTCCGTGTCAAAAGTACATTTTTTACCATTTGCGAATAAACCATGTTGTCTGAGCCTCCGGAGAACCTCACGGACTTGTTTGTCGTGTTCCGCGGGATTCTCGGAGTAGATAAGAATGTCGTCCAAGTAAACAATGACGCATACATCGAGCATGTCGGAGAAAATGTCGTTGATAAAACGCTGAAAAACAGACGGGGCATTAGTGAGTCCAAAAGGGATGACCAACCACTCGAAAGCCCCATAGCGGGTTCTAAAAGTGGTTTTCCATTCATCGCCCGCGGCAATCCGGACCAAATGATAGGCATGCTTGAGATCTATTTTGGTGTAAATCCGGGCATTCCGCGGAGCATCGAGCAGGTCAGATATAAGTGGGAGTGGATATTTGTCCTTTTTGGTGACGGCATTGAGTCCTCTAAAATCAACACATAGTCGAAGGGATCCATCCTTTTTTCTGACAAACAAAACAGGTGCTCCAAAAGGAGACTTTGAGGGTCGAATGAAACCTATGGACAAATGTTCATCCAGGAAATCACGGATTGCGGATAGTTCCGTGGACGAAAGCGGGTAAATATGTCCTAGGGGTGGCTGGGCGCCATCTTCAAGATCGATTTTTAAGTCGTATTCTCTGTGAGGCGGAAGCCGGTCAGCTTTTCGCTTGCTAAAAACATCCGCGAAGTCATGGTATTTCTCCGGGATGCCTTCTAGGTCAGCAGCTTGCTCAGATTCGGATACTGGGGTTGAGAAACGTCCAGTTGCTTCATCAATTTTTAAGTTGATAGTGAACGCCTGGGATCCATCCATTTTTGAAGCCCTAATAAAAGCTGCAGCATTAATCAGAGAAATGGACGGAGGTGCCGTGGGTTCCGGGGAAGCTGTGGGTGCCGTAGGGATCACAGGAGTCCTCGAGACTGCAGGTGCCGGGAAGGCCATGGGAGCCGTGGAGGCCGAGACAGGCGCAGTTTCCTCGGTCGCCGCGGGAGTTCGGAATGTTATACTGTTAGCTATCCAGTCAATCAACGGATTGTAGCGGGTAAGCCAGTTATGTCCTAGAACCACCGAGCAACTTGAGTCTAACTGGGTCACATAGAAAGTGACCAATTGAGATGTTCCACAAGGGAAACTGATGGGTAAATCACAAGCTTGGGTAACAACCGAATTACTTGTGCCATCGAAGAGGCGGAGAGCGACGGGATTTATCGAATAAGTTGACAAAGAATTTTTTTGCGTGAATTTTGTATCTAAAAAACAATGAGTCGAGCCGGAATCTATGAGAGCTGAAAAAACGAATTTCGGAAGCATATTAGACATAAGTTTAACGAAAAATGAATCAGAATGTGAAAGAGCGGATGCGTTGAGGCGAGTGAACTCTTGAATGCGCGGAGAGGCAACGCAACCCCTAACCCGCGCGGAGTCCGCGGGGTTGCTTACTCTTTTTTCGAATCGGCAGCCGGTTTGTCCTTCGACGGGGTTTCCGTGGAGGCCTTGGCTGTTCGACCCTTTGAAGAGTTTGCTTTTGCCAGCGGACATTCCGGGACTCGATGACCGGGTTTCCCGCACAAGAGACAGAGGTTGTTGTCCATACGACGTTGTCTTTCTTGTGGAGTTAATTTGCCATCAGGTCCGAGTTTGCCTGAGAGGTCGGGTTTTCCGGCTTGCTTGCCGGACTGTTGACCCTTGTTGTTGTCCTTATTGTCCTTATTGTTGTTGTTGTTGTTTGAAGACTTTTTATCGTTCTTCTTGTCGGATTGCGTGGAGTTCTGGTTGCTGGTTGACGAATTGGTGTTATTGTTTTTGTCCTTGGACTTATTTATTTTGTCCGCGGATGTCTCGCGGGCAACTTCCGCGCGACGTTCCCAATAACGTGCGTCCGCGTTTTGAGCTTTGAGGCGCATACGGGACAGGGTTTTTGGCTTGCCATCTTCTCCTTTTGAGACTTCGTCTTTAAGGCGGGACGGCAGACCGGCGTAGAATTGGTGGCGGAGAGCGGGATCGCCCCACTGACAACGAGCTGCAAGATTATTGAATTGGACGATGTAGTCCGTGATGCGCTGCGTGTCCTTCATACGAAGATTTGTGAGACTATTCTCGGCTTCTCCTGTCGGGTCATACGGGCCGAAGTTGGTTTCAAGCTCCTCAACAAAAGCTTCCCAATTTTCAAGCCAGAGCGGCTCTTCCTCGGTAATCCCGCTAAAAGCCGGTTCAAACCATTTCAACGCGGATCCCGACAAATATGAAAGTGCGTAGTTGACTTTTCGGGAGTCCGTGGAGAATGCAGCGGCGCGATCGCGGAAATTGAAGCGACATTGCATGAGGAAAGTAGAGAGTTTGTTTGGGTTGGAACCCGTGAAGGGTTCCGGAGCATTGACTTTTGACCGTGGAGGTTCTTGTTCCTTTCTTTTTCGTTCTTCTAGCAGGTGCGTCATGAATTTATCTATAGTACCTGCTAAAAACTCAGAAGTAGGATCCCTCGTGTTTGGTCGTTGAAAAGGCGGAGGATTTTCAAGAGGGATTTCGACACCTTTGCCCTTGTCGGGGGCCACGGAATCGTCCTCGCGCTCGGATTCGTCCAGGTCTTCCGGGATTTCTTCGATGCGGGCTTCTTCCATGGGTTCCGACTGGTTCGCAAGCGTCTGACTGGTATACAGAGTTAACGGGGAATGAAGAGTCGACGGTCCAGGCATTGATGACTGTGCGCGTGTACTTCTTCTTGGTGGCATAATGAAAACAATCTGCGAGTATTAGTCAGAAAATACTGTTAGGATACACACTCAGGCCGGGTTTCCGGAGAAACCCGCGGGATATCCGGTAGGACTTGGCTTCAGCTTATAGGCTGCGCCCTCGCTAGATCGTGTTGTCCAATTTCAGACAGGCGGACGGGAATCCCGGGGAGTCCGGGCGGGGGTTCGTGGGTCGTGAGTCGTAGGTCGTGAGTCGAGAGTCGTGAATCGAGATAGTCGAGAGAGATAGATGCGCCGGAGCCCGTGGGCTCCGACTAGTGCGAGCGGTCTGATGAGAGTAGGGTTTTTAGAGAGGAAAATGTATTAGATTACTGGGGGGAATCTAAGCTAATTTTCTGACTGGATTGTATGTACAACATCTGCCAGTTTATATAGACCGTGGAATGCATGACATACCGAATCCAGTAATAATGAGACGAGACGAGCAAAACATAAAACGGGAATAGTAAACACCAAATTGGTGTTAGGAACGGGACGGAACGGAGCGGAGTCCGAATCGTGACAAAGCATAACCCATAACGGGAAACGGAGTGGGAGCGGAGTCCTAAATCGTGACAGGTCATTTGACTAAAACGGGAACGGGGCTCGATTAGAGCGGTGACGGGATTCTAAGCGGGTCCGGTGACTGATGCGTGGGACGAAGACGGACATAGACAGAGACGGGGTCCGGGGGAAGTCCGGTGACTGATATGTGTCTTAATGAGGTCGAACGTAACGAGTCTTGACGTAACGGAGTCCGGGCGGGAAATCCTATAAACAGACGATTGGTGCTTGTAGCGCGTGGAGGCGTACGAGTTAGTGCCCGGAGTCCGGCGGGATTTGTCCGGGTCGTAACAGCCAGCTACTCAACTAAGAGGTGGCAAAAGGGGAACTCTTGTCAGAAGCTCAACTAGAGGTGACAAGGGTATAAGATTATTACCAGAAGCTCAACTAAAGGTGGCAATGGATCTTGTGTTAGTGCCAGAAGCTCAACTAGAGGTGGCAGGGATCCTGACTAAGCTGCTTGCTGCAGTGACACACAGATGTGGTGTAGTAAATGGGTTAAAATGAGTTATATTTCAGTGGTGGAGCAGAGCTCCTTATATATGTACAGTAAAATCTGAGACATGGGAGAATGTTCTAGCTACTTGTTTTACCTATTTTTAGCTATTTTACCTGGAATCTGCTGGAATATTCCAGGAGTTTCTACTACTTTCCATTGTAGCATATATGCTGATGTAATATTCTCGCATGTCACAAAGTTGATGATTTTCGTGCGCGGATGCTGATTACATAATTTTCCTGTGTGTGTCACAGTGTTTCCATATGTGTGACATTATTGTTATTCAGCTGTTTGTGACAGCTGGGTGGCGTTTGTGACAATTGTCACAAAATGTGACAATATTCCCGTGCATTGTGCAATAAGCGCCAGAAGGCCGACTTTGAAGATATTTAGTTAAAAAAGAATAAACAGTAGAAATTTGATAGTTCTCCCAAAATAAATGATAAAAATATGAAATAAATTGTAAAAATTCAGGTTAATTTCAGGAGACTATTGTACAATAATTCTGTCGCAATATAAGTACATTTAAACTTGTTTTTATCAATTTATTTGGGGAATTTTGTAAAAAATAGAAAAACCTTAGAAATTGTTACGACCGTGTCGCAACCCTATTGGTCCCGAGGTTATCGCCACTTACCAATGTCTTCAAGTCACCACTTCGGAAACCCTCGGTGTTACGACCGGACAAATCCCGCCGGACTCTGGGCACTAACTCGTACGCCCCCACGCGCTACAAGCACCAATCATCTGTTTATAGGTTTTCCCGCCCGGACTCCGTTACGTCAAGACTCGTTACGTTCGACCTCATTAAGACACATATCAGTCACCGGACTTCCCCCGGACCCCGTCTCTGTCTATGTCCATCTTCGTCCCACGCATCAGTCACCGGAACCCGCTTAGAATCCCGTCACCGCTCTAATCGAGCCCCGTTCCCGTTTTAGTCAAATGACCTGTCACGATTTAGGACTCCGCTCCCGCTCCGTTTCCCGTTATGGGTTATGCTTTGTCACGATTCGGACTCTGCTCCGTTCTGTCCCGTTCCTAACACCAATTTGGTGTTTACTATTCCCGTTTTATGTTTTGCTCGTTTCGTCTCATTATTACTGGATTCGGTATGTCATGCATTCCACGGTCTATATAAACTGGCAGATGTTGTACATACAATCCAGTCAGAAAATTAGCTTAGATTCCCCCCAGTAATCTAATACATTTTCCTCTCTAAACCCTACTCTTATCAGACCGCTCGCACTAGTCGGAGCCCACAGGCTCCGGCGCATCTATCTCTCTCGACTATCTCGATTCACAACTCACAACTCACAACTCACAACTCACAACCTACGACTCACAACCCACGAACCCCCGCCCGGACTCCCCGGGATTCCCGTCCGCCTGTCTGAAATTGGACAATACGATCTAGCGAGGGCGCAGCCTATAAGCTGAAGCCAAGTCCTACCGGATATCCCGCGGGTTTCTCCGGAAACCCGGCCTGAGTGTGTATCCTAACACTCGGCCCCAAAGCTGACGTATGTTTTCGCAATGATCAAACTCTGTTTACGCCCACGTCAAAATAACTCGTATTGTCTGGTTAAACTTTTGATACGTCCTGTTAGGATACACACACAGGCCGGGTTTCCGGAGAAACCCGCGGGATATCCAGTAGGACTTGGCTTCAGCTTATAGGCTGCGCCCTCACTAGATCGTGTTGTCCAATTTCAAACGGATGGACGGGGATCCCAGGGAATCCGGGCGGGGTTCGTGGGTCGTAGGTTGTAAGTCGGGGGTCGTGGGTCATAAGTTGGAGGTCGTGGGTCGTGAGTCGAGTTGGTTGAGAGAGATAGATGCACCGGAGCCCGTGGGCTCCGACTAGTGCGAGCGATGTGAATCGAGTAAGGTTTTAGAGCGGAAAATATTATTAGATTACTGGGGGGAATCTAAGCTAATTTTCTGACTGGATTGTATGTACAACATCTGCCAGTTTATATAGACTGTGGAATGCATGACATACCAAATCCAGTAATAACGAAACGAAAACTAACAAAACATGAAACGGGAATAGTAAACACCAAATTGGTGTTAGGAACGGAACGGAACGGAGCGGAGTCCGAATCGTGACAAAGCATAACCCATAATGGGAAATGGAGCGGGAGCGGAGTCCTAAATCGTGACAGGTCATTTGACTAAAACGGGAATGGGGCTCGATTAGAGCGGTGACGGGATTCTAAGCGGGGACCGGTGACTGATGCATGGGACGAAGACGGACATAGACAGAGACGGAGTCCAGGGGAAGTCCGGTGACTGATATGTGTCGTAATGAGGTCGAATGTAACAAGTCTTGACGTAACGGAGTCCGGGCGGGAAATCCTATAAACAGACGATTGGTGCTTGTAGCGCGTGGGGGCGTATGGGTTAGTGCCCGGAGTCCGGCGGGATTGTCCGGTCGTAACACGTCCCTTTTATTATGTTGATCCGTTCAATCCTATGTTTCACATATGTCTATCTATATTTGTAGTCCTTGAACTATTTCCTTTTATCGTAATCCCACTCTCGGTTATCATCGGCCTCCAAACTAATCATAAACTTCCCGTTCCTAGTCAAGCTTATTGTTAATACCGTTTTCCACCCTCCTCCCCATTAGTATTTTCTAGATGCCTGTTACTTGTATATGAACCCGCTGTAGTTGTAGTTACTAGGCAATCAGAATATTGACTCAGAATACCCTCATACATCTGTAACAGTCTCGTACTAAGAATCCCCCCTTCCACCTTCACGTGCGCTCGCCCACTCCCGGCCCCAACCCCTTGGCCTGACACTCAACTTGTCCTTTGGTTCCGATCAGTATCTCTCTGAAAGGAACTCATTAGGATTAGTCTTCGCCCGTCCGAAATCTAAGGACACCATACAGATATTTGCGAGGGCGCAGCACATAAGCTGAAGCCAAGTCCTTCCGATCGGTCCCTGTCGGCCACTGACATTAGTCAGTTTTCAGTTCTTAACACTTAGACAGTCAATACATCTCAGTGTCATACCTAAACAGTTGATATTCTTCATATATAGAACAGTTAGAACTTCCACCACTCTTCACACATGGGTCCTAACAGCACTATATTGAAGCTAGACTTGATATTTACTCAAACTAAATTCAACTCAAAGGTTACCTTGAATTCCACTTTCATGTGACCTAAAACATCTATTTTAAGTGAGCAATATTTAGTATAAAATACTGTACATCTCCTTGGAAATGATTTTGAAGTACACCAAAAAGGGGTTCACCACAGCAGTGTAAGATATCCCATGCCATATTCCAACAAAATATTGAATAATTATTTCTCTGTAATTATTTAGTCATCTCTATTTGTATTCATCCTCATTAATATCAAATTAGCTATACTTACCGAGCAGTCCAATTATTCAGCAAGATACTGGTTCATTGATCACTTTGTCTCCTTCGAAAAGGTATCTTATAAGTCGCCTGACGACTTCAATGTTGACACTGTTCCCAATCAATCGATATTTGGTCTTGGTGCTTATTGTACTGGGAAAATGAAATAGTGTCGGCGTAAAATGCATCAGTGGCTGGTTTAACATTCCTGGACATTGTTGTTGGTGTGGGGATTCATTTCCATCCATGTAAGTGATTGTGTCACTATTGCTTGGCGGGTTAAAGCAAAATATTCTCAACAGCTCATCAGGGGTAAAATAACGCAAACGGAGAGGCGCAAGGATTGTGATAGGATCGTCATCTTCTTCAACATCTGCAGTTGTTTCTTCCGACTTGGCAGACGAGTTCATTGCTGGAGGTTTTGCATTTTGTACGGCTTCAGCATAAGCATTAAATGTTGCTGTTGTCTGTAGATATCAAATAAATTCCACCAAGAGTGTTGTGTAATAATGTGATATCGTACATCCATATCTTCGTTCATCTGGAGGATACTTGTGCCTTCGACCATGTGGGTATATCCTGCCATAAGATTAAATCGTGATTAACGTGTACGGGAACCACGTGGTTAAGCGAAATGAGTACAATTTACCTCGGGTGAAGCAGCAAGTCCTTAGACTACTCGGCTTTACAATGTCAAAGAGAACACCTTTTTTGCGGAGAGTCTTTAGTGGAACTGCGTAGGAACTAAGAGTCGTGGATGGAGGATCTAGATAAGTAGCTAGGGGATTTATGTTCCAATTTTCTAGTGCATTGGATTTCTTTAGTCTAGGGTCAACCCAGTCTTGTCCGTGGCCTGGTATACTATGCCTTATTACAGATAAGTCTTTGTTTGACATGTTTGCAAAGGCGAGTGGTGCGATCTTGGCGAGGAGATAATAACGTAGCCTTGAATTCGGTATACCAAACTGAAGTGGTGTTAAAAGCAACTCTAGGGTTGTATATCCTAAATTATGCAGTGCGGATAGTAGCGTTTGTCGCGTCGTAGAAGCCTTTGAGACAGAAAATATAGTCAATATAGCGGTTATGTACATTATAGCAATCGTATACCACCTCAAACCCTGCGACGTTTTCGATTAACATCCATCGTGGTGCTTCATCTGTTTTCTTCAGTTCGGAGAGTACATTTCCTATTAGATGCAAAAAGCTTTTTGCTCGTGGATCGGCAGCTCCCTTTGCATTGGGGTTTAATACCGTATACGGTTGACATGCAGGGGATAGGATCCATAGTTGGGCCTGTAGGGGCGCGAGAATGGACGCAGTAAGTTGGGAAATGTCGGTCTAAGGGCGTGATAAGATGAAATCTTGATGGGGAATAGAGTGAGGCAGTTCAACATACCCGCCGAACGATTCCTTTTCCAAAGTTCTCAGTGTATACTTCTGAGCCAGCAGGATCCCAATCATATGCCTCGATAACAGTCGCAGGTATGCCGGACCGCTTTAGAGCTAAATGGAGTCCTCCTAAACATAGGCCAAGCAATTAATTTAGATACATCGCTTAGGATCGACCACACCTATCCCAGAATAAAATTCCAGTGTCCTTATCATTATATGATAATATATCAACTCTTGAAACTTGCATCAGAGTCCCCAAAAATACCAGGTACGGCTAATAAGTTGATGGTATTTGAATTTGACTTCGAAGCGATTGATTCCAGCTGCTGTCAAAGCTGGCGCTTCTTGAAAGCTAACAGTTTAACCTGCCGTGGTCAAGCTCGCCTTTGTCTCTTTGTCTCGAGCGTTCACAACAACAAAGGCCACGGCGGTCACAACGACTACGGCACTTATTTGCTAACCTCATTATAACCGCCGTACGTAACAGTGCTGTAAGCGGCGGCGGATCCAGATCTGCAGAATCAAGAACGTGGGCGCTTTGACCACTCGTCCGCTTTATCTGTGTGGCTTTTTTTTCCCTTACAAAACGACATGGATACCCCCATACGGCCTCTGCAAAATAGTGTGGGTGAATTGCAGAACAGCGGAGACGTGAAGGTGGACGAGGGGCAGGACCAAAGTCACGGTGCTGTCAAGTGCGTTTAGTCAATTTACCTTGTGTGGACAGTGGCCTCTGTTGTTTGCTGTTCTTGCAATTTTGTATGACAGCCACTGATACACGTTGTTCTGCTCATAGATCACCGAAACTAGTTTTGTTACCAGCCTTTAGTGCAACTCTACCACCTAATTCGCATCTACCCACACCTCACAGGTTGGTGTGATTTAGTGCTTGTCAATACCGAATAAAGCTTATCATCAAATGTGGTAGCCCAGGAAACTTAGCATCTTATTTATCGCCCTACATAGACTCACCGTCAAGCTCCAGCTCGGTGTATCTCGAGTACGTAGACCAAAAGTCACAGCAAAGACTATATCAATCTCAATTTTGTAGGCATTCGCGATACCCTCACACATATACGTACGTCGCATGTCGTCATCAATATATCTCACTCAAAAGTATACATCACCGGATTAGGCCGCAGACATCACATCGGTAAGTTTACACCTCGGTGGTGAAACTCAAACGCTGACTTTAACACAGCGCAAGCTCAAGTCAACCATTTGCCTCCGGATCAGGTGCATCTATTGACGGCGCAGGACTCTCTACATCACGGACAATGGAGTATGATTTACTTGTCAGAGCATCATTCTCGACCTCACATAATCCCAGTTTCACATACGCACGGGAACAACAGTTTCCTTCACAAGTGGCGACACCTAGGTATGAGGCATGACTTCTTCCAAGTTAAGCGCTAATTCTGTTCTTCTTATAGTCCTGAAGTATCCCGAATTTTGGCACTTCATGGGTCAATACATGATGCACCTTCTGAGTGCGTTTTACCTTTATCGAGTACTCTGTCAGAGCTCATCGTGTATTGTATAGCTCGGAGACGATTTTTATGACGCCTCAGGTGGACAGGCAAAAGCAGCGCAGGTCGGTGGTTTTTGAAGCATAAGAATTCTTTGTGTTAAACATCATAACCAGTCCCTCGTACCAACATGCGGGTCCTATTATCGACTCGCCGTACCAATCCTCCCCTGAACGCCGACGAGACGTGGACTCATCGTCTGAACGGCAACATTCTTCACCACAGCCATCACAAGTTTACGACCCAGACGATCCCTTTATCGACCATCAACCGCGACATTGCGTTTCTCATACCACAATTGGCGGATCGGTGAGAAAAGGCATACCGGCAAAACCGGACTCCGATATTGCGCGACTCATTCGGTCTCCGGGGGCTTTTTCTGATACGGGTGAAAGAGCAGGCGTCGCTGAAGAGAATGAGGATGAGGACGCGGACGCGGATGGTGAGGAGGATGATGGTGAGGGGGAAGAAGTGGATGTGGAAAACGAAGATGTGGTTATGCAACCTGTGACGGTTGTTCCATCCTCACTGACGCCAGTTCCATCGACTCCGCCACCGCGGTCGAGGCTCTTGTTCGACTCGCCTTTGACGCCGTACAATGATTCGCCTTCATCACCGTATAAAATTCAACCACCTCAAGATACTCCCATCACACCACCGCCTTATAGGCCCTCATCACATATAGTACAGGATTCTGGGTCTTCTCCGCCTGTCTTAACACATGCATCAGCTTCACCTACGCACTTCCCACCCGTCGAGGATGTGGCTTCAACACCGCCGCCTTTGTTAGAGAACTTACCACCTTCAACCCCACCGCCGCCTGTATCTACACCAACGCCTCGTCCGATCACACCACAACCCCTTCGTACCACACGTACCCCCTCACCTCAAACAGGCGGCGAACTGACGCGAATACGTGAGCAACAAACATCCTTAGAGCACGCTCGTATCGCAGCCAGCGAGCCGAGGCGCCCCGAGTACTTGATACGTGCTGAGCGTGAACATGAGGAGGAGGAGGATGTTTCCCTCAACAAGTCAGGACCCAAAGCTAAAGCTATTATCTCACCCAACAAACGCACACGCGAGGTCAAGACTAAACTCAGTCGCGTCAAACGCGCCAGAGTTGACGAAGTCAACTCCGAGGATGCCGTCCCCGAGAAAGAAGGCTCAAAAGCGAAAGAAAGCCTAGGCGTAACCGCCACGCCTGTTCGAGGAAGACGTCTAAAGCTCTACCAACCCGTTCCTCTCCCCGTGCTGTCTCAGACTCCCAGCGTGCTGGGTGAACCTTCCGCCGTCCCAGCGGCAGGAGCAGCAGGTGCACACAATGGCGAAGATACCTCCGAAGAGCCCAAAACGCCACCGCTCTTGTATCCTCCTGCGTACTCGCTTGCAATACGTGCTATTGACTGGCGAACGCCAAATAAAGAGCCACAACAGCAGCAGCAGCAGCACATGGAAGATGGACGGATAACAGCACGAAGACTTGACGCGTTTAGGGCTACTCGTCCGTCTGGGAGAGGGAGGAAATTGAAAGGGATTGAGCTTGCCGGGCGGGGCAGGGTGATTATTGACGTTGGGAAGCCGGATATTGGTGGACTTTTTGAGGGTACGTTAAAATTATATTCCATCATGCCGTCTAAGTCTGACTGATGGAGTTTCTGTTCTGCCCCCCAACGTGATTTCTTATACTGCCGCTGATGATGTAGCTTTACAAGTAGTGAATATGCCAAACCTGGAAGAAGAGGTTGATGATGAATCCCCGCATGAAGATGGTACGCAGTGGCCGGATAAGGAGTATCCTTGGTCGGAAAGTGAGCGACAGCGCGACGAACTGGAGGAGACGGAACGGAAACGTCGACTAGCACGGATCGAACGATTCTTAGAGCGTGAAAGCGAAAGCGACGAGGATGACAATGATTGCATTGCCGGATTATCGCTGGGATACGACTCGTCATCTCCTCCACCGCGTCCACGCGGACGGGGCAAAACCATTGCGCTTAACCCGACGCCACGGAAAGGCAAAGCGAAGTCCAAGTCTAAGGTCCCATCACGCATGCTCTTCGGGGCCGCAACTGCAGATGCGCGACATGTCCTGATGTCCAAAAAGCATGTCCGGGCAGTGGCAGAACGGCTCCGCCAACGCCGCCTCGCAGAGGAGGAGGAAGGCGTTGTCATGTGTATCTGCCAAAACGGTGACGATGGCCGCGCGATGGTGCGCTGCGACGCGTGCCGGACGTGGTACCACCTCGTCTGCATGGACATCCACGACCCTGACGAGCTAGGCGAGGAATGGTTCTGTTGGAAGTGTCTTCCTGACGCAGATAACGCCCCAGTGGAGCCCGTCGTGCGGGAGCCTACTTTTGTCCCCTCGCGGCTCGACAGTCCACCGCGTGCGGGCGTGGGCGACCAGCCGTTTTACCAATACCTCGAACCGTCGCCTATGCTCGCGAGCCCTGTCGCTGCAAGCAGAACAGCGGGGCCGTCGACGCCGTACATTCCGCATCGGCAGGGCTACGACGAGTACGAGCATGCGCCGTTCGACCCGACGTCGACGCCGTCGCGGGGGCTCAAGTTTCCTGGTCCTGCGCCTGTCACGCCGCGGCGGCAGGCACCCTTCTGGGGGACACCGCGCACGCCGTTGATGAATACCTCGCCGGCTGCGTGGGGCAGTGACGAGTCGCCGGTGAGACGACGGCCACCGCCACCCCCGCCGCCGTTCATGCCGTACACGCTCCCGCGCACGCCGTTGGCGGCGAGAGGACGCCCGTTTCCTGGGGCGGAGGAGTCCCCTACGCGGCCTTTTTATCGGAACTTGAAAGAGGCGGGTGGTGATGATCTGTTTGCGGCGATGCGCCAAGGGAAGTCTCCTCAGCGGCATGATTGATTGATTTGGATGGATGGATTCCCTTTTTTTTTTCTCTTGGTTTTTTTTTTTTTTCATTTGCCTTGTTTGCTTGTCTGTCCGTCTTGGTTGTTCCATCACGGCATACTATTTTCTTTTCACGCCATGCCACGACGTTTACGACTTTTCTGGTTCCTTTGGTGCTTGTTCTCGAATGATCATCATACCGTGGCAACACCTTATTGTTTCTTCACATGTGGCATTTCCAAATTAATTCTCTATCTCGATGAAAAGTTGCCTTTATGCCCTACTTTACAATCAGGGATAGTAGTAGTAGCTAGTTGTACGATGTACATGTATTGTGTGCGTATGTTCTTTTAAAGTGACTACTTACTACAGCCAGATGGATTGAGTTGCTTAATTTTTGAACGTGACGTTATAACGTAACTTGTTTGAGATTTGAGTGTAATACAAGTCTTGCCGAGCTGCCGGAAAAGAGCGACTCCGCCCTTCATTGCTCACAGCGGCACAAACCCCTGATAAACGTAGCAAAAAATCAAGCAGTTTCAATGATCTGTTCAAGCTGCTCTACATCGCATCAGTGTACAACCGTTTTAGTGCGTCGGAAGGAGTAGCGATCCCAAATCTTGTGATATGCGGAGGGGTCACCGGTCAGGACGGGCTGATAGCGCCCATATTCTTTTAGACTTCCTAGTAAGCACATGCAGATAACCAGAGATGGCTCAACTGTTCCCTGTCCTAACAGTTCCATAAAAAGTAGTTTTGCCAATGTGTTGTTATTGAGCGGATGATGGCGAGCGGGAGCTTGATCGACCTTACGGCGACAGATGGTTGGATTTGGACTCGAGGCTATGATTACCGAGTGTGGCTGGTGGGTCATTCATCTTATGAAATCTTTTGTATTCAAGAATATACCCCCATTGTACTAGCCTACCCTCGCATCCTTTGCGACATTCCCATGGTCACGCGTCCCGGCTATTATAGCCCACAGCTGGGACTAGAAAAACTCAAAACCTGCCAAAGTCTAAAGTCGAAACTGATTCCCATTCCCACCACCCCATCCTCTTCCTATCTACATACTATCCTCTCCTCTTCTCTTTCGCTTGCTTATTATTTCAACAATGGCCACCACTGCACACGACGTTGAGAAGGGTAACGGCGGTGCCACCTTTGAAGCCTCCGCTCTGACCGGTCGTCAAGGGTTCGCTCAGGGACCCAGTCCAAGCTTGAGGACTATTGCCAACCCTGCTCCTCTGTAAGTCTCACACCGCCCATCGATCGCACGCGTATATCCACACTCACCCCCCGCGCATGTATACAGCGGTCTCTTTTCATTCGCGTCTACGACGCTTATCCTTTCCTTGTTCAACCTCCAAGCGCGCGACATCACCATTCCCAACGTCGTCGTCGGGATGGCGCTCGGCTGCGGAGGGCTTGCCCAGCTTCTCGCGGGCCAATGGGAGTTTGTGTGCGGTAACACCTTCGGCGCCACCGTAAGTCTGCACATGCGTTAACCTCGGCGTATTGGGGCGTCTTTTATTCACCGTCGAGGCGCCTGTGCCTTGTTCTAGGCGTTCTCGTCGTACGGCGCGTTCTGGCTGTCGTTTGGTGCGCTTTACTGGCCTGGCTCGGGCATCTTGGACGCGTACGTGTTGGCAGATGGTGGAGTGAGCCCCCAGCTCGAGAGTGCCCTTGGTATCTACCTGATCACTTGGTTCATTGTTACCTTCTTGTTCTTGTGAGTGCCCAACGTGCCCATCTCATGGGGTTATCGATCGCAGATCTGATGTTACCCTGGTTGAAATAGCGTGGCATCGCTCCGCACACATCTTGCCTTCAACTTGCTGTTCGGGTTCCTGGCTCTCACGTTTGCCCTTTTGTCTGCAGGTCCGCGCATATACCCACTTTTTTATGACCTTTGCTGGTAACTAAGATCTTTTTGCTTGCAATACAGGTGCCTTCACAGGGCATGAAATTCTCAACAAGGTGGGCGGTGGATTCGGCGTCGTCACTGCGCTCGTAGCGTACTACACCGGGGGCACGTCGCTCATCAACAACAAAGACTCGTTTGCTAACCTTCCCCGCGGGCTGTACCGCCGCCTCGACTAAACAAAAGAGACTCGAGCATCTTTTAGCATATTTGCGATGGAGTGACCGTGGGGGTTTGCTATCTTGATTCATTCTCTTCGGTCTTGCTTCTTGCCTTCTTTTCGTCCTGGTCTTGTTATAACATTTAGTTCTACTATTCCCCCTATCCCGTAATGTTTCACACGCGATACCACACCAACACACGTTTACTCTACATATCCATCCGTCCATCCATACCACAACCGCCCAAGCTTTCGTTTTGGATTTGCAGGAAGGAAGGGCGGACAGACTGGATCACTTTTTTATTACCGGGCACCATGTGTGTTTGTATGCTTTGGTTTACGACAAAACAGCCAAAATGGTGTAGTACAAATATTACGGCACGACATCGTTGGTTGCAGTTGGATACCAAAAATGGATCAATATATACACTTGAGACATTTTTTTTTCCCAATCGAAATAAATATCATCCGCCTGAGACACAAATTTCGCTCTCACTGAAACATACCACGAACACTTGCATATGTACCCCTCCATATGTCCATATGTGCATATACAATACCAATATCGATATAACCCAAATCCAATTGTAATACAAAAGGGTAGACAGGGTGAAAGTCGGCCTGTCCAACGTTTCTAAAGTGATCCATCCGTTGACCGCACGCTGCTGAATCATCTGCTTCGGACCCTATGCGAGAATTCTTCGGCCAAACCCTGCGCGCTCGGCTGCTCTTGACCACAACCTTCGAATTCCTGTCACCCCATCGCAACCCTGAATCGTGATCTAACCATAGAAAAGGCACACATGGTAGGCAGTTCCTTACTTTTCCGGTTGGGGGAGCTGATGCGCAAGTGCAGCTGCAGGGTGGTATGGTCCGAGGTTGGCAAACATCAAGTGAAGATCACTTCGATGATTAATTAATGTCAGTTTGTACCTGTAAGGGACTATTATTACATCTATATATATGTCCATCAGGAAACCTGCCAGTACTTGACGCCTGATAACAAATATCAGTATGTTACTTGCAGTGAATGTCGCTATACACACCCACAAATGACCCAATAACCACTTTGGCATCAGTAGTTTGCCTTCTCATCACAAAGCCCGCATCTCGTGATAAATTCAAATCAGGCAGTACGTCCGGCTGCCAGGTACAGCAGCGCGCTGGCAATGACATCTTACGATAATTGAACATGATGTACGTACACGAGCACCACTAGGATTGAGAACGATCATTCCATCTTTCCCCAAGCGTGAAGATGAACGTGTCCCTCGCAGCACTACTCCCAATCAGAACAAGCACGAGCTCATCTTGTCTTCCAGTCAAGCGCATCGTCATTCCCCACGAGTCAGAGTCATGACGTGTTAATTCTTCTGAAACCGAAGGCTTTTACACGAGTCGACCCCGCTTATATAGCCCACTAGAATAGGCCTGCCAATGAGGAACGCTTCCGAGTTCATAATGAAAGTGTATAGTCGAATCCGAACCCGCGATCGGCTGATTTCTTCTGTGTATTACCTGGCGATTCAAGGTGAACCGTTCAAATACGTGGGGTGCGAAATGCAGCCATGACAGTTCATTCCCCCCATCGACGAATCACCTGTCTGGCGTGTATCTTCATGTCGCTCTACCTATCGAAGTTCTACTTACTGACTGGAGATTACTACCCATAATGTCAATCACCCGTACCCCTTTCCTCGAATCACAACGTTAATGGCCACAGAGAAGTATGACCACGTCGAGGAGTTATACAAGCTCCACACACTTGAAGCTTAAAGTGGCATAACTGGGAGAAAAGTCACTTCATAATAATAGCCCACCGGCCTGGCGTCATACAGTATGTATGTATTAATACATAGTCCGACTCCGATCGACCGGCTTTCAGTAATTGTCCTATAGAAGTGCTCTGGTAGTATAATTTGGCCTGGATGCAGACCGACTCGGATGTGCCAGAATAGAATATACAACTTGACGAGGACATTATATATTCTGCAGATGATTGGACATCAACTCGGATGTAGCCTTACATACATTGATATTTAGATTAGACAAACGGCAAGCAACAGCAACGCCGGGCTAATACGGAATCTAAAGGATCCAGTACTAAAACTAATAATCATCGAAGGTACTGGTGGCCATCTCAACTTAGAACACTGTCATCCTTTCACTTCGCTATTGATTAATAGACCACCCCACCACTTAGACCGAGATGCAAAAAAACCAGTGGCATTGATAAGTCCCCTGAACGGTCTTAATATACCAAATGCGAACAAAAGGGGCAGATGTAT
The DNA here is from genome assembly GCA_015178975.1 of Hysterangium stoloniferum. Classification (NCBI taxonomy): domain Eukaryota; kingdom Fungi; phylum Basidiomycota; class Agaricomycetes; order Hysterangiales; family Hysterangiaceae; genus Hysterangium; species Hysterangium stoloniferum. Next base: position 18,985 of record WHVD01000129.1, read on the forward strand.
CATCGGAACATGTTCCAGTTCACGAGAGACAGCATACCCGTCATGAGAGGGTACTCCAAGCTATTGAGATAACGAGGGCCTATCCCAGTCTGAAAACTGTTTAATAGTAATAAGCTCACCATATGCTGGGGGTAGGAATATAGTAGTAGTAAAAGTGCGGGGAAACAGGGTACTTATCTGCCAAGCACCGCACACGTGCCACGTTCATGTTGGTAGTTCTCAATAGCCTGGGGAAACCCTTCAAGCCACCCCGAACCGAAGACATCATGGTAAGGAGGTGCGCGAGGCATTACTGCCCCCAAGCGCTCGATTCCAACTCTAGATCTCCTTCTCGAGTCAAGTTCCGGGGACTGGGAGGTGCGGGGGGGGGCTGCCACAGACGGAGGCCAGGTTTGTGCAACGGCAACCTGAAGACCACCCCAAGAATGTCTAGAGCATAGTCTCTATCTTTGCACACGATATCTGCTGGCAGTCTAGCTGGTCCTATGCAGGGTCCCGGCCTGGGCACTGGCAGCGATGGTGAAACGCGACAGAACCATGGGACGGGCACTTCCGGCAAAGTTTCCTTCTTTGGAATTCATCATTCCCCGTTTGAGGCATTGTGAAGATCTATGGGTGCGCGAGGGAGGTCTTGATTGAGTAATTGGATCTTGGCAGCACTTAGACTTTGAGGGTGCCGCACCCGAGTATGATTACCGCCGCCTAGGTCACCCTGGGAATGTCTACGCTCTTTATGTAGACTCCCTAGGCTCCCTAGGCTCTATGATAAGCTTTTGTATCGGCCAGTAAATAGGGATCTTGAAAAAGGAGTGTGTCTAGCGAGCGATGGCTCTAGACAATATATACGACATACTTACTGATCTTCCTATTTTCCTGACACATGCCGAATGGTTGTTGAATAAACTCTCAAAATGATGGATAGCATAGCTGGGGTCAGAGATATAAAATAATAGCGAAATTGGCACGATTCTTCATAATTTACTTTGGATGTTTGGCGATGAGACGGTCAAGGCTCATTCACGGGAGAGAAGTCCCTTTTCTTCCCTTCCTTTTTTTCCGTATCCTCCGAGAGGTGGGGCTCTCTAAACCCCGTATCAGAGGGTCATTGGTTGGCTGACCTTTTTGAGTGCATATTAGTAACGTATATATGATAATCAATATAATGGCAACCAGTCGACGTTATCACATTCTACCAGTACCGGGCGTCAGCCGGAATGAAGCCAGCTGTCTTTAGCCTGTTCAGCTTCGCTATTTTAGCATACGTAGCATATTACCGGGACCATGTGCACACAACACATGCACGCATCAACCCTCTAATTACACCAGCGAGCCGTACTTGGCACAACGTTCGACCAAGAAAGCAATGAGGGCACAAGGTCAGGCACTGTAGTCCTGACTGGGTACACTCCAAACTAGATCCGTAGCGCCTACTTCCAGAAGTTTACTTGAGACTGAAAGTTGTCTAATCGACTGAGTTAGTAGGCGTGACATATAATTGGCTATATAAAAAAGTGATCAAAGGATGTCTCAGATGGTTCAAGGGGACGACCAGACAGGAAAGTGTAAAAGCGGAATTCAAGTTGTCTCTTATTCCCTAAAAGCGGACGCCCGGGTTCAGATGGTCGATCGGAATGGGTGCTCGATCAATTTAAATTCGAGCAACAATAACAGCTTGTGCTTAATTACAACTCATCCCCGTGAGCGTACTACAATACCACCTTTACCCTACTACTCATTCCCCAATTTCCTCAGCCTGTGGATCGTCGCTGATTGAGGATTTCTAATTACTGGAGCGACGAGCACAAGCTAATGTCCGTAACAATCGCGTTTCGATAGCTGCGAGACGTGATCACTGACAAGCGGTCCATTACCGTAGATGTGTACCCAAACCTATATCCAATATTCTTGCGGCTGCAAAAGGTCCGCCGAGTTCATCCAATGTGTCGAGCGGAGAGGGACGCGGGTCAAGTGTCTTCCCGTCGAGAAAATCATCGACAAGACGAAGGAGCATAATTGTAAGGAGCATCTAAGTGACGTGAAAACAGCCTCGGTGTCCTCATTGGTGGGCACGCTTAGGACGATGCGAAGTTATGGGAGTCAGGTTGGGGCTGGGTTGAAGTCGAAAGCTTGACCCACAGGTACGCAACTATATTGGGCTAATGGCTCGGTCAGTCATGCAAACCACTTACGATAGCTCAGTGCGTTGTATCGATCGGACAATGATGCAGTCTTCTGGGAGCACGTCACTTCGTTCGTATTCAAGCTGGTTCTACATTCCCCACGCAGACTTAAAACCACCGTGGAAGGCCGGACTTTTGATTTGTATAGCTGCATTTACTACGATAAGTTGTACACAGTGGGGGGTGTTTGTTGATATTGCTGTAATGTATACTACTCGTGTCACGTTAGCTTTGTGGGACCAATAATTATCCAGTGTGCGGCCAGCTACCCTGACAATAGTCTTTGTCTTCATCAAAAAATCTGGAAGATGAATGTCCAAGTAATATGCAACGAAGCACAGAACCTGCAGCCTTATCCACCTTTAGAAGAGGAAGACATCTAGGTTTCTGGCTTGTGTAATGAATATGCCGCCATAGTAATTATTCCTTGGTATCACACTAAACTTTTGGGCATATATAACTATGTGTTCCTGAACTCCCCTTCGTCTAACAAACGTAATTAAACCGATGACTTACTGAGAAGATACCAAGTACATGTATACATTTTTACTAGTCTACTCTCAGTCCGCTAAAGTTCCTGGGGGAGGGTCTATGGCGAAAAGAAAGACGGAAAAATGGGAAGTAGGCTTCTTCAAAAAAAGGAATTATTACTTGTCTCTGACCCCTAGACTCTAGTTATCCTTCAAGTCCTTAAAGTATGTAGACTTGAAAATATTAGCAGCTTCAAGTTGCAGGTTTTTTGTATAGCTAAGAAAACGATTAGGTTGGTTGTAGGCAAAATATAATGGAGAGGCACTTTTTATTATTATTGATCCTAAACATTTCCTTAGAACTCAGAAGACCCCCATGCAGGCTAGGAGTTAAAACCCACTCAATGGGTATAGCTGGATTGTTTTGTATGGTCCCAATCTTTTTCTTTAAGCATAATAAAAGATTGGCAAAGTCGTGTCAATTCCTGGCTGACATCTACCCTCCTAACCGAAGACGCGGTCGCGCCAACGAATCATTTGTCTGCCCTCTACTAATACAGTAAAACTGTCATGGCTCCCTACAAACCGGACAGAACCAAGTGGAACATACGCCTCTTCGATTGCATCTTTAGCTGCGTCGCAGTCTCCGTTTGAAGTCTGTACATCTCTTTCCGTAGATTGATCCTTCTCGGCCAACAATTTCAAATCGTGTAATACCCTGTTAATTGATCCTTCGGTAAGTATACGGCAATTTATTAACAGCATCAATGGGATGAAACCGTTAGTAAGTTCGTATTCCATTCAACACTAACAACAGCTTTAACCATGCATTTAACACTGGAAATTCTGCCCACACGACAGAAACAATATTCTCCATTTACGCAGTGGCGGGGTCAAATGGCACTGCGTAAAATTCGGACCCCGTATTGGATGCGCGTAAGTGTCTCAGGTTTATTTCCTGTATTGGCATGGTTTACATAACGGGGGATTATCAGGTAACATTATGATCATTCCCGCAACATCATTCTGACTACTCCACACACATTGGCATGGAGCCACCAAGTCCTCGCCGGACGACTTTGACTTGTGGTAGATGTCTTCATGACAGATATCGAAGCGCGACATACTGCATTGAAATAGCCCCTTTACAGGTTGGAGCCGATAATTTCTTTGGGGTGAGATTCGATTATCGTCACACAAGTTCAAGGGTCAGGCGTATGACGGCCTTCATGTTTCTATCCAATGTAAGTCTCATTGTCGCGATGAGACCCAGCCGTCCGGATCAAATAACAATTTACTGATGAGGCTAGTTATTTTTCAAGTTTGGAAGTTATGTACCAAAATGCGCATCATGATATATAAACATGTGAATCCTCTACCGTGCGTTGCGTGTTTTACATTTGCCTCAAGGTCCCACCAACACTGGCGATAGCATGAACGTCGGTAGCAAGAGAATTCGAATTATATTCATGTCGATGACACTCGTAAGGTGCGTCGCAACAAGGTTCGTCGATATTATTCTTCCAACCGTAGCCCTCAGATATCTCCTGTGCCACCATCGAAGCATTTGGATGCCATAGCAACCCGTTCTCAGTGAGCCCGCGATCAATATGGCTGTGAAAACAACGACACCGTTCAGCATACTAAGTAGTATGACTGAGAACCCTCACTGACCGTGGCCTTTCTGGCCGGTATTCCCATCATTGTTCAATTGAGATGGGACTCTTTCCGAATAACATACAGAATCACATCACGATCGACACGGTAGTAACAGTGATAATCTATGGAGACCTCGTGTCTGCTCATCTGCCAAACTGGTAAATTCTATCCCTTCAAATGACTCACTCGAATAATTAGCGGAATTATCTACGGCCAACTGGCCGATATAATTGATCTACCCACATATTTGAATGGAATCTGAGCATCATGTCCTGAATTTCAAGCACAATGCTTCATTACTGCGGTAGCAATGATGTATCCGACAGTAGCATCCCTCAAAAGTGTGCGGGGGTAAAACAGGCCCCAGAGGAAGTCCCCCATTGTAGAAAGCTTCTGGACGTCTGGGACAGCGTGGAGCATCCTATAATACAGGAGTTTGGAATGTCCTTAATAGCATGCCTGGTAGTTCCCATTTATAGAATCATCCAGAGACAGAAAGTCATTTTATCCAGACGTTCCGGTGGTACTTAGGCTCTTATCCTAGATGTATACCGTGGGCGCCTCTTTCCTGCGTTTTGGATTATGTTACTTGTCGTCATCGGCGAAGGAGGTGATGGTTCACAAATCAGCCAGGGTAATGCTGAGAGTGTCCTAGTAGCCGTCCTATTTGGCTATTACCACCCAAGTTTCGCTATGAATTTTTATCTGTCCATTAATTTTGTCGACCATCACGTGGCAGATTCTTTTTTTTTTTTTTTTTGTTATATTTGTATCCCGCTTCAAGCAACAATGGCTAACTGCGGCTAGGGGGTGGAAAGGCCCCCAGAGAAGCTATGCTACGGTGGTAAGAAGTTCCGAGTGAGCTTCGTGTCTACGATGGATTTTAGAGGGCTCGAGTCAGAGTGGGGACGGTGAAAGTCGGCGTACGGAGTCGGATGTAGCTAGAAGGAGAAAAGGAAAAAGAAGACCAAGAGAGGGATATGTACATCGGCCATGACGTTCAGGGACGATCTGTTGTGGAGGGATTGTGGGAGAGGTGTGGGGCGAGCGGGGGAGTTGGCGTCGCAACGGAGCCAGGTGGCTCTAAGGAGGTTCGTAAGGGCGTGGTGCAAAGGCAGAGGTTTGGCAGATAAATTTTGCAACTGCTCTGAGCCCAGACTTTGTACCCAGCAGAAAGGCCAGGTCAAGACCGCGTGAGACCTTTCGTAGGGGCCCACGTCAGTCTTCGTAAAGGGGGCAACTCGTTAAGATGTGGTCGCGCGTTTGGAGGGGTGCATATCCACAGGGGCATGCAGTGGGCAGGTTGGGGAGGAAGCGGTTGTAGTATTCCCCAAAGAAGCCGTGCCCAAAGGTTGCTTGAATGAGGCGAGTGTGCTGTGCACGGGAACCAGTGAAACTTTTGTGGATGGCAGCGAGTTTGAGCGAGGGTGGTTTGGTGAGGACGAGAGCGGAAGCATTAGTGTGTGGCTTGGCTGCCCACTCTTTGCCCCATTCTTTGACTGCGCGGACTTTGGCCCTTTCCCGGGCCCAGGTCATGGTTGAGTGCAGTACTGACCTGGCTGTTGTGGCCCGTTTGGCTAGTGCGTCAGCGCGTTCATTTCCCTGTATGCCCATATGTCCTGGGACCCAGGAAACTTCAACATTGGTGTAACGGCGGGAGGACAGCAGCGAATCAACATGCTTGCGAAAAAGCACGGAGCAGAGCTGGGCTGGATGTGGGGACACATCAGATATTGATGATATAGCAGCCTGATTGTCAACCATAAATGAGATGTGCGTAACAGTAGGGAGGTGGTCAAGGATGTTGGTGAGGCGGGCAGCAGCACCCGCAAGAGCAAGCATCTCAGTATCGAAGACACTGGCTCTGTGGCCAAGGCCCCACTGACCTGAGGCAACCTCCATGCCAAGGTGTACTGCCGAGAAACCACATCCCGTCCGTTTATGGCCCTCGGATCATTTTCTCGACCCATCTGTAAATATGACCAACTGGGTTGGATCTGACGAAATGGCTCGAATGCGAGCCTTAATCTGGTTGATGAGCTTCCGGCGGTCTTCTTCAGCGGATTGCCTGGGTGGGAGGACTGAGCTTAATCGGGCGCCCCATGGGTGTTCCCTCTCCCAGGGAGGCGGGACATACGGCAATAGCCTTTCCGACTTGGGACTTGTGAAGGTCGCCAGACGGTAGATGACTGTTGAAGGTGGGCATCACGTGGCAGATTCTGCATGTGTCTTCAGTGCAGTGTATAGTCAGTTAGTTCAAGCCATGCGCATCAATCTTCAGGATATCGAACAACACAATTTGTGTACATTATTATCGCTGTAAGCGGCCTGTACTCACATGGCAACGTTGGCCTCATACGAGTTCGATTTGCAACACTACTTGGACTGATGCATACCCACTTGGACCACACCCAACGCTTCAAAGGGTCACACGATACTATGAGCATCTATTCATCTCCGGAATCGCAGCATGGCTTGCAATCGCTACGTTTAATCTAGGTCCATGGGCAGCATTTCCCGCTACTTTGATATGGGGAAAAATGAAGTTAAAGGAAGAAAGAACACAATTGGCCCTCGCAGCCAAAATGGAATGAGGAATGTTAAGTATTGATAACGCTACGGTATGAAGGCTGACGATATTTATAAATATATTGAATTAACTAACTGATTAGACCGTCCCAAATCAGACACTATCCAGAATAAAATTCCGAATGTCAGAAAGCTCCTACGAACTATTGATTTGTCTTAAGGAGCCAACGGAAACCAGCAATCTATTACCAGCACCATAAGGACTCGAGTACTAGTCATCCCAACATCCCCATAACTTGAACCATCCCTGAAAAGCCACATCATGATGTGTCGTGTCTCGGACTTGAACCTGCATCGGACGTTCGTGCAGATTGAGGCAGCTGTCAGAAAATGATCGTCTCGTGAAATCGTTCGTCCCGCAATTCTAATTTTTATTAGATATGTGCAGACGGAACTTACATGGAACTCGTCGCTAGCTTGATTCCGGGAGGAAAAGGCCGAATTGTCAACTGGTTCGTAGGTGAGAGTCTGGAAGAGCAAGGCAAGGCGACGACTAAGGATTAGCTATGGGCTGAGTCCACCAAGGCCGTCTGTAGACGACTGGAATGAGTAGCTCTCATGCTCCGCTGGAGGGACAATGCTGTCCGACTCCATCACTCCCGGCCACACTGTCCAAATAATATCTTACAGTATTGTGTAATGGAGCCTCTTATTCGGGCCAGTGTTAGGAGAGCGGACGAGTTTGAAAACTTCCGACAACTTGTGAAATTCTTTCACAACTACCAAACTCTGTATTAGTATTTCCCACTACTAAGCAAAGCCATAAGTCGGTGGGATTGATCACAATGATAAGGAGGGCTTAGGGAGGGATTTTATACAAGAATATATATATTATTACGAATATTTATGATCATCAAATCAGTTACAATGATGCTCCAATTTGGTGCCAGCCTAAATCCATCAAGGAGCCAGAACACTATAAGTTTCAAACTTATTTTACCATGATTATTCAAAACCAAAGAGGAAAACATAAATCCCAAAAGAAAGAAAATGCTGTAAAATATACCATCACATTATACCGGGAAAGACTGGGAGCGGACGGTGCTTATCCACTTGGCGTCGGCACTTGGGAACTAAACAAAATGGTCAGTCAGTGGTCGAACATAGAACTCCTGAAAAATGCATGGCTTACCTGCCAGGACATTGCACCTCCATTCCATCCCTTTGCTTTGGCTTCTTTCAAACAGCCAGCAAGGGTCGCTGGATCCATATATCCATTATTTGCGTCAGCAGGCCCTCCTGGCTTCCCGATGACCAACTTATCAAGTGGCACGCCGTTTGCAGCCATTTGGAAAATCGACGTTTCTGCCCATGTACTCGATGACTTAGTGAGTAAGCCTGAGCATGAAGTATATTCGTTCTCTGCAAATGTAATTATGCATTAGCTTTGGAAAAGGTAGATAATGAGGTTTCACATACGGTTATAAAACTATACCGAACGCAAGTTTACCGATGATAAGGCGACAACACAGACCGCTAGCAATTAAATCTACTAACCTGGATATTATACTATGAAAGCAGCTCTATTAGACTCCATCCATCCAACAAGCAAAGTGAACTAAGTAGACTCACCCAGTCGATCATGCTTCCGACTTCTTCGTGCACTTTCATGTATCCACCACCTGCCCAGCCGCTGTTGGGAGCGAACCAGGGTGCAACGGCTAGTATATTTGAGTGATTGGCTGAGAAGACCTAAAAGATGATACTTACGAGCATGTGTAAGAATGTATTGCCCTTGAGGCAGGTGGCTGCGTAGCTGTTTTGTGAAGTCGATAATCCAGTTTTCGGCTCTGCCATCTCTAGCGTCAAAGGCACCAAAGTCCTATAAACACACGATTGATTTTTCTGTCAAATATGATAAAGTAGTTCGAAATTACCTCATAATCCACATCAATACCATCTAGATCGTAATCTTTGACGAACTGGGCCATCTTGTTCGCAGTTGCGACCGCATCAGCACCAGAAGTGGTAGGAATATCAGTAGCACCAAATGCGCTAACGATGATCTTGATACCTGCCGCTGCGTACTGAGACTTGATGGTCTTTCGTTGGGTAGCTGACAACGAGGCCCACTCCTGGGCTTTGTCGAATACACCAGAAGTCAGAAGGAAGGCGAGCGCACTGAAATGATGCCCTCAGCAAAGTATAAAACAAAAATAAACGGCTCTGCGACGAACACGACGTTGAAGCCCTGTTTGAAAGGATGAACATCATCAAAAGCGGAATGTCAGAATAGAATGCTGTATACCTTCACTTGGGAAACAGGTGGAGGTCCAGCGACACCGTTGATGTATCTATCAGTGTATACGACAAAGTGCGGGGCGGATGGTACGGCTCGAGCTAGAAGTTCGTGTTGTGAAAAGTTTCGTCCAAAAATATTCGGACCAGGAGCAGGAATCGCCAGGACGCTGCTCAGGCCAGATACGCCTACGCATAGCGCAACTAGTTTAGTAAAGGAGAGTGATACCATGACTTCGCCTGGAATATTGGAAAGTAAATTTCTTCAGGAAACTCGTGGGATTTGTTACAGTCCTCTTAAATATTTATCCTATATCCTGCTTGAGCCCCCTAAAAAACCGCATTAACATTGACGTTTCTGGCGGGAGTGCGAAACTTTTCGGGGTGCTCTTCTTCTCCTTCTTCTTCTTTTCTTTGTTTCTTTCTTTTTCATGTTTCGCAGCTGGTTTAATTTCATGGTAACCGTGTTGTCAAGATAGAGAGACACCGAGAAGTTGAGACACGGTAGATGTGGGCACACAAGAGTTATCCCCGCCACGGCGCCATTTGTATGGATTGAATTCCCCCATGTGCACCGATCTGACCTAAATATTAAATATAGATAACTGAAAGAAGCATTAGGAAAATCAGAGATGTGCTTGGTAGAAGTGCAGACGGGGAGCCTGATCAGTGCCCTGATCGATAAAAAAAAACCACTCTGGCCTTGGGAGGCGTCTGCTGTTGAACATCGATTATGATATACCATAAGGTATTTCCCCTCCTGAGTGCGACCTCTCGTAGCCAACTGGATATGATGCTGGAGATCTGATTTTGGGGGCAGATGATCATGAGAATATCTCGATCAAGCATCACCGATTGCCAAGTTATGAAAATGCTTACAAATGGGATATCTCTTACTCGGGGCCTGATTATACCTTGATAGAATTTTTTAGAAAAATCGAATCAATGAATGAAAAGGTGTTATCGAACCTTCGCCCATAAATTGATGGAAAACAGGTGCAAGAGCCGAAAGTACATATCCAATTACCCGGACAGCTCTCAAGCTTTCGTGTGTGAATACCGAAAAGTTACCTCCGGTTACCCAAAACCCAATCTCAGGTTAGTTGTTGACCCGGCCGGTTGTTGTTGAAATAGACTCGTGCACCCAAGCTTAAGTTAAACGACACTAAACAACACGTCCCATCCCGTATCAAGCTTATATGACAGTACCCAGCCATACCGTACCTTAGAACACACGTATTACCATCTCAGCCGCACGTTAACTGAAGAGTATTTAACTACGACAGTTACACACCCATACCTTAGTCGAATCACCCTTATGTGTCGACTGAGGTATGTTATTATCTTCCTGATTATAGTCACAATAGCTTAACAAGAACATGTCATAGTATATTTGTTATAGTTGTGATGTCGCGCTATGGATGTATCTTGCAATTGTAAATTGGATTTATGTAAAATAGAGTTCGGTGCATAGATGTCACCGTCTCACAGAGTATAAAATTGTGTTTAAAAAGGTATCGGCATGGTATTCACACGTTAGCATCTCGTAGACAGTAATGTTTGCTTATTTTCGGCTTCCGGTGATTGAAAATGAAACGGATGCATGATTTAAAGCCGTAAGCAGTCTCCATGTTGGATTATCAAGTATGGAATAGTCCGCAATGGCCGGGTACGGCTACACGGTTATATGGCCATACGGCCATGCAAAGACCGCAAGCAATGAAGATCTTATACCCGTGTTTTATTATTATATGTTTGTGAGACATTTTTAGTGTGTTCTATACACATTTCTCTTGGATTCTGCATAGCTTAAATACAAGTAACTCTAGTTAGTATCACCTCAGCTATTTGCCATACTGCGCGCAAATACTGAGTTATCGTTATTGTATCTAGTATCTAGCACAATGTCACGCTCCATCCAACATCAAGAGTATTATCAGATATACAGTACTTTTTGGGGGTACTATTTATTCAGAGCTCGGATCAAGTGTAAAGCTCTGATTGCCTTCCGGTGGAACGTATTGATGTCTTGCCGGTTCATTATTCGAAAGTAAGGTTAAAACCTCAAGATTTACTATTGACAAACTAAACCCCTACAGATATAGTCTCTTCCACACAAACTGACACCGTTCTCATATCATAGTTATGTCCAGAGACGATCCCGTAGCTCTGATGGCCTCCCACTGAATGAAATGACAAGTATGCTATTCAATTGCACGAGCCTCGAGGTATGTTGTTAAGCCACCACACTTACACTCACCTACATAATTTTTTGTGTCTACAGAAGCTCAAATTATGCTTCACATTGTGTCCCATGGAATACTCGCCGACAGCCGATCTCAATCCCCTTCTTGGAGATATATGCTGACCAAACCTCCACACATTTAAAGTCGCCTCTATCCATCTTTCGCCATCTTCTGCCTCCAATTTCTTTTCCGAGCATCCCAAAATCTCGACATTGGATATCATGGAGAACACGGCTGCAGCACGATTTATTGAGGATGATACATATTTCCGGGATGTATGGACTCGGCCCACCTTTGATGTACCACCGGTACGTCACCTAATGTCATTAATATCAGGGTGCCAGACTATGTCTTTGTGGCTTTGTTCCCTGACCGAGTTCCAAAAGATGGGGAGACGACGCATTGGTCTTAAGCTGTGTTTCGATGTTTCATACTTTTCCTATAAATTGAGTCGGCTGATGTGTTAAGACCAACTTGAACCTACTCACTTGAGCTGAGAGACTGAAGCTCAAACGAGCAGCTTTCGTGGCGTTATCACCCACAATGATGGTGTGTCGTTGAAGTCTTCGTATATCAAAATATCAGGCGGCAGCTAGATAACAGGAGTCAAGTTGACTGAAAAATGGATGTTCTGTGTCATACCGAGCAGTCCTAGCATCAATGTGGAGGTTTAAGTTTCATCGCTCATCTTCAAGCCCGAAGGTTTGGCTGGGAGGTTATCGCAACACAGTTTCATTGGATCCTTGAACCCAACGGCCCACAATCCCTCGTGTAAAAAAGCTGTTTAGTGTCAACTAAGTATTCGAGGCCCCCAATATTAGCTGGAGTGCGTTCGGCATCGCCCAAATGGACCGAAACATTCACGCCAAGTACAAAGTAATCGATTGTAATCCAAGGTAATAAAACGCACCAGCTGTTCGGCAACACCCACTTTATAGAAAATGATCACTTTTGGGCAAGGTGTTCCGTGAAAAACCAAAAAAAAGTGTCCTCTTTAAATACTTAAATTGAACTCTTTAAGTCCTTTACAATAGGTCCACTTTAATCACTTACAAATCGATTATCTGGAGGTCCATTTTGTGTCTTCTTTCAAGTTTCGCAAAGCAGTGGGCGCTATCGATCTTCCCTGGGACGTTACCGTCTTAGTGAATCAGCTTTCGGAGATCGCATTTGGACAAAATGATCGAGCCTTGCTCAAAGTAAATAGGTTCCATTTTGATCGAAATTGAGTGGGCACCTTTAGTTATTTGCAGAACTACTTCGAACTATCATGGACCAATTCCGTGTACTGAACTACTATACCAGGCGTTTGATAAATAAATACTAGTGAATAGAGATATAGTTTCGCTCGTACTTATATACTAGGTGCCTCAAATAACTACTTCACAAATGGACTATACCCAATAATTTTTCTGAGGCTTAATCGTGTTTGGACTATACCCGATAGTCTTTCTCTGAGGTCTAATATTGTCTCCCAGCCTCACGATTCTTTTTTTTCTAACACTTGCAGTCTGACAAACACCAGAGAGTTCATTGCACCCAGAATTGATCCGTGATCGTTCATAGTGTTGTTCTGCAATCGTCACGAGGTGATGGATAAACCAATATGCCTGTCGATGGCAACACCAACATAAGTAAATTAAACAAAATGTCGAAATGAAACAAGAGAGTTTCCAAGATAAGAACGGATATAACCTCAGGAAGTCAACGGATGCTTTCGCTGTGTTTAGATGATATCGTGTTGGTTGAAAAACATGAGTGTAAAATATATGAAGAGTCTTATCAGTTTGCCTCGTCGTAACCTGCCAAAATAGACACCATAAATTTCAAAACGTGCAGATAAGCCTAAATCCAATACAAGCAGACCGGTACGTGCCTCCGGCCCTAATCGTGGAACGCCGGAGTTTACTACATAAAAAGCGTTAACATGATATATGCGACATGTACGGTATGATTCGCCGCTGTACAGAGCCTCCAAATTCTCGGGATCGGACTGAAGTGTTCATAATCGGTGAGTCACTCCACTGGCTTCGGATCTCTGACGCCGCTCCGCGATTCCATTATGGAGCCGTTGGATTGGTTTGTTTTGTACGTACACAAGAAACGAATTCTTTCATGTTCTGAGCGACGGTCATTTGCAGCGGGGAAGGGGGCATTTTCCTGTCTCGGAGGAGGCAGAAAAGGACATTAAAAATGTCACTCGGGATAGCAGTTGTGCCACGCCTATCGCTGGTCAAGTGATGTCATATTCAAGTTCTTTTGACCTCGGCTGGATTTGGGGTTATCTGCCCCCTTTACGAGAAAGTGAACTGCTGGAAATCACTTACGGTAGTTTTGCTTCCGTCCTGCCCACAGCCTTTGGAAAGACTTGTACCAAAAAATAAAAGTCAAGTGGTTGTTACTAGTTGCAAATACTCTCTATTGTCCAAGTAAGGAATTCCGCAAAACAATGAGACTTAATGGGGGGAAATACCTCGGTCATAGCTGATGGCATAAATACGATGGTAGCCATTTGAAATATGTTTTTTATGGAATTGGTGGAAATGGCGAATTCCGGTTCTGCGTTTCTGGCAGTGGTGCTGTGGGAGCATGATACCATTTTTGGCTGGGGTTATATTTGTAACCCTCGTGATTGCGGTTAATTACGTAATAGTGACTGATGTTAAGGTCGCACCCGAGTTGTGGGTGAGAACAATCTTCAATGCGACACCCGAATATATAGTATCGAAGCCACCGCCACCGAAGAAAAGACGATAGGCAGGAACGTTGGAGCAACATAGAAGGAACATGTTGTGATTGTTTGGCTCAGTTGGTGTTATTCTTAGAGTGAACCGCCGAGGGACGGGAAGATGGAATGGCAGTAGGTATGACATCATAAGGCTCCACTCAATACAGCTGATAAGCGCGACAGTTGCAATGAATAGTGTCACTGTGATGGATATAGGCGAGATAGCTCATGTGTTCGCCTTCGACGATGATGGTTGCTCTGGGGGTGGTGTCACATCGCCATCGTTCGTGACTGGACGTCCAAGTGCAGGATAATGAGGGCTGTCTGAAGTCACCAGCTGATCACGGCATTTTCAACTGAAATGCATCCGTGAAGACCCCGGCTACATAAAGTAAATATTGCCCCTATCCGCAAGCGTGGTGCCACGAGGCGATTCCTTATCCGCTGTGATACGTTATTTGCAAACACATTGCCCAACGGAGATGGATTGTGGCAGAAAGCGGTTCCCTGGACTACGATGTATCGCGTATTATTATGGCATTGAGATCCTCATAAATGATCTTGCGCTGCTGGAATGAAAATGAATGACGATTCGTTTTCAGCGCACCAGAGTTGGTATCGGTCCGTTAGACCGATCGTCAGCTATTAGAACTCCGAAAGCATCTCATCGGTCTCTTATTTTTTCCTTTGAAAAGAAACTCAAGTAGATAACGACTGTTTAATTATGTAATATTTATGTACATAATAAGTTTTTGCGACGTGTATTGTGGCTGGTCTGAATTAGAACTGTGGAGCAGGCGCCGGTGCCGTTGAGCTCCACCTTCACCTATAATGTTGGTTTGATCTGGCTTTTGTCTGTCTATTGCCTCGAGCATCGATCTCTCCCTGCTCGAATTTTCCCATCGTTTTGTCCCCTCCCACCCATATGCAGCTCGTCTGCGATACACGGCAACCTACATATTTGAAGTACTTTGAAACGCACTTTCCTTGACATGTACATGTCCCGAGAAGACATGCTCCCCATCAGACACGTCTGGTATCAGTCCCAAAACGAGGTTGTCATCGACCTTTTGATAAAGCGCATACGGGCAAAAGACCTCAAATCCTGCCTGCAGCCCCAGTCGGTACGTCTTGTGCGTTTAGCCCGAGAGCCAATCAACATGTGTGACGTCCTCCGTTGTTTGTTCCTTTATTCGACAGTTCTCCGTTGATTTTCGCACCCCTGATGGATCCCTGCGCACGTTTGGCTTTGAGAACCTCAAGCACGAGATACTGCCTCCCAAGTCGACCGTCGCCGTCTTGCCAACGCGAATAGAGATTCGGTTGCGGAAGAAAGAACCCGGCATAAAGTGGACGAGTATTGAGGCCAAGGATGAGGAGGCAGAGGAGAAGGCAAAGGCTGCGCAGGAGGCCTACATTGAAGAGTTGAATGGTGTGTTTTCGTCGCGTTGTCTGTCGGGCTGCTGTTGTTGTTGACCACGTGCGTCTCGAATAGAGAGCGCATGCGAGGATCCGGTTTTAATTCAAATCATGAGCGATTTACACCTCGAGTTCCATCTAAGACCGGCAATGGGGCATTCTGGCCCAGGATACCAAGTCTTTGACTTTCCGGTCGCAGCGACGAACCTTGCGCTGCTAGGCAACATCGGCTTGACAACCCAGGCGGGACTTTTCGAATTTTTCCATCGGCAACTACTACGGTTTGAACGCATATTCTTCGTCTTGGGCAATCATGAGGGGTACAACAGTTCATATGTGAGCATCCAACGATACATGTTTCTACGATCTGCTCTAATCGCGCCCTCGCAACAACAGGTCGCGGCACGGGAACGCATTCACGAATTTCTGCGATGGCTCTATGACCGCAGACAGAGCGGCGACAAACTCGGGGAATTCATATTCCTAGACCGCACGCGATACGACGTATCGGATCGCGTCACGATTTTGGGCTGCACGTTGTGGTCATACGTCCCAACGTCCCACGCGGCGGAAATTATGCGTGCGGGGTTGAATGACTTTCGCCGTGTCGAGAACTGGAGCCCCGAGGACTATCGCGCCGCCCACCTCTCCGACGTCGAATGGCTCAACGACACATGTAGGCATTTGCGGGAAAACGAGCCGGATAGACAGGTCGTGATCTTCACGCACCATGGGCCGACTACGCGGGGGACGCTGAAGCCGGACGTCGAGAACACAGAACTGAGCTGTGCGTTTGTGACGGAGATGACTCTGCAGCCGTGTTGGGGGAAGCCGGTCAAGATGTGGGCTTATGGCCACACGCAGAAGTGCACGGACTTTCTCCGTGACGGCGTGCGAGTGGTGAGCAATCAGAGGGGGAACGAAGGGTTTGAGGCGGCGAGGAGTGAGTTTCACCCGGGGAAGGTTGTCATAGCATAGTCGCAGTCGAGAGGTCGGGGTTTTTTATCATACCACAGCACATATCCCATGTATTTCATACCATCCCCTAATTTTGTTCAAGCCGTCTCGTTTTGACAAATGCCATTGATCTGTCCTATTGTTTTCCCATCGATTGCCTGAACTGATTCCGCATGCGAATGACTCGGGATCTTCGGACAATAGTGTAAAAAAAAAAAAAAAAAATTATCACTAGCATGTCATGAAGTCCGGAGTTTTTTATTTCTTTTTTTTAACATGTTATCGATCAGTTGCTACGATTACGTACGCTTGCCCTTAACCACACGTATCGTAACGGCTTGCCGTCGGGGTTTTAAAATATTGTCACACCCTTCTTGTCCACCAACCACCAAAATCCAATATTGCGTCAATTTATCCCTCTGCGTCCCTCCCCTGTGCAAGCGGAGGATTCATGCTTCGTTCTTTTCACATTTCTAACAAAGAAGATCGTTACCACACGTCTAGTAGAAACCCACCGTTACGAGTTGTGAGTATGCTGCGTATTCGAGATCCGTGTGAACCGAGAGCTGACGTGGAAGTATCCAGCCCTGAAATTGCTTAAATATTGCCCACCATGGCTTCCGGACCTATCGTGAACATTCGTCGTGATGTTGATGTGAGTCGGATATCACTGGATCTGCCGAATATTATCTGACGGTTTTTTTTTTTCAAATTTTTCTTTTTTGAATACACAGGACAAGTTTTATCGATACAAGATGCCCGTCTTGATGACCAAAATTGAAGGGAAAGGGAATGGAATTAAGACTGTAGTTCCGAACATGTCTGACATCGCTCGAGCGCTCAGTCGACCCCCTACATGTACGTCTCGCTGGACTCCTTCCGCCTTGCCACACGCTTACCAATACGCCCTAGACCCTACCAAGTTCTTTGGTTGCGAGCTCGGCGCCCAGACTACGTTCGACGAAAAAGGCGATCGCTACATCGTCAACGGCGCGCACGACGCAACCCGCCTGCGCGAGCTGCTCGACGTCTTCATCGACAAATTTGTCCTCTGTGCATCCTGCAAAAACCCCGAGACCGAACTCATCCTCACCAAGACCGACGAGATCCTGCGCGACTGCAAGGCGTGCGGGCAGCGCTCCGGGGTCGACATGCGGCACAAGCTGACGACCTTCATCGTGAAGAACCCGCCGAAGACGAAGAAGAAGGGCCGGAAGGCGACGGCGGGGGAGAACGGCGAGACGGTGGACACGCCGGGGGACCATACGCCGGAGAACGTGGAGCAGGACGGCGGCTCGGACGACGAGATCACGCGGCGTATCAAGGCGGAGGCGGCGGAGCTGGCACCGGCCCACGGGTCGGACGATAAGTGGTCCGCTGACACCAGAGAGCTCGAGGGCAAGTTGAAGTCGGGCCTTGTTCTGGGCGATGATGATAGCGACGAGGATGGCGAGAGCCCGTACACGCAATTAACGCTGTGGTCCGCCGAGAATAGGGATACTGCGACGGCCGTGGAGATCTACAAGAAGACGCAGGAACTGGGCATCGAGAAGAAGCATAGGACGGTGCAGGTCCTCGTTGAGAATCTGTTTACGGAGAATATCGTGAAGGAGATTCCCAAGTTTGCTTCGTTGTTCAAGAAGGTCTGTTTTCACTTTGCCGTGTGCTTTGCTTGTCCACTCATTGTGTTCTTTTCTTTTTTTCCCTCTTTTTCATTGTAGCTCGTCACCTCTGAGCGCCACCAGAAGGCGCTCCTTGGTGGGATTGAGCGAACGGTTGGGGTTGAGCAGCCCATGCTTATACCTGCCGTACCCAAGATTCTTATGGGATTTTACCAGGCCGATGTCTTGGATGAGGAAGTTGTCACACAGTGGGGTACGCACGTCTCTAAGAAGTATGTGGATCGCGATGTCAGCAAGAGAGTCCGCAAGGCCAGTGAACCCTTCCTTAAGGTAGGTCTTATGGGAGTGGTTCCTCCGTGGCGTTTATGCTGACTGCTTGCATCATTTAGTGGCTCGAAGAAGCGGACGATGACGACGACGACGACGAGTGAAGTCTTCCAACTGTGATATTTGGATTCGAATTTTGTTTGTTTTGTTGTATAGCTCTCGTAGTCATGCATGTCATTTTATACAGCATTGGGTAGTATAACTGCAATGTTGTTTTTTTTGAATCTACTTTTGTCATACTTATGGGTCGGCTTGAATGTGACCGAGCCCCGGAAGTCATATGGGACTTTTACCGGCCATCAACCTCCCTAAGACTGGTCCTCAACCACAACAGCCATGACGACTAAGTCCAACGAGCGTAGGACATTCATCATTGGCGCGGGATGCACAGAGTTCATTAAACCCCGAGGAAAGCGCGCAACTGAGGATGTGAGTGATGGAGGTCTCGTGGCAGGGTTGGTGACTAACTTGAACTGTGAACATGGGCTGTTGTTAGATGGGATTGGAGGCTGCGACGAAGGCGTTGCTTGAAGCTGGTATTACTTACGATGCTGTTCAAGTAGCTTTCGTCGGACACGTGAGTGGTCGCTGGTGACGGCATTGTATTCCAAGAAAATGTAGTGGCTAATTGTGAACTCCCTGTTTGCGCAGTGCTATGGCGACTCGACGTCCGGTCAACGAGCACTGTACAATTTGGGTCTCACTGGAATCCCTATCACCAACGTGAACAACGTGCGTTCCCCGTGCCATTTATCCACACATAATAAATAATAATGACATCCACAAACGGTATCCCCAGAACTGCTCAACCGGCTCGACGGCCCTCTTCCACGCCAACACCTGGGTCAAATCCGGCGCCGCAGACGTCGCGCTCGCGCTCGGATTCGAGCGCATGGCCCCCGGCTCGCTGGGGACGCACTTCCCCGACCGCCCCTCCCCCATGGCCGCATTCGGCGCGCTCACCACCGCGCTCGAGTCGAGCACCGTCGTGCCCAACTACGGGCCGAACGCGCCGCGCATGTTCGCGAACGGCGCGCAGGAGTACTTCGACCGGCACCCCGGCGCGGGGGTCGCGCACCTCGCGAGGATCGCGGCGAAGAACCACGCGCACTCGGTGCGCAACCCGTACAGCCAGTTCCGGGATGGCTGGAGCGTGGAGCAGGTGCTCGGCGCGAAGCGGATCAACAAGCAGCTGACGATGTACATGTGTTCGCCGACGTCGGACGGGGCGGCGTGCTGTGTTGTCGCGACGGAGGAGTTTGTGAAGGCGCATGGGTTGGAGAATCAGGCGATTGAGATCGTTTCGCAGGTCGGTGTTTGTGTTGGGGGGGGGGGGATATTTTCTGCACGTGGCTGATGTTTTGTTGGTGGTGGATTGATAGGTTCTCGTCACGGATGAAGCGGTCACTTTTGAGAGCAAGAGCGCGATGGAGCTTGTTGGGTACAGCATGTCAAAAGCAGCTGCAGACGACGCCTTCGCAAAGGCCGGTTTTAAGCCCGGTGAGGGAAGGGATAAAGTCG
This sequence comes from Hysterangium stoloniferum, assembly GCA_015178975.1. Classification (NCBI taxonomy): domain Eukaryota; kingdom Fungi; phylum Basidiomycota; class Agaricomycetes; order Hysterangiales; family Hysterangiaceae; genus Hysterangium; species Hysterangium stoloniferum. The sequence goes on from WHVD01000129.1 coordinate 38,941, forward strand.
GCGTTGTCGAGCTGCACGACTGTTTTGCGGCCAACGAGGTGTGTGATGCTCTTTATATGCTACCTGAATGGTTGTTGTATTCAGCTGCCATATAGCTGCTCACATATGAAGCGCTTGGCCTCTGCAAAGAAGGTGAAGCGCACAAGTTAGTTGACAGGGGGGACAACACTGTGAGCTTCTTTCCTCCATTGCATCCTCAAAATTGAACTCAGCTTTCCTCTCCAGTATGGCGGTAAATACGTCATAAACCCCAGCGGCGGACTAGAAGCCAAAGGTCACCCCCTTGGCGCCACAGGTCTCGGAATGCACTTCTATATTGCCAGTACGCACTATGCAATCTCGCGAATTCTCTCTTATAACTATTTTTTCTCTCTCGCTCTCGCTTCTTCAGATCAACTCCGTGGATGGGCAGGACCGATGCAAGCTCCCGGCCTCTTCGACGACGACAAACGTGGCAAATACGGGCTGGTGCATAATATCGGGCTTGGGGGCGCTGTTGTCGTCAGCTTGCTTAGGCGGCCGGAGTTTTACAAAGAGGGAGGGAGGGATGGGAGGGATAGGTGAGTTTTTGAGGGATGTTGTTTGTTTGTTGGAGGCACTGACGTTGCTTGTGTTCTTTGGTAGATTGGGGTATAACCACGCATGCGAAGTGCGCCCCGTCACGATGGCTGATGTGGATAAGGTCAAGTCGAAGAAATCGAGCAAGTATATTTTGGAGATGGCAAAACTTTGAAAGGGGTGCACACGGAGAAATTATAGCTAATGTAAACATATCTTTGTATCCATATTGAAGGACAGAAACCTTTGTTTTATGTCTTTCTCTGTTTTTCCTATTGTAGGCAATGATTTGTGCTGCTAGGAATACTCCTCTTCATGTCAATGGCCGTGAAGGCGGTGACAAGCCTGTCCCCAGGCTGGTTTGACACTTACTGTCTGCAATCCATCAACAAAAGAGAAAAACAAAGGCGAGTGACTAATATAGGACGAGCATCAGAGACTAGACTCAGGTTTCGGGGAACCGGATCGGCATTCACATGCGAAAGTTTGAGAGCCGTTCGGGAACTTGGTCGTGTAGTTCCAACTCCTGCAGCCATTTTCCACCAACTCATCGGTGAAGATTCGATATCGCCTTTTCATTCATTGATTCGACCTTTCTAAACTATACTATTAAGGTATAGGTTTTTCAGGCCTTGAGTAAGAAATATCCTATGAGAATCTCATGGCTTGGAACCCAGTGGTGCTTGATCGAGATATCCCCATGAGTCGTCTGCCCCCAATTTCAGGCCTCTGGCGTCAGACCCAGTCGGCTATGAGAGGTCGCGTCAGGGGAGAAAACACCTTATAGTATATCCTAATCGCCAATGCTCAACGGCAGACTCCTCCCAAGGCCAAAGTTTTGTCGATCAAGGCACTGATCAGGCTCCCTGCCTCCACTTCTACCCAGCGCCTCTCTGATCGTCCTAGCGCTTCTTTCGGTCCGATCGGTGCACATGGGGAATCAATCCAAAGCGCGGCCTGGCGGCGATGACTCTTGTGTGCCCACATCTACCGTATCGTGTCTCGGTTTCCCGGTGTCTCGCTCTTGACAATACGGTTGCCATGGACTGAATGCAGCTGCGACACATGAAAAGAAAGGAAGGAAGGAAGAAGAAGGGTTATTGACTTTACGAAACAGATACGCGGTTAACTGCCTCGAGGGCAATACATTCTTACACATGCTCGTGAGGACTATCGTTTAGGCCTTCTCTGCCAATCACTCCAATGTACTAGCCGTTGCACCCTGGTTCGCTCCCGACAGGGGCTGGGCAGATGGTGGATACATGAAAGTGCGCCAGAAGATCGGAAGCATGATCGACTGGGTGAGTCTACTTAGTTACTCTGTTGTTGGATGAATAGAGTCTAATAGGTCTGCTTTCACAGTACAATATCCAGGCAAGCAGATTTAATTGCTAGTGCTCTGTGCTGTCGCCTTACCATCGGTAAACTTCCGTTCGGTGTAGTTTTATGACTGTATGTGAATATGTGAAACCTCAGTGTCTAGCTTTTCCAAAGCTAATGCGTAATTACACTTGCACAGGTCGAATACACTTCATGGCTCGGGCTTACTAAGTTTTCGAGGGCATGGCCACGATCTTCGAAATAATTGCAAACGGCGTGCCTCTTGATGAGTTGGTCATTGGGAAGCCAGGAAGGCCTGCTGACGCAAATAATGGATATATGGATCCAGTGACCCTTGCTGGCTGTTTGAAAGAAGCCAAAGCAAAGGGATGGAGTGGCGGCGCAATGCCCTGGCAGGTAAGCCATGCTTTTTTGACAAGTTCTATGTTCGACCACCCCACTTTGTTTAATTCCCAGGTGTCAACACCACGTGGATAAGCACCGTCCCCTTCCCCCATTTCCTCCCGATACAAGGTGATGGTGTACTTTACGGCATTTTTTCTTGGGGGAATTTATGCTTTACTCTCCGATTTTGAATTATCATAGTGAAATCAGTTTGAAAACTTACAAGTTTTCCGGCTCCTTGATGTATTTATGCTGGTACCAAATTGGATCATCATTGTGACTGATTTGACGATCATAAATATTTGTCATTGTGTATATATATTTTCATATATAAGATCTCTCCCTAAGCCCTCATTGAGTCATTGAAACAGATCCCGGGTGGCGTGAAGGCTACTCATTCTAGCAGCACTGTCTGCAGACGGCCTTTGTAGAAATAGAGGGAGCAGGGTCCGGTGACTGATGCATGGGACAGGGGGGATCTCCAAAGATCCGCACAATAGAGAGGTTTGGCTCATAGCTAAGCCTAAGTCGTTACCTCGCCTTGCCCTTCCAGACTCTTACCTACACCGTGGCAGTTCGGCCTTCTCCTCCACGGAATCGACCTAGCGACGAGTCTAGTTCCGTGCAATTTCCGTCTGTAAATAATCAGGGAAATGAGGGACGAACGATTTCAACCAAACGATCAGCTTTTCAGGGACGGTTCAGAGTGTCGGGATTATTTTCACCTTGTCGATGGGCCATACATCACCTTTAGCAATTACAGCGCGTACAGCGTGTATTTTGTTTACTATTTAGTAAGCTCGTGGGATTCCTAAGTCGATATTTACACTCCAGTTCTACTACTACATTATCGGATGACTAGTGCTCGAGTCCTTATGGTACTAGTAATGGACTTCTGGCTTCCATTGGCTCCTTATGACAATACGCTCCATCATTGTTATCTCCAAATCTGTAGGAGCTTCGAAATAATGACATTCGTGATTTTATTCTGGATATTGTCTGATCTGGGACAATAAAATCAGTTAGTTGATTCAATATATTTATGAATATCGTCAGCCTTCATACCATAGCGTTATTAATACATAACATTCCTCATTCACTTTTGGCTGCTCTCGCAGCCAATTGTGTTCTCTCTTCCTTTAACTTCATTTCTCTCCATATCAGAGTGGCGGCAAATGCTGCTCCTGGACCTACAATCAACGTAGCGATTGCAAGCCATGCAGCGATTCCGGCGGCTTGGGGTAAACTTCGAGCAAACCACAGGGATGCCAAAAAAGTCGATGAGAATATGTACACGGCGTCCCATTGAAGGAAATGAATCTTTGTCCATAATATCGTGTGACCATTTGAAGCGTTGTGTCGGGTCCAAGGTATGCATGCGTCCAGGTAGTGTTGCAAATCGAACCCATACAAGGTCAATGTTGCCATGTGAGTACAGGCCGCGCCTATGGCAATAATGATGTACACCAATTGTGTTGTTTGATATCCTGAAGATTGATGCGCATGGCTTGAACGTAACTGAGTATACACTGTGCTGATGACACTCATGCAGAGAGGGAATATCTGCCACGTGGCGATCGACGGAATGGATGGATAGAAATTCATAGCGAAACTTGGGAGGTAATAGCCAAATAGGACGGCTGCTAGGACACTCTCAGCCTTAGCCTGGCTGATTTGTGAACCAGCACCTCGTTCGCCAACGATGGCAATTAATATAATCCAAAAGATGGGAAGAATGGCGCCCCCTGTGTACATTTGGTATATGAGCCCTAATGCCGCCGGAACTCCTGGATAAAGTGGCTTTCTGTCTCTGGATGATTCCACCAGTGGGACAACAGCGCATGCTATTAGGGACATTCCAAATTCCGTGAGGAATGGATTGTAATCGATCGCGTCAGGCTGAAGCAGTGGATGGAAGAATGCCACCAGAGCACATAAGATTCGTTCGATACCGGGGAAAAAACCACCAAGATAATGCACTTGATAGGGTGAACTACCCTGGAAGGGGATTGGACAAGAACTCGCATTCCATGCCACAAATTCGTCCGCTTTCAATAGCTTCATGATAAGATATTTAAATGCCGAGGTAGACAAGAAGCCGAATGTTAGAATTGGGACAATTCCATGCCACACTTTGAGTCTCTTAAGCAGGATGTGGATTGTGTGGTAAAGATATAAGGACTTGCCTACATTGTCAACACTTAGGTTTCGTGTCATTATATTGACTACAGAGTCTTGAAGAGGTAAGTTTTCTGGGCAATTTCCAAGAGGTATTATTCCTGTGTGGAGGGTCTTGAGTAAAGTACGGACTGTATAAGCCTTAGTTGATTTAACTACGTGTATTGGTTAGTGTGGGTAAATTATGGGAAGTACAACACTGTTACTTACGCCTTAGTTGGAACCGTTAGGTGAGCAACTTACGTGATAAAGCCTTTTGACTGAACTATATACTTCGGCGATCGATAGCCGCCGGGCGCACAGTTCTTCAGTTCGAATATCAACTTCCGTTCAGCCGATCGGCATTGCACCGCTAGCCTATACAGGATTTTGCTTACTCCATCACGTTAAACTACCACAAAGGTTTTCCCCCGGATTACTTAATACATTGTCGATTTATATCAAACCATTTGCCTTTTTCGAAGAGGCCTCGAATAGATAGCTTTATGTCAGTGATATTCCCATGTCTCCAGTAACACAATTGTGGTAACTTTTAAAATTTACAGTCAAATGCTAATGGCAGCTAGAACAACAAATAATCTCTTCTACTGACTAGAAGGCGTTGGCACTTCTTCAACTCTGTTTTGACTCAGGATATGTAACTTGATTTTTTTTTTTTTGAAGTCAACTTCGTTTTACTTAATGAGCTGTTTATGTTTCTCAATTTTTGGCTATAGGCTGTTTTATTCAATTTCAAGGAAATAATGAGTGCAATTTCTCTACTACCCCTGCCACCATTATCTTATTGAAGATGCTATGAGTTTCAAACCAAGGCTCCACTTGATTTCACCTGTTTTGTGATATTACTGTTATGTTTATGTTTCATATCAATTTTTTTGGTCTTATTTTTGATTGTGCATTGACTGTAGAGCAATCTGACCGTGGATGGCACAAAAAATCTGAATTGTTTTTTTTATTTTTTTTCCCTCTCCACAGCGACAGATCTTGTTGCCCAACCGACTAGCAACTGGCTTTCGATGTTAGATCCGGGCCATTGGCAACCGGAAGCTAATTTAGCTAGTGCCGAGAGAAGTCCTGTCCAGGAATCAGGATAGTGTATAATCTTCCCCAAGTCATATAGCAATTCGTAATCAGTTTATCGATGAAGTTGCTGGGAACACTCCCTCATATTTTCAATTCAACTTCTCCAGTGTTCTCTCAAATTACTATGGCTTTTCCTGATCTTTCCTGACTTTCAGAGCGGAAGTTCTAAGAATGTCTCATAGTTTGGAAACCGGAAGTAATTAATGTAATGATCTCATCTACCTGCACTTCCATATTCTCACCATCCGTGCCAGCCACATCCCGCTTCCTATGGCCCCTCATACCAGCAAAGAGCTCGTGGCATAGCAAAATCGTTGACCGATGTTTAAGTTGTGTAGAGTGGATGCCCCCACTGAGGCAAGAAAGTTGTTCTTTTTTCGTCGATCAAGGCACTGATCATATGCTTGCCCGGATTTTCTCATTACTTCCTTCAGCCGACCATGCAAGGCTCGGTCCGATCGATGCACGTGAAAAAATCCAGTGAGATACGCCAGTTGAGCTAGCAGCCACGACTCTGTATCCTGTCTCTTCAATGTCTCGGGTTTTCGCTGTCTCTTGCTCTTGACAACATAGTAACCATGCACTGTACGCAGCTGCGAAACATGAAAAAAAAATCAGCACCCCCCTCCCCAAAAAAAAAAAACCATATGGATAGAAACGTCAATGCTGAGACTTTTTTTACCACTCAAACATGGCTATAGGGTCGCTATTTAAGAGGAGCAGAAGAGAGCTGCAAAAAACTGCCTTCCGGTATTCCAAGGAACATCATGGTATCACTCTCCTTTACTCAACTAGCTGCGCTATGCGTGGTCGTATCTAGCCTGAGCAGAGTCCTGGCGATTCCTGCTCCTCTTAGCCCGAAGATGTTCGGACATAATTTCGTATTGCCAAACCAAACAGCTGCGCCAGAGCCATCAAATGCGACCGCTATTTCATTGGACGTCCAAGAACGCGAAATTTCAACTCGATCGACACCATCCGCCCCGCATTTCGTCGTATACACTGATTCATACATCAGCGGCGTCACCGGGCCCCCACCTGTTTCCGAAGTGAAGGTATACAGTATTATATTCTGACGCCCCGCTTTTCATGATGCTCATTGAAGTTTCAAACAGGGTTTTAATGTCGTGTTCGTCCCAGAACAATGTGTTTCTCTACTTTTCTGAGCTTACCATTTCAGTGCACTCGCCTTCATTCTAACTTCTGGAGTATATGATAAAGCCCAGGAGTGGGTCTCCTTGTCAGCGGAAGAACGAAACTCCATCAAGTCTCAGTACGCAGCGGCAGGTATCAAGCTCATTGTTAGCGCATTTGGGGCTACTGATGCTCCTACTACCAATGGCGCTGATGCGATCGCAACTGCGAACGAGATGGCCCAATTCGTCAGGGATTACGATCTAGATGGTATTGATGTGGATTATGAGGTAATGTCGACCTTCCATCTCATATTTGGCAAAAAATTCATTTGTGTGTATGTAGGACTTCGATGCCTTTAGCGCAGAAGATGGCACAGCTGAAAACTGGATCATTGACTTCACGAAACAGCTACGCAGCCAACTGCCCCAAGGGGAATACATTCTTTCACATGCTCGTAAGTACTATCGTTTGAGTCTTCTCAGACAACCACTCACAAATGCTAGCCGTTGCACCCTGGTTCGCTCCGGACATCTGGGGAGGTGGTGGATACATGAAAGTGCACCAGGAGGTCGGAAGCATGATCGACTGGGTGAGTCTACTCAGTTCACTTTTCTATTTGGACGAATAATGTCTGATGAATTTGCCGTCACAGTATAATGTACAGGCAAGTAAATTTGATTGCTAACGCTCTATGTTGTCGCCTTATCATTGCTAAATTGACGTTCGGTGCAGTTTTACAACCGTACGTGAAACCTTATTATCTAGCTCCTCGAAAACTAATACTGCATTACACTTCCAGAGAACGACTATACTTCATGCGCAGACTTACTTACTGAGTCCTCGAGTACATGGCCAGAAACCTCGCTTTTCGAAATCGCCGCAAACGGCGTGCCTCTTAACAAATTGGTCATCGGGAAGCCAGGAGCGCCTGACGACGCCGCAGATGGGTATATGGATCCAGCGACCCTTGCAGGCTGTTTGAAACAAGCCAAAGAAAAGGACTGGAATGGCGGGGCCATGTCCTGGGAGGTGAGCTATCCTTTTTTCCACAGTTCTATGTTCAACCACTAAGCACTTCGTTTAGTTCCCGAGTGCAAACGCCGCGTGGATAAGCACTGTTCGCTCCCAGTCTTTCCCAGCCTGAGTATAAGATGATCGCCTACTTCATGTTTTACTCTTCGGGTTTACTATGATCACGGTGGAGTAATTTTGAAACTTAATAGCTTCTTGACGGATTAATATTGGGCTGGTTCCAATTGGAGCATAACTGTAATTAATTTGACGGGCCACCAGTCATTGTAATACTATGTATATATCAAATATCTCCATAATGCCCCATATCCCAACAGTTCGACTTAAAGTTATGACTTCTGCTTGGTAGTGGGAAGTATTCATATAAGGTTTCGTAGTGGCGAGCGAAATTCACAGGTTGTCAGAGGCTCCCGAACTTATCTGCCCTTTATTAAAACACGGAATGTGTCAGGGATTGCACAATATCATAACATACTAACTGGATAGTGCTGGCACTCTGGCCGAGAGTGATGAGAGTGCAATGTAATCGGCATGAAAGCTATTCACATAGGGACCTCGTGGACCTCGGGAAAAAAAAACTCAAAATATCCTCCATGGATGTTGGAAATATCGGCGTTTAGACTGTATCTCAGCCACTTCCATCGTGTTGCCTTGCCCTGTCTCACTGCCTATGGCCTGGCAGCTGGCTTTTCACCTCCCCGGCACTTCCCCGACCTGCCGGCTGCCCTTCGCTCATGGAGGTTCGAATCAGTACATTTTGAAGAAAAACACAGAAAGGGACAACGATTAATAGTAAGGACAATCTCGGGCCCAGCAGCGCAGCTTGGTCATGCCGGAGGTGGAATAATCAACGTAATTTCAAAACATGCGAATAATGAGACAGCCCGTATAAATGACTTCTTTTATCTGCAAAATTCCATCAGTAGGAACGACCGCAGAAGCAACCAGTAGGGGGTAGGCCATAGATTTCTTCAGGAAAGGACTGTAGGTGTCTGTTTCGTTGACTCCGTCGAAGCGGACAATGGCAGATTGAAGTGATCATGACGGGAAAACAGACGGCTCTTTCAACGATAGGAAAAATGCATCTGTACGCCCAGCTATAGTTGGGTTGCACTGACCTTGCTATCACATTACTTACGATCAGTATATACACCCAGTTAAGGCCAGATCGTGCTTATTGCATACCTTCACAAGTACAAACAACTGCAAACTGATTGACGAATAGTGGACCTTGGTGCTCAGTACAATTCGATTATAGACCATGTATTTTCATGTGGAGTCACTAGGCACATATCAAGACTAAGAGATCACTGTCGCCCCATAAAAGACATTACGATATAGCCGGTACAATAGCTGCTTTGGACTCAACGACCTCAACGCTCACGCTGAAGCTGGCAATACCGGGGCCAGACTTCAGGTGCAGAGATGTCGACTACTAATAAATCACTAGCTGCCACCGCTTGACCCATCTTCCATGTTAGACTCGCTTGATCTTCAATTTCCCTCATGACTTTAGCCCAGCTGCTCCCACTGGTCCTATAATGCGGACCAGGGTCAGGGAATCTTGAAAAAAAAAGAGATAATTCATTCAGGGTAACAAATAGTCCAGAGGTACTCACTTCACGCTGAAATGATTCAGGAATAATCTTTGAGCTCCAATGAGATTTGCAAACGCGCCTGCCATATCAGCTGTCGAGTGTCCTCGACTGATAGCTTTCTCTCGCACTTCCTCGGGAGTTTTGACGCCGCGATGCCACTTTTCAAGATGTGGGGGCATCCAGGCATTCGTAGCTTCATGCACAAGTAAGGAAGCGTTTTGCGCTAGAGGCACTATAGCAGAGGGATCCGACGTGTCCCCCAAAATGACTACTTTGCGTCCCGGGATATCTCGCGGGGGAGGTTCAATTACACTACCATCTTTCAACCTCACGGATTGGGGGTAGTTGTCATCGAGTAAAGTATTAAGGAGGTATCGAGGTTGTAGAGCTGGTCGCGGTAAAAGCGACTGTGGAATTGCATCTATTCGGGCAATGTAATCTTGTGTGATTCGGAACTCTGGCGATTCGGTGAACACATAACCTAAACAGGGGACTGCATCGAATTAGACTACAGCACTAACGCACTAACTCACATATCGGAAAAAATGTACTATACCTCGGTGTACAATAGGAGCAGCGTCAATCTTGAATCCTTGCGATGTCTCGAAATTCCGCCAAAAGCCATCCGCATCTATTCGGATATCTTTTCCAGGAACTTCATTTTGATGTAATTCATATTTGTCGCATGTCATAGGCCTATCATTTTCAAAAAGGAGCTCGTGAGCGGCATATTTGCCCTTGAGCAACGTTTGGGTGAGGCGAAGGTTCATGCGGATAAGATTCCGTATACCCGATGGTCCATATATCTCAAGGTGAAGCTTTACGAGCCCCCAGTCTCAGCATGTCTGTTAATATGAGACCCATATGTGCTTACCCTGTTGTCCAAAAGTGCATTTTCTGGGTTGGATGCGCTTGTCATGGCAGAGCTCATAAATGGTACAATACCGCAACAATGATCCACTGTCATACATAATTGTGATTTAATATGGGAAAATACACGGTCAAGACATACCATGAAGGTGCGTAATGAATATCTTGCTTATTTTATTTATTTTAGGTGTCGAGACTCTCAAAAGCTGACTCTGGGTGCCTTCTGCACAGTCGACCACTTCCGTGGAGAAAATAATGGATCATAGGATCATTCTGATAAATAATCAGGCTTCCAAAACTAATAATCATCTCACACCAGCTAGTGGACTCCAGGTTCAGGCTCAATGACGAACACGCACGCTGAAGAGTAGGTCCTCCACCGGAGCAGGTACCTTTTGAACATTCAGATAGTAGTTATACAGTAGAAAGGAATGGGCCTGCCTAAAAATGTTAAGGATAAGGGTTTTGGCATAAGTTGAAATGTCGCGAGGTGGCAGATCGATAAAGTTTGAACTTGTTGAACTCCGACTAACAAAACCACCCGCCGAGCGCATGCCGCAGCAGACAAATTAACATACTTGGGTACTTGTAAAATAGCACATGGATGCCAAAGGAGCCAGCAAGTTAAATCCCTTGAATAACAGTCTATCTCCTTTAAAATACTTTTTCAGATCAGATATCCCAATCGTTACTTGCGCGGCCAGTTCCCGCTACGACAATCTCAGGGGTGACAACTTGGGGATTTAGCGCAAATATTATCGCTGACCTTAGCAATCCGCAAGGTACATGGCAGTCCCCCAAACTGGACTCTTGCTGGTGAGTTGGCAGAGCCATTGAAGAACCACTGACCAGGATAATTTAATGTCTTCTGTTTCACGAGTTTCCTACATTCTCCAGTTTCTGACAATGTTGGAAATGATGATGAAACACCCTTCTCCCAGGGGCGGTTCACCTATTCCCTCAATGTCTTATATGAAAATGCTAATTGTGGACCATGCTTCTGGAGGCTAATGCATGATTTTACCGGTGTACACCTAAACTAGCACCAAACCTACCATGTCAGAAGGTGATTCACTAACTGACACATTGATTGAGACACAAGAACTTCTATTACAAGTTTATTAAACCTTGTAGACTGTGTATTACAATAAGTCAATGGATAGTATTTTAATAGACAAATGGTAGTAATTTGAAACCATGGTGTAACATATGCTTTATGGAAGATTTGGATTATGACTTGATTGTTTAGTTCCAGCAGTATGGGGTAATTATTTGAATTTTACTGACTACATAACCACACTGGGAGGTGGTGCTAGTGCTAGTAGTACCAGTAGTACTAGTCGTCTGGGCCAGACAAACACTGGCAGCCAAAACTGTCCCTTGATGTCATTGGTAATTAATAACAGCTCAGGTTGATCGAGACATTCATTACTGACATTATTTCAACTATATGTACTCCAGACGTGATTTATTCGGTAGTGGATTTATAGCTGCTACTAGTACTCCCATGACTTTCAATTTTCGCTATACAATAATTTATTCGCTACATATCGTATTTAAGATAGAACATGGACGGGTTTAAAGGGAGGGTGTTTCTTTGTGGCCATTATGAAGAGAATCTGGTATTTGTATGTAGTCCGAGTCGTCCGATGCCCATGCTTCGTAGAAATAAATTACTGAGAAAATAAGAAAGAGACATGCACCCCCCAGGGTCACTAAAACAAGATGAATTATCTCAATATGTTGCTTAGAGCTGTTCACTAACCATGTTTCACGGATATTTTTGTAGAGAGCCAACGACCACCGATGACGGCTAGCGCGGTGCAACAGGAATGACCAATGATTGTACCGAATGCAACGACATAGAGATTCTGAAATAAATGTCAAGATGCGAGACCATGATTGTTATACGAAAACGTACGTGAGCAGCCGCGAGCGCGATTGTGGCAATTTGGCTCCTGTCGCCCCATTCGCCAAGAAACGTCAATACGAATGCTTGAACGAACACCGGTCCGAAGAGTAACATGAAGAAATTTCGAGTACCCTCTCTCAGACCTGAGAAGTTACTATGCTTTGGGACTGGTAGATGTGGTCCACCATTGGACAGCCTTCCACCTTCCTCCATTGCCTCTAACGGTATCACTTCGTCATTCTGCCCTCTTGCCCCGGTCCCATCAATCTTGGCATCCTCATCCTCAATCTCCTCTTCAACCTCCCGCAACTCCTCTTGTATTTTTTCATTACCGCTTTTCATGCTCCTTGCTTCTTGTAACATCTTTACGCCGAAGACAAGGAAAAGTAGTGCTGCGGCTGCTTGCGTCCATCTCCGTGGTATTAGTGTTGGTAAAAGGTGACCCATAGCTGCAGACAAACATGACATGACGACAAGAGAACCGAATGCACCAGCAAACACGACACCGCGGGGATGTCGCATTGCAAGAATGGCTGCAATGAGGAACGTTTTGTCGCCGATTTCTGAGGCAATAATCATCGCAAAGGACTGCGCTAACGCGCTGTGAGTTAAATCACCTAATATGTCCTCTGTCAGTAGACTTTCCATGTCGCTCTCTCTCCGAGTGGAATGGAGACGAATTAGTGGTACTGAGGCATTTTTGTGACGGAGTTAGAATTCGACACGTCACAATTTGCAGTGCAACCTGATGTTCTTTAATTTGTTGCAATTTTCAAAAAGAATGACACTTTCGAGAAGAAAAAAGGCCAAATGTCAGACGGTCGAACAAAATCACACTTGGTCACACTCCTCAAATTCATTTTTAAAGTTTGAAAATTGCAATAAACCGATTTCAAAGTGCGCAGACACTTTCATCAATGACATTCACTGGTTTGCAACGAACGATGTTTTATTTATTTAAAATACACACACTAAAGTGACATGATACCCATTTTATATAAGTGATACCAGTACAAATCTCTTAGAGTTTATTCTGACCACTTCATTTTAAATCCTTTGAGGAACGGGAAGGATTTCTCTGTTCGTATGGAGATGTTTCACTGTAGTGATAACCATTGGAGCTTATGTCGGATTGACTGTTGTGGCACCGTTCACCCGTATCAAAGAATCAGTCGTGTTCCTGGCAATAAGATATCTGAAGCCTTTTGTATTACTGTGCTCAACCAGAATTTAGACCTATGCTCGGCCAGAGGAGACGATGCAGATTGGGGGTTGTCGTCCGTATAGTCTTAAGTGCTTTGTCAAGTATGACAGCCTCATATATGTCACCTCCTAGGCGAGCCAGAACTCCAATCGACACTTCGACAAAGCATTTAACCCATAAGATCGTTTAATTCAGAACTCAGGATTATAATTCGCCACACACCGCAACTACCTAGGTCCTGCCTGGCTATCAGATTGAGCAGCCCACTCTGGAGCATAACCATCTACTGCATGTAGTAAAGGTATCTCAATTCCCTCGATATGGAATTGCTCTCCCACTAGCTCCTTTGTAGCAACCATTAGTAAGTCAAGATGCGAGATGATGCTGTACGCTCGGGAAACCGCCACGCTGAAGAACCTGGAAATGGACATCAGTTTTTATCCAGAAGGAAAAGTATATAAAATCATAGGCTCACATGTATTGTTCGTCTTTAAGTGTCTCGAAAGTCACTTTTCTCGGTAGCCCGTAATCATCTGTTTCCAGCTCGTTCTGACGGAGAATATTGAACCCATGCTGATCACGCCAGAATCGTTCCAGGAGGGGTGCAGGAGTAATCTGAGGGAGTGCCATACCAGTCCGCAAGGCGGTAGATATCATAGCTGAAAATGTTAAAAATAAAGACAGACATATTGTAGCGTATTAGACTCACTAATGATGGCAAGAACGTCCCCAAGAAATGCTGAATCGACGAATCGCGTTCTTAGTAAAAATGCCTTCGTCCATTTAGGCTCAAGATGGTCAACGACCGATAGGAAGTGTGTCAGATGATATGCAAGGTCCCTTTCATATTTGGTTAATCTATATCATGCATTCAAGATAGGATGCTCACATTTGAAGTTCGAAAACTTTTTCATAACGTTCAATCGGCCACTTTCCCCGCAGGGAAATCTGTCGAGTCTTAGTATGACTAGTATTACTCATGCCTCGGGTCGGGGACCTACCTCGTATCCGACATTGGCTGTCTGAGAACGCATTCTTCGCAGTTTGGATCGCAACGCTGTCATATTGTTGATGATAGTTTGCGAATCTAGCTCTCTTCGAGTCGTAGCATAGGAAATAATGGCACAATACAAATAACCGATTTCCGTTATAGTTGTCGAAAGCGCAGTACGGTGGTATCTCCGAATCGTAGTCGAGGGAGGAAGGTACGAAAATATACTTCAAGCGGTTTAGCAAAATTAGCATAAAAAATAACCCATCGTACTCACGCAGAGGCCGTCACGCCAATTGAAGCTAGTACAAACCTTTGCAATGCCACGGCTTCGCCAGTACCTACAGACCAGCGACGATTCAGATTCGACACAGAAATAGAATGCCTAAATACCTGGACTAGAAGATTCCAGATTGAGATTAATTCCATCCAGCCACGAATAGCCCAATATCTATAAGCTTATTATAATAGTCATGTCATGATCTCTTCAAGTGGCTCACCAAAACGACAGTTGCGGAAAAGACAACCATACTGTCAAATGTTTCATATTAGTTGGGAAGCTCGTGTTTGACGCTTTCAAAATATGTGCACCTCATGGGGGAACCCGGGGTGTAAAGTCTGACAAACATGAGCACAGGAAACACCACTGCACCCACCGCAGCAATGCCGTAGGCGTTTCCGTCCCCGCTTCCTGAAGAAACGTACCTAAAAGTTGTTGTAATTCAAAGGATCACTCAAGATGGCAAAATCCTCACCACATGATGAGGCCTAGTCCAAGTCCGAAAAATGTGCTGGATAAACGTGATATAAAAGCAGAAATAGTATCTCCTCGATATCGCGACATTGTCAACTGGGCAATAAACCTAAAGCCATGCTTAGCTCTTATGGCTTATGTAAGGAGCGTGAAAATCTTTACAGGGCCCAGACAGATTTATGGCCTTGAGCTTTGGGTCAGAACAAGAATAATCAAGATGTGTGTCACTAACGGAATGCGAATGCGGCGGAGGGAGCTATAAGGCTTGGAAGAGCCAGCAATACTACATGACCTCAGCGTGAGCACCAACATCAAGAACAGCGCATTACCGGATAATATTCCTGGCCAAACCGAGTTGTCAGTGTGCATAGATATCCGACAACGGCAACGTTACCAGCTTTCAACCCAAACAGCGCATTACCGGTTCCCAGTACACTTAGGAAGACGTAAATATGCGCCCCAAAAAGTTCGACCATATTAGCGGGAGGTAGTGCATCCGGATTCCTGGGTTCTACAGCTCCTAAATCTTGGCTTTTGACTTCGATACCTGGGATTTTATCTAGATTTTTTTCTGTTGTCAGTAATATCTTGCGATAGGGATAAGCATGAACTAACTGGGATCTTCGTCATCTCCCCTAGGTGAGCCCTCCGTGGCACCCCAGGAACTCCAACTCAATATCTTCCTCAGAGGAAGAACGGTTGGCCAAATGCGTTTTCTTGTGCGGTTGGTATCCAATTCAAGCATTTTTTGTAACTGGAAAAGAAAGCTCGTGAGGTGGTACTTTAATTTACGCAGGACACAGCAAACCAGATCGTGGACACCTTCAGCGAATCTCATAACATGATACTGATAAAGAAATGCTCGGAAGAGGTATCGGTGGGGAGGAACTTGGCTCGAGGTGTGCAAAGGATTAAGGATATCTCGATAGGGTTCCAAAATGACATACCTGTGAAGCATGTCAGCGAAGAACAGGAAAACAAATAACTAGAACTGACCGCTTGTCATTTGAAAATTCATCCATAGCGGTTTTTAGCTTTACCAGTGCTTCTTCAAGCTCGCCAAGCCTGCTTTCTCGAGGTTTTGACGTATGACGTATAAGACGCAGACGATCCGTGTTCGTCTGTTCGAGCCACTCTATTATTTTATCCATTCCCGTGCTGATTTTATTGAGAAGGCCCTGAACAGAGGTCGCGAGCAACTTAAAACCGTTTTCAAGGAAGACCTCTTCGTGTCGCAATTGCAGTCTTTTTTCGATATTCATGTAGTATTGAGACTCAAATACACCAACTGGATGATGCTCCTGTGATCTGTTAAGAACATCACGGAGCATGTTATTTGTTAATACAGAGCCACTACGTTGCAATCTCTTTGGCAATGATGTAACGGAAGCGGTCCAAGAGGATTGACCTCTTTGTGAATCATTAGCAGAGTTTTCATGTTGACTTCCGCTGGGAGAGGGCGGTCGGGTGGGATTGGGTGTTGCTGATGGTGTGCCACCCCGTGAAGGAGCAAGGGGTTGGGGAAATTTGGACCGACGCCAATCCATTATATTATAAAAATGAGCAATTCCTGCTGCCCGCATCTTTTGATAGCTGTTAGCGTAAATTAAAATGAATGAACCTGGTCTGTACCGTCAGTTTTCGAGCAAACATCTGTAACTCCCGTAGATCGTTCCCTATGACAATCTTATGAAAATGTGGATCCGTGACAATTACGTGAGGTCTTACCGTTGAATCTGCCATACTGCAAGTCCCGTTTGATAAGTCGAGCGGAAGCTTCTAGAGGTGCTAGAGCTCCTTCCGCGTCGGATATCAGCGCAGAAACGGTACCAGAATTAAAATCTTCGGCTAGAGGTGATGTACGCAGGAGCCCATTTTGCTTCTCCATGGCACCTGATAGATGTACCATTACACTTTTGAGCCTTTTGACGAATTGCGCGTTCACTGTCTCAGGAAAAATCAAGACAGAAGCCAGCAAACTCAATGCAGCGTGGAATACTATGGGACGTACCACTGCCTCTCCAATGGCATAATTATTATATGGGTAAAGCGGGGCGGTTGTAAGAGAAATATCTACACAGAGACATGCAAATGACGTGGCCGGCACAAAAGGTCCTGGTCCCAGTCGTGCCCTGGCAAAGAGGATGAGGGCAGTTCCCAGAAAAAGGAAGATACTGAAGACGACGGAAGGCTATTTGATATTATTTAGACCGGAGGCATCTCGTAAATACACATCTCTTACCCCTGCTTCGATATATTGTCCGGAGAATATCTCTTCAGAAGTTGCATTCGGATTGATATCCTTCCTCGCTAGATTGGCGATCTTGATGGCGAGACAGCTCCACGCCCAACTAGCCGAAACTACAACAAGATTCATTCCTTCCTTCTCGACTACACCTGCGACACTGTATTACATGTTAGTCAAAGTCATAGGTTACATGGGGGCGTAATACGGTTCACTCGGAGGACTAATAAATATACCTATTGGGGTCATTTAAATAAAAGCCGATGCTCTTCATAAATTACAAACTTATAAGGATAAGAAAACTGACCTTCGATCAAAACCGGATGAGCATGCTGTGACAACCGGCAAGAGTAAAATATTGCTTACACTGCCCAATATACGATCTACCGCAGGTATAAGAAAAAGCACCAGAGACACCCAGGCTGTTATTGAGCTACGGATCACAGGCTATTGATCACCATTAATACCTGGACCGCGGGGAAGTAAATCATTATACCTTCAAATTAGAGAAAGTACACTTGGGTGGAATCCAAGCGAGAGAATCCTTCAGTTTCTTGAATGCCTTTTGATGAAGCTTTATGTGATCAACATCCTTGACCTCTCTTTTTTCGTTATTGGCCCCCGACTTCTCTGCCTGTTCATGCTGTACTGTTCGCCGACGCTCAGCAGTTGTTGTGTCCCCATCTTCGTCTCGAAAATCAACGGGAACAGAGAAATGTGCATGAAGTTGCTGTTTGCGTTCACTTGGTGGATAGGTCATTCCCTACAATCATGAACACTCAACACCGTAATTGCGCATAAATGAGTAACAAGCATTTAGGAAGTCAGATGACGAAAACCACGTGATTTAGGCCAAAATTTATGGAACATGTACGTCATCACCCACACAAAGAAAGGAATTTCCTTATTCCTCTAGTCAATTTTCTATCTCCATCAGTTTGAAGATAGGGCAAATATGCCCAGCCAAGAATGAATCAGAAGTTTAACTAAGACACAATGTCGCAGTACATATATAGTAAGACATTTTAATCTCTCTATTATAGTTACTGTAAATGCTTTTGTAACCCGTCTGGGAATTCTGACTTGTACTTCTTGGGATAGAGATTCAGAATGTTAATTTGAGCTCGTTGGGTTTCCATACATCCATTTTTGTGGGCCTGTCTCCATCCTGTGCATAAATGTTCCCACTATCGAATTCTATGAAGACTGGCTGAATTTAGTTGGTCATAGGCATATTCCCAAGCACTTTTAAATTTGTTTCTCTCTCTTTCTCTCACTCTCATTTGATTGTAATTTTTTGAAAAAAAAAATCGGCCTGAGGCCAATTTGATAGTACTATGCATTGGGTGACAAGTGTTTCCCTAAAAATTTATGACACTCGGCGAAGCAAGGTAAGAGCTCTATAAAGTGTTGGGTGTGGTTTGCATCCAAGATGCTCGAGGGCTGAATAACGTTTCGTAACCATTATTATAAACAAGGAGTAAGGGTTTATTGTTTTAGTGAATCCAAATCTCCAACCTGACTTATTTATATGGTTTGAAAATAGTCATGATAATAAGGTCACTGTAGATATAATGGGCAATTTAATTTAAACTTTATTCTTATGAATGATCCAGGGAGGATCTAGGGGGATATGCATCGTGTACCATATCTAGACCCACCAGTAACCGAATGTAGGAACCGCATAATCTGACGGGTGGTTCTCATGGAGGTTCTGGAAAATGAGGAGAAGAACATTTGAAGGCGTGCTTCGTTGAGGCGGACATGGAGTGTGGTCATTTTTTTTTATGATTCCGGGGGTTCTCAGGGGTGTAGAGGTGTTGCGGACCTTGGTGGTGAACTGACGGTGATACCTCTTCCGAGGCGTTGCATATTTGTCGTGCTCTGTAGATGAAGTGCTGATTGTTTTGGGCCTTAGGGTGCTTTTATCCAAGTAGATCGATAACAGGCAAACTATTCGAGAATGATATTACATTTCTGTATTGCATTGAACGGCAATGAACCTTTGTTGCTGTGTGGTTAGGAGCTGTACAGCTACTTGGTGATCGTGAAGCATGTTGGGAACTGCTCGCCAATCCTCCCGGAATCTATTACGTAGACGTTGACACTGATACACAGTGAATTAGTTCTGTACTTATGGAACGTTTTACTGAACATCAGCTCATAGATAACGTTATAGGGTCATCCGAAGGTGCCATGGTTATGAGTCACTATGTGACAAATTATCGGAGGAGAATAGGAAGGGGAAATGGTAAGAGCAGTGCGCCAATGGATGTAGTGGTGACCTGGAGTCCTAGGATATTATTAAAATTTACAGACAATGTCAACCAGGTAAAACAGAGCCCTTACATGAATAATCATTTGTCTAAATCCTGGCGCAACGTCAGAAACGAAGGCTCGAGGAGACATCGATATCGAGGCTTTTTGTGAAGCATCTAAAAATATAGCTTCAAGTGGATAGTGAAAGAATTGAGGGAGTGACCTTCATACCAGTTCGATACCAGTGCTCCAGCGGCTTTCCAGCATCTGGCTCAGACCAAGCCACAGTTGGCAGCTCCCAAGTATCCGCCGATACAGAAAATATCATGCGAATCACTCATAAGTTTCCACCAGTAGGATAGGTTTCATGGCTGCACAGCCACATCCGCCTGATGAAGGCACATGAACGACCGACGATGTAGACCTTATAAATATAGAAAATGTCAAGAACGATGAGTTACGACAGAGTCAAACCAGTATTGTTTTGTCTAAATAATTGAATTATTTGTATGGCTGCATAAGCCCCAAGGTATGAATAACCGCGCCTTGGGAATCAATTGATGGGCGGCTGACGCGCCTCGCTTTTCGACATGAGCGGAGGAAGGCTGGCGTGATTGCACAAGTGATGAGAACTTTTCGCCATCCTAAGCACCAATCTACATTCCCATATATAGATGAGAAAATCCATGAGAGGCGGGGTGGTAATCTAATAGTTGGGCTCTCGTCTGCCATTATGATTCGTCCTCTTTGTTGGCACATTGGATAGAGAGACACGATAGTTATCCAAAACCCTACTTTGGAAGCCTATCCCCTTCTGTTTGTTTATCACATCAATTTCAATCACTACCTTTTCCTGTACCGGATTCCTAGAATGATGACAACCCTGAGGATGCATTACGCATTCACAAGTGAGAATCCTGTGCGCCACACGTTCTAGTCATTTGAGTCATGTCAGGAGGGGGGTCCTGCAATTATTCTCATGTGGCCTGTATTACCTCGAAACAGGGAGAATAGCCTGAGATTAGATGGAGAAAGAAGGATGTCACGCGGATTGTGAAAGGGTACCTCTTACAACAGTATTGTGATAGAAGATACCAACTCCAAACGGTAATGTCCCTGAAGCTACAGCTAGCTCACGTTGTCAGTGCCAAATGGGACAAAGCCATTTTTCGGAGGTTAGGTTACAACGCTCGACATAGAGTAGAAGTTAAAATAAATGGCACGAGCGGCGTCTGGAATGACATTAACGTCAGCTTATACTCGGAAACAGAGCGTCCCTTGCCTCCGCCTTGGTAAGTTTTTGAACCCTTTACTATAAAAACGTTGAGTAGTGCCTAAAAGAATCAAAGACAAGGACTTATGGCATGTATAGAATCCTAGGGATGTTCCGTAGAGAAGTGGCAAACCATCCTGTCTGGCTTGCTACCCTGTGCATTGTGGGATGCGAAGCTCCGAGATCTATCCACGCAATAAGGATCTTGACGTGACTCTGATGATCTGTAACACAGGGAAAGGCGACCAAGTTATCAGCACAGTATCTGGCGTCTCCGAGGAATGTTTGCAGGAATTAGCCAATTATAGATCGACTAAGTCACTTCGAATAGAGTAGTGGCGTATCCGTCAGTTCATGCCTCAAGTAATATATCAATTCCTTGCATGCCGATCGTATCTCGGAACAGTAGCGCTGGTTGATTTGATAGGTATTATTTCCAACAAATTATCGACTTTATCTATTTTCCCAAACGCTGCCTCGGGTAGGATGAAGTTTCTAAATTGTCGTGAAAAGAGGTGGTGAATGAGAGTCAATGTGAACCTTACCTCTGGTTCGATCTGAAACTGAGATAGTGCCTGCAAGACTGTCTTCCCAGTCCAGTTCTCAGTTTCACGAACAACTTCAGGTGTAATAAAATCACGAGATAAACGGGCAGCAAAAATCATCTGGACAGATGCAGCCCTAATTATAGAGCGTATAGTATGTCTATGCTCCGTGGGAGTCGGTGCTTCTTGGGCGATTTGTGTCACGGCCGTCGGCGCATGAAAGACGGGCGGAATCGAGGATTCCGATGAAATCATATCGAGAGGATCTGTCTCGGACGGAGCGTTTGCAAGCTTAGACCAACTTAAAGCGAGGTGCAGTATGTGGAATGTCTCCATCTCCGTTGCGAAGTGAGTGGGGAAAAAAACATAGAAAAAACAAGGAGGCCTCACCTCTAATGAAGCCAAACCGTTTATCCGGGACAACAAATGATCAATTAAGTGCGAGTTATGATCAGGGAACGAGGTTTGGCGGCCTTGAGAACTATAAAAGCTGAAGCAGATGTAAGACTAAATGGCTTGTCAAGAGTGTCACTCATACGAAATCACCTGTCTGCAGAAGCATTTACAACGTCGCCCCTTACTTTTATGTTCGGAAGTAGTGGCGACGATGTCTGGAACCCTGCCATCAACTGTGTATATGGATAAATGTTTATTGACTATAATGAAAATGAAGAGAATCACAGCGTCATGTAGTTTGGTATCTGCTGGAGCCTTGAGAATCAATTAGCTGCTACAAGTGCATATATATGTCATTTATGTTCTATTTACCGGCTTGCTGATATGATACGCGGCTTCGTCAGGAGCTTCCGGATCAGTGAAGTCGAAATCGTAATTCCGTATAATTGATACACTTGATTTAGGAATAACAATGGATCCTACAGGAAGTGCATCAAGCAATCCACCACACGATCCCAGACTGATTTGGGACAATTAACAATTTAGTAGTAAGTTCTGCAGCCACAGGCTCACCGAACAATTACCATATCTCCCGTGACACACTCCCTAGCCTCCCTCACAAAGAAATCGGCATTCGCTGCTCCCATTCCAATGGCGACTATTGATATTGGAACTTCATTATATAGACCGGTGATGGTAAGGAATCCTCGTTCTGATTCTAAGGAAAATGGAGGCGGGTTTGCGGATAGAAGACTAGCTATACTTCTAGCACGGGAAGGGGGTCCGACCGTTATCTAAAACATCATAATAACGTTGACTGGTTACGGTTGTGCCAATTTTTGACTACTCACAATTCGGTTAGCCACCTCCCCCGCGCGAATCCCTAGATGATAAACTCGCCCATCTGCTGTTCTTGGGAAATCTACACGAGCGGTAAGTTGCATCCGATCCTACTCATATGTATTGACTTACTGGCATCTGTTATAGTATCTTTCATGTTCTATTGGCACTCTTGGAAATGTCTGGTGGAGTCTGATAAGGGCGCCACGGGACAAGCGCCGAGTTGCCGAGCATGCGCCATCAGTGCCTCACCCGCTTTATTGTTTGCATTTTTTGAATTAAATCCTTCAGCAAATCCTTGTTTTTGCTTCATCAAGTTCTCTAATGTCGTCTGGGATCCCACTATCTAGTCCTCAAGGCGTACCGCTTCCAGCACTTTCCAATACTGTTTTTCGGGACAATATTTTCAAAGATAGAGTGTTGTTGTGCACAGGCGGTGGCTCAGGGATTTGTAAAGAAATAACTTTGTCGCTTGTGAGTAAAAATTTGTGAATATTCGTGATGATTATCTTAACGTTATTTTGTCCAGATGCGCCACGGTGCAAACGCTGTCATAATTGGTCGAAAGTTAGTTATATCTCCTACGTGACGTTTACGAAATTTATTTATTTATTTTAAAGTCTGGAAAAGCTTGAAGCAGCTGCCAAAGAGCTCTCAATCAGTACCGGAAACACTTGTATTGCTGCGCAGGCAGACGTCCGTCAGCCGCAACAGTTACAAGAGGCTGTGACGAAAGCAATCGAAAAATTTGGACGTATTGATTATGTCGTGTGCGGTAAATCTGCACTTCTACATCTACTCTAAAAGATCTGACCGTCAGTCAATCAATATTTGAAGGCGCGGCTGGTAACTTTCTTGCCCCGATCGGTGGACTATCTGAGAACGCGTTCCGCACGGTGATCGAGATTGATACTGTGTGTCCGCCTGCAACTTTCCGTTCATCCACAGCTAATTAAGACGTCGAAATCTAGCTGGGCACCTTTAACACTGTCAAGGCAACCTTGCCCCACATTCGTGGCTCGAAAGGATCTTATCTTCATTTAAGCGCCACTATTCAGTACAAAGGTAGGGCATCAGAACCTCAGAAAGGGAGAGACTCACCATTAATGTAGGAACGCCCTTTCAGGCCCATTCCAGTGCCGCAAAAGCCGCCATCGACACGTTGTCGAACGCTCTCGCTGTGGAGGAAGGTCCCCGTGGTGTCAGATCCAATGTGATTGCGCCAGGACCAATTTTAAACACGATCGGTATGGAAAAATTAACGGCAACAGCCCCTGGGTACTCTGAGAAACTTTCTCGGAGTATACCGCTTCAGCGGCAGGGAACGACACAGGATATTGCCAATGCTGCTGTTTTCCTGTTCAGCGATGCAGCAATTTGGGTAACCGGACAGGTATTTGTGGTCGATGGTGGTGCAAGGCATACCATGGTCGAATTTTTGCCTTACCCTGACGCCGTGCTCGATCCTGAAGGGGCAAAAAGTATCATTGCACCTAGGAAATAGGTTTCAGTTGACACGACTACTTTGTTCGATGCTTTAAGACTGGCTACACTCTAAATAGCAGTAATTACTATTAATTTCACGATTGCCGTTTATTACATGTCAAAGTACTCGGCCATGCTGTGGACAGATTAACCCGAGAAAGTAGGTTGACACGAGCGGAGGAAGTCAGAACGCGTGCTCATAAGGAAATCGCTGCAGGCGTAAAATCCCTACTAGCAGCAAAGAAATCAGCTCATGTTCTTTTTTCAAGCTTATCTAGCACGAAGACCTTTTCCTACGGTCGTTTTTGCATACTACCCATACTACACGCGGCCACAACTAAAAAGTTAAAAAAATTGAGCGACATCGATAGCAGCTTCATTTCGGATGGGCTTTTACATTTGAAAATTGTTCAGACTTGTTCCATTTCGAGTGAGGTCTTCCATTCTGCTCACATGCTGCAGATCTTGGGTGTCGCTTAGAAGTACGCCGTATATCATCGCTAGAAGCACCGACTGCCAGAGATTAATGCTTCATTCATTCCACACTCATGCTGGGACATTGATATATACTTAGTAAGTCGGCTTTAATCAAACATGATAGTTTGGTGGCAGTCATGAAGTTGGCGGGGTTATATAGTAGCAGCATGGGCCCGACGTTTCCGACTCACCCGGAGCTTCGAATTGCATTACGCCCCCCTGCGGTGGGGCCGACGAAGTCGGACCCAACGGACGCTTTCAGCAGTACAGACGAAGGAAGCTCATAAGTGATCAGCAAGTATGATATCAAGGCAACATTAAGCTTTTAACATGTCAGCCTCCGAAGTTAGTCAAGAAATGATAGAAAAAGCTGTGCTAATTTGTGATGATCATGAAACATCGCTGACAGAGAGCTCGCGTAACAAACGTCGTCCCTGTAAGCGACGATTGCATCCAGCTCACTGGCAGATAACCTAAACTAGCTATTAATAAAATGCAAGATGGATCTGACTTTACTCGTTTCCCTTCGTGAACAATGACACGCGGAGGCGCGTAAGTCCAGAAAAGTTGTGGGAAGAATATTTTCAGGTGAAGAAAAATCTTTCTGCTGTGCTCGGCTCAGGGTAAAGCCGCCACTGCGTGGCATGCGGTCTCTCTCAGGCCTCGTTAATCTACGCTTCATATGGAGAAAAAAATTGCGTCCTCCACCGTACATTTAGTCTGTATGGGTCGCACTTTCCCGGGGATTTTCCTCGTTAACCTGATAAAATGTGAACTTTGCCAACGATTCCACCTCTGCATGAGCGGGATTCAGTGCCAACGATATCACTAGACTCGGTGACTTGGCCTTTAATGCTGACACCTCGAAGCTAGCTTTCGAAATAATTAGGGGGGCCAGTCTTGTGCTTCTTCGCTCCCCTCACATCTCTCACGACCGTTGGCACATGTCTGGTTCTGATATCAAATAGCTTGAGCTAAAAGTTTACTAAAGACGATCATCTAATTTGGCAGATAGTTTCTATTGTGAGAAGGCGCTCCCGGTCGAGGATCATATGTATAACTTGGCACGAACGCAAACGGGGATTGCATCGAGATCCCCGTAAGGCTTTGTTGATCCCAGTCATTCTACAAGAATGCGGAGACAACAAAGGTCGTATTCCGGGACATTGTGCATTGTGACTATTGTGCAAAGGCTGGGATAGGGTAACTTCTCTGGGGTCAGACAGTGGGCATGCTTGGGTGGTTTACTGCAGATCCTTAAATGATCGGTGTGAACGTTAACGCGAGACGACTCGATCGCCGTTGGTTGCAGCCAGCGCGCCTCCTTGCTTACATGCGAAAATAAAGATGAATCGGATAGCTGACTTTACAAAGGGGGGTTTCCCATCATAGGATCAGCCACACCACAACTTGTTTCATTTATCTTTACTTAACCCGCAGTTTCCTCCTATATCTTCATATACCGTTTTCCCCTGACCTTGCCTCAAAACCCTTTAATGTATTCCTGCGTTGCACGTATCACACTAACGATGGTCTTCCCCTGGCGTTTCTGACAACTGCTTCGAGTATTTTTTTTTAAAAAGTCAAAAACGCATAGATCCTGGCCGGGAGTGTCAGTGCTTTGAAGAGCAGAGAACTCGGCATTGGATTTTGGCAATTAATTATCTTCTATACGCACCTGTCGACTCCAAACCTAACGAAAGAGTCGCTGACGCCACTGATATGCCTAAATGGCCACAACAACGGATAGTACATGATTACTATTTTTCCTTGCTAACCATTATCCTGATATATCGCAACAGCGCCCCGAAAATTCCCGTCCGGCGCCATCCTGCTAACGAACGAGTCTAATCCTCCGCAGGCGTCTAACCCGCCTCATTAATGGAAGGTAACCCAGCCACATCCTGTAATCTAGAACGCATTTTCATTAAAATGGCAAATCTTCTTCTTTCGCCATCTTCGCATCTTCGCCATTAACCCCTCTCATGCGTGGGACCTTCAAGAGAACCAGCACGTGATATCACAACGTCAAAAAAGGCCGCTAGACTCGGATGTCTCAAACAGCCTGCAAATCAATATCAGTCGAATTCTCTTCATTACAGTTCTTCATCTTTCATAAAAGTGGAGTGATCGTGAAAGATTAGGAATAAATTGCATTTTCTCTTGATTTTCCCCTCAGCGGAACCATCATCATGCTTTGCTAATCAGATCCATATCTGTTAACCTGAAGCGCCAATACTGACGGGACCGATCAACCTTCAGTGTATGTCTGTCCATATTTGCTCACGAGGGCACTGATGGATGTGTATGATCCCCACATCTACTGTATACTCTCATTCAGTTCTCATACCAGACGTGGAAAGATTTTCCGGAGTAATAGTTGTATTGACTTGCCAATTCGGGAGAAACGTCGGGCCACGCCGCTCAGTGTTGTTTTGAACGATCGACGAGAGTAAATGAGAGCAGTGCCCGCCGCTGTTTCAGCCGTCCGTGAGGGAACGAGATGTGGTGCCTTCCTTGACTAGCGCGGGGGCCGTGTTAGTAAGCTTTATGAGCGTGGGCTTTCAAAAGCCAGGTTTGGGATGGAAGTAACATATCCGATTTCTTTCTAAGGAAGGCGAAACAGTGGTAAGGGTGTGTGGGACATTAATACTCAGGTTGGCCGATTTGAAAACTGCGACATGGCTGTGGTGCGAGGAACTTGCGTTATTCCCGTGGCATTTCATTTTCTCCACCGTGCGATGATGATACGCTGCATTTATCTCTGAAAAACTTTAAGACAACTCGCTTGAACACGTCCCGGACCCCTTAGATATCAGGATCATCAGTGCTACAATCATGCATATAGATACTTCTATCGCGGGTGCCTTTCTTACTAGTCCCTTCTCTGCCTCCTAATCGCAAAGGTGGCGGCTGCCGTGATTTCCGTCGCAATACCAAGTATGCACATTTCAGGATACAAGTGTGCATTTGCAACTTGCGATCTTTCATTACCTTAAGCAATTAGGTCCGCGAACGGAGGCAGGAGGCTGCGCCATCATTCTATCCTCAGGGCTTTTTGATCTTGAAGATCCTGGCCTCCTTTTTCCATTTGGGTCATGTGGTTCCTGCTGGACTTGCAAGACTTACTGCGGGTTTTGTAGCACCGGGCCGTCTGTCAATGTTCCGGAACGGATTGTTGATTTTGAGGATATGATTGAGGTACGTGTGCTAGTTGAGCCAATGTGTGTCCATGAATTATTATGTATTCGCTTTTTTTTATGTAATCTTCTCTCAAGGGTCTTTGGGATAAGATGATGGCTTGGTACTAGTAGTACTTGGCGCAACTGTAATATAAAAATCAATTATTCCTGATTATCCTACAAAAAAAAGACCTTCAGCAAAAGAGACCTTCAGCTCGTCTCCTCGTCTACATCTGCATCTAGTGCACTCTATCTCTTTCTTATCCCTTGCACTTTCATTCACTCACGTGATGATAACCGCAGTAATGTATCCAAGCCACTCCACCGACAGCAACACTGACTGATGGATCATCGGTAACCACTCATCATCTCCCGATCATACAGCACTTAGCCTACCTCTCGCGTCTTCTACGTCTTCAAATAACGCTGGAGCCTTGCAAATAATAATGGGAAAGCATTGAATGGAAAGCCTGCTTGATGCGCTCCCAGCCATTATCAATAGCGTACCACTGCAGTGAGACTACACTATTTTCTCAGTAACATATACTATAATACGCTGTAGCACGTCTCTAAACTACTGAGCACCCATGTACCAAGAACAGGTAAGCAGAGGATCAGCCTTATGAACAAACATAAAGAAGAGAAAAGTCTCAGTCGCCGATACTGATACATCTCATAGGCTACCAAAATCGTCGACCCCGCCCTGCAACTACCATCAGTTTACGAGTTTAACAGACGAACCTGTGGCACACAAGCATGACAGACTGCGCTTTGTGCCTCTAGCCAGGCACAAACGACACAAGGGCCATGCAATCGGGAGAGCATTGGCCCAGGCCGCCGTAAGAGAGCTCAGTGACACCGAAGATGGAAAAGATTGGCAATTTTCACAGAGTCCAAGAGTCACAGACAGTTGACAGTGACACCGTGCAGATAGATTATTCACGATTTTTTAATGTTCATCTAGGGGGCTTTCAGGAAAAAGATCCTGCCCCTGATCTAAAAATACGGGCCCGGAAAAGCACCTGGAAGCTCTTGAAAAATCAAAAAGTCGAGATAAAAATTTTCCGCGGAAAAGGGTCATTGACGAGGAACAAACAGTTAATCTTCAAGCAACTTGGACGGGAGCTGGCTCCATGGTGTGACGGCATTGCTTGGTGGTGGTATGCCTCTGAAAACTTAAAAAACGTTCGATTCGAGTTTGGCCTCCGACGTGAGGAAGCGACCTGTACCCGTCCGTGCCTGGGGAACGAGCTGGAGCGTCGCGAGGGGTATCAGCAAATACTCAGTCTGCGTTTGGAGGGCGTTACTGCATCTGGTTATCCTTGTCTTGTCTGGTTGTGCTTACCGGCCAAGTATGAAATTCTCGATCGACTTTTCCTTAGTCGATGTAGCTGGGTTTCTGCTCGTTTTATGACTCGTAGATCTAAGTATATAGAGGCCGGCCAGTGGATCACACTTCCTAGACTCTTGCGCTTACTTTTAATGAATTTAACGAAGGGAAAACACTCGAATTGGCAGTGTGGGAGTTGGCACTAGTCACAAGTTCGCTGGGGGAATCTCTTACGTACAAACAAACGTCGCAATTCCGTTGCGTAAACAACTCTGGTCTTCGTCACGCACCAGAACCCTGCCAATGACACCATTCTTTTCAAACTGACCTACTTTTAGAGTTGCTTATGTTGGGAACCACTAAGCCAATGTTGGCTTGGTGGTTCCCAACAGCTTGTACGTTTGCCATCGTTACATACTGTACAGATAGCCGCATCGCAAGCCAGACCTCTGCCGTTATCCATGACCCCCCGGTATCCTACGTCGTACTCCCTAATGAAATCCGCACCCCGGACTCACTCTGCAGCTTAACAGACGATAGGAGAACAACACGTGTGTCGAGGGAACGCTCGTTTCGTCTGTTGCAGATCATTTTACCAATGATTCGGGCAACGTTGTTAATGCCGGTTCTGGAAGTCAGAATGGAACAGGGGTGGGGGCGAGATCTGGCAATGTGTCGTCTATCCGTTTTTGTTGATTTTTCCCACTCTCGAGGTGAACATCGAGATTCGGGGAAATGGACGTTAATTCGACTGAGTGTTATATGTGGCTTGAGAGGGGGCGTGCTGCTGAGAGGGATTTCCTGCATATTATATTAATACATTCAGGGGGATTCATTGCAAGCTTCGAGGCTGTTGATCAGTACATTTAGAGGGATTCACTTTGTTCCGTGAATATAAATCCGGCCTCTATATGTATTCCCAAATCTGTAGAAGCTTAATCCATGCCATGTCGGCTGGCCCACCCCCGCCAAGAATTACAATATATATTAGACAAACCGCTCTTTGATTTTTGGAAACGCGGAACCTCTGGCTCTACGCACAAATTGAGACCCAACGCATCACCGTAATGATCCCCACGGGGGGGAGGGGATTTATTTGGCAACCTGAAAGGCCAGGAATTGGAAACTGACGAGTTATATAAACAAGGTATCGGATGACGGATGACAACCCTTTGACAGCAGAGTGATAACGCACAATCAATGTGATTAAATTAAACCAACCTAATCACTCTACACATCCTTATGCAGACTAGCAGCCAGTAGGCCATCACCGCATCCGCCAAATTCGGTGCCAGCACGGGATAACGCAGCACTTGATAGAAGAGCAGTGAATCACGTTAGCTATCCGTACGTATTGCGACTGGCAGAATCACACTCTGACCGTGCTATTCTTAATGTGCGATCTGCTGCCCATCGGTTATTTGAAAGACTCGCATTTCCATGATCATCTCAGTTCGGGGAGAAGCCTCGGATTCGGGTCGTGGCCATCCTACCTCAGTTTGATATTCAGGCTGAGGCCTTGATTGGGAATCCGGCTTTGATCTGATCAAGCACTTCAAGGTTGAAGTTATGCAGGGGCTTGGGGCTAAGTCACTTGGACGTCCAGAACTCACACCTCGCATAAAAATGTCATGCCCTTCCTTCCCCCCCATCATGGTTTCTGGTTTCTGTCTTTACGTCTCGCTTCCTTTCTATTTTTATTTATTTATTTATTTTGGGCAAGTTCTCGGCATAATGATCCCCGACTCATGCTTTCGTGAGCAACGTGAACATCGTGAAAGAAAAACACCCTAATGGAACCAATAAATCTAAAAACGGCATTATTCGTTCTCGAGTTACGTTCGTGGCGGCTTACGACTGTAGCCGAGGATCTATCAAAGGGGGACGGCAGGAGGGTGTCATGTGATCGAAGGGCTGAAGCCATAGAGAGAAGGAAGACGAGAGGATAGAGTGAAAAGACAGTCAAAAGACCAGTGATGATAACTGAGGGATACTCCGGTATGTGAAATTTTGACCTGCGGAAGTTAAGGAGCAAAAGATGAGGAACAAGTAGAGAATGACGAAGATAAGTCTGAGCCGGAGGATCCTTGTGTGTGCCATGGAGCCAGTGTGTAACGTGATGTCACTGATTGTATTTTTAAAATTTTTTTTGACGCAGCGGTTTGGCAAAACTTGGGGGACTTCGAATTGGAAGTAACAGAACGCAGTAAGTTAGGAGTGCCAACGAAGGATAAGAGGGTCATCAGTGTACTCGGAGAACTCCGAGTCGGAAGAAGCAGAGCTCGCTAAATCTCGTCAAAGGGGACGAGGTCAATCACAAGTCCAGGAAGATAAACCAGTAACCAGGCCCAAAACGAGGCAGTAGATAAGAAGCGTATGAGGCAGTGCCACAGACTCGCGAAAAAATAAACATAGGTCGCAGTATGCAAGGACCCCGGTGAGTATCCAAGATGTCGGGCAAAAAAGGACGAAGAGAGTGTGCCGGAGATTTCAACTACGTTCAGAATCAGCAAAATTAAAGAACAAACGACGATATCTGATAGCTCTTACGGGTGTACGCTCTCCATCTACTTAGGGGGGGCGACTCTGCACTTTTAATGAAAGAAAAGAAAGAAAAAAAAACGCAAAAAGGAAGAGACTCCGTTGCATGATTATAACTTGACCACGGGGCAAAGAGAGCCTCAGCTGCATAAATATAACGTGTCCACAAGACAGAGCCGCAGCTGCATAAATATACCGTGTCCACAGCACACAGGAAAAAAAAACCGTCGGATCTCGGATGCATCCGCCGCACGCCATTGGGAGCCCTATCACGAGTACTCATGCACCCAGAGCGGGTCGAAGCCCCAGAGAAGACAGGGTGGGGCGCCCGTGGGTGGGGCTCGCAGGCCGCGCGAGAATATGCGGGTGCGAAAACGAGAACGAAAAAAACGCGCGACACGACGCGACGCAACGCGAGACGACACACGGCACGACACGGAAGGCGAAAATGAAATAGCCATGACAGCGCGAGGGGGCGAGCCGTGGGGAGCCGAGGGAGCGGGCGAATCAGGTGGGCGACGCAGATCATCTGGAATAGCGACGCTGACAGGTCGCGTTCGAGCGAGCGTGGGTAGTAGATGGATGGATGGGTGGATCTCGTAGGGGATCGTGGCATCAAAACGTGTTTTCCGGCGGCATCAGGATCAGAGAACGGTAGCAAGGCGTGGAGGGTATGATGGCTTTTTGTCGGGTTGAATTTGCCAATGGGATTATTATTAGAGACAAAGTGGGGTGAGAGACAGGACGGGGTCGTCGGGTGCTGTTGGTGTCAGGTGATATTTTTCTCGAGAGAGTTTTTATAGCGGCGGGGAAACACTTATACTTATAGCCTGACATTCTCATTGTCCGTAATACAATAGCCGATTTTTGTCTGGGGATGATGCTGCAAATATTATGTAAAATGCTGCGGGATCAAGATAATGATATAGATAACGGTATCGATAAGATTATGAACAATGAAAGGAAGCGTTGTGTGGGTAACCATGATCCACTGGTGATGGACACGGATGTGGGTACACCGATGAGGTGGGAGTGGCTCAATGGAGATGTGATTTGCACGCAAACGAGTGAACAAGCAGATAGACATGTGTTGGAACGTTAATGTCACCAGCGGGCGGCTTCCGTCACCCGTGGAAAGGTTTAAACACGCGCATCACGATATGCATCTCCGATCAAAACATTGGCAATGTAGAGCTTGGTTTCTTCATGACGACGTTAGCGTTGGCATGGCGGGGGGCCAGCATATGGGGCTTGTGATGGGCGACTTGAGATGCTGCGTGGTGATGTGGGAGTCTGGGTACTGGCTGGCACTTTTTGGGCGATTTCAAATGTTGATCCTCTCTCGACGTAGATCATGGAATCATGAACGTAGTCAAGGTCATAGTTTTGCCTCTCAAAACCCAGCGATATCGCGGGGAAGGTACCAGAAAAAAAAAAAAGCCTTTATGGCATATATTTGATATTATATAATAAGCCAGAGGCCACAAATTTCTCCAGGCGGCTGTGCACATCATCAGTGCTGTGCAAGTTAGACTTATTGTAGCTCTTCCGCATTTGGACGCCACATCCATCACATCAATAGTGGGGATAATCGATTCGCAGGGATCAAGCAAATGATGAAGGCCTCGAGGTGCAGGATCGGCGCTCGTGAGTATGCCACTACTACAACTCCGAACACAAGTCGCGGAAAGGATGGATGGAGTAAACGACGGGGTGCGGCAGGCGGACGCTAAGCGAGTGATGATGATCGACCTTATATGACAGGACACAGGAGGAGAACCTTGGCGGCAAGGAGGACAGCTGGAGGGTGGATATCCCCCTCACATGTCGATGTCGACTTGCAGATTTAATGTGAGTATGATTCGGATCAAAGATGCCGGGCTAGATGAGATGTTCTGTGAAGGAGAAGGTCGGGGGGACGGAGGAACGGCGGGACCGGTTGTGGGTGCGTGTTGCGCAAGTACACACGTACAAATTAAGAGAGTGGATCTTTTTTATGTAAGGGTGACGTAGGGTGAAGAAGTTGTTTTCAGGCTGCTGGGTGGCCTGCTTCTGTTATGAATTATGGGTGTATACAGATAGACACGAAAGGTAATTATAAACAGGGCATGTCATGTCACGGTAAAGAGACAAGTCAGGGTAAAGGCGTACACACGATGGCTGATCTTCCGAGTCTGAGTCCGATGCTGAGATGAAAGTTTGAAACGTGAAAAAGGAGAATCGGGGATCAGAGGCTAGATCACGCGCGCGGCGGCAGTTGGAGCGGGCCTCGTTAAAAACCGATTCCTGTCTGATTTTAATCTCAGGCTGGGCTGACAGACTAGATGTGCGACGAGGGAGAGCTAGCGATGCATTGGACGGAGAAAGCACAGCAGGTCCGAAGTGTATGTGCAAGCAAGTTTAAAGCGTCGTCGACGCGGAACAGGACAATCGGAATGGAAATAAATAATTAGAATAAAATACCGCCTGGCTTCGAATTCTCCGAGTCTTCCTCCGGTGACCCATCCCATTCACTTCCTCCGCTCTCCGTGCCGTCCATTCATTTCAATCATTCGAGTCTTTCCTCTCATATTCTCTTTCAGGTCGATTCGCTCGAGCTCGCAGGCATCGCACCAGTGCACCACCAGTCTCGGGTTCACCAGCACGGTGCAGTGCAGTGCAGGTTCATTTCAGCTTCACATCACCCTCAAACACCAGCCAGTTTCTCCCCCCAAACCAAAAGACGGCTACGAACACGCTACGCTGATGATCGCGAAAGGGTCGGGGTGAACGTGAACTTACAGCACAGCAGACACGCCCACAGGCACCCCCACGGATGAGTTCCCCGCTCGATACGTGCTCGTACCGGGATCTCGGATCGGGAAGTTATGCCAATTTGCCATATAGCCTTTTTGGGGATTTATGTATTTAGGTGTGGATTTGCGGGGAGACGTTGGAGATGTAGGGTGGGGTCCACGGGCTGTTGATCATTGCACACTGCTCCCTGTATCCAGGTTGCAACTGGATTTTGAATAGTGATTGAAAATGCAGTCTATTTGATTTGGGTAGGAGCAGGTGTGGGGGACACCCTGTCCCAGAGCTCCGGAGGGAGATCAGAGCAAAGCAAAACGCCGGGCGCACGCGGCGCTTGTTTTGCCCTTAGGCTCAAAAAAAGCCGGCTCGGCGCAAGCGGGGTGTTTGGTCGCTTCGGGTCAAGAATCTTGTTCACAAACGAAACTCCCAGATCTTGATCGCATCGATATCGAATCGAACCCAGAGATGCAGATGCGCGTTCACAGATATCTCTTTCCTATTCTATTTTTTTCTAATTTAATTCTTTCTTCGCTTTCCAAGTCCTAAATGGGAAAACCCAGAAACCATTATTTCTTGTACTGCTCTCTTCGGTTCCGTTGCGTTTCACTTGGCCATACTTAACCAACCCACTGTGACCTCACCTGTGGCCCAGGCTACAAATACACACACGATCGATCGTACTCCTCCCCGTTTCCGTCATTCATACAATCAGAATACCAGCATGTCTTCGTACCCTATCACAAGAGCACCCAGCTCAAGAATCGCAGCGACGACGACGAGCAACTCCAACTCGACCTCGACCTCGACCTCGAACACCTCCGCCTCCAATGCGGACGAACCAGACCATCACTACAGCCCCTACAGTCCCGCCGACAGCCCCGATGACACCAGTAAGCATTTTCCGTCCCTCTCCTATCTCCCTCGAGCTCACTCGATGCCTCAGTCCCCGCCGACGAGAATGCATCTCTCCGCTCCCAGGCCTTGAACGCAGACGGCACTCCAAAACGACCCATGAATGCATTCATGATCTTTGCCCGACGCCGCCGTCCCCAAGTCAGCGCCGCGAACCAGATGATGCGCACCGGAGAGATATCCAAAATCCTCTCCAAGGAGTGGAACACCATGCCGATGGTAAATGCAGTCCTCTCCGAAAATGCCTCCCCCCCCTCTAACTCCAAACTTTTTTTTTTTCTCTCTACCCAGTCCGACAAGCAGTTCTACCTCGACCAAGCCAAAAAGTTGAAGGAAAACTTCAACTCCAAGTACCCCGACTACGTCTACCGCCGCCGCCCCAACAACAGCCGCAAGAAGCGCCGCACCGATGCCTCGCCCTATGACACCTCCATCTCGCCGCACGACTTCCCCGCCGACGAGTACGGCAGCGTCTCCCCCGTCGACGGTGCGCCCTACCGCCTCCCGTACGGCCTCGACACGGCGTACTACTCCAGCAGCCGCCACTACGCCGACGCCGTGCCCGCGCTGAGCGGGCCCGCCGTCTACGCGGACGCGGACGACCACTTCCCCCCGCCGCCGCGACATGGCACCCCGCCTTCCCGCCCTCCGCGAAGCTCGACTTTGCGCCGAAGCTCGAGAGCCCCGCCTTCCCCAAGCTGGGGCACGCGCACGGCGGCCACGGGCCCCACGCACACGGGCATGGGCCGCACGGACACAGCGCGCATGGCCATGGACACGGGCACGGGCACGGGCACGGGCCGCACAGCGGTGCGCACGGCGGCGGCGGTGGTGGGGGACACGGGCACGGGCACGGGCCGTACGACACACTGCGCCTGAGCGCGCGGCGCGGCACCCTGCACCCTGCGCCGCTGCACTCGCTCGCGCACGGCGGCGCGCACCACCCGCACCACGCGCGGAACTGGTCCGACGAGACGGGCTCGAGCGTCAGCCCGCCGTCGAGCGCGGGCTCGGGGGGCTTCCCGCCCGGGTTTGGGAGCGGCGCCGCGGGGAACGGCGGGAGCGGGTACGGGAGCCTCGGTGGGAGCGGGGGCGGCGGCAGCGGTGGTGCTGGGAACGCGAGTGGGGCCGGCAGCGGCGGCGGTGCGCCGGGGTTTGGGACCTTGACGGCGCCGTTTTTCCCGCAGGGCCCTGGGGGCTCGCCGAGCACGTCGAGCTCGAGCACTACGACGACGAGCTCCAGTGGTGCAGCGGGGGGTGGATCGGGCGCGGGGGCGGGGCCGGGCTATTTCTCGCACGCGCGCGGGGAGGCGTACGACTCGCACCATACCTCGCATAGCGGTTCGCACCACGGCTCGCATCACCCGCACACCTCGACGACGCGCCAGTCGTACCAGCACCCGTCGGGCCTGGGGACCACGCTTGCGCTGTCCCCCGCCAATGTCCAGCATGGCAGCCTGTGGAGCAGCATGCGGACGATGAAAACGGAGATATGAATGCATGGATGAGCGATCGCGTTTCACCATCGTGTCCTCTGGCCGGCTCCCTTTGGTTATTTCCCCCCCCCCCACTTCTGTTGCTATCCTCTCCAGCTAGACTTGGACTCGGATTCCCCTTTTTTGCTCAGCATTTTATATCGCATCATATCACGCCCACCCCCTCTCCCCGCCTCGTCACTGCGCCCCGCCCAGCGCTGCGCCAGCTTTCAAGATTTATACACGTAAAAAGTATATTCTACCTAATATGTCCAATGTGTCTCGTTTATATCCCGCGCCTGATGATACCGGTATTGATACTCAACTACCCTACCTACCCACCATCACCCCACCCCCTGCCGCCGCCATCTTGGACACTGCTTCCCCCGAGCCCCGTTTTCTTGTTCCATGCCATCAATCCCCCAGCTTCAAATTCACATGCGCTGTGTACCTCCTACTGTATATCAGGTCTGCTGCGGCTTCTCTTCTTAACGTACGTTATCTATATAATTGTTAGTGATGGGTTTTTTTCCTCCCTTTGTCCATGTGCTTTGTGCTGTGTATAGTGTATCATTGTTTGTGGTCATAGGGAAAAGAGGATAATAGAAATTTTGGAGGCTTTTTACATAGATATTATTGTGTGAAGCGGGAATTGATAATGTGCCCTCAGTGTTCCCGCGTATAATATTTGCCCTTAGCACTTGTGTCGAATCCAGATTTGAAATGCACGTATATATTCACGTCGAGTCTGTATTTACAACGCACGCATATACTCACGTCGAGTCCATGTTTACAATACACGCATATACTCACGTCGAGTCCATGTTTGCAATGCACCCATATATTCACGTTGAGTCGATGTTTACAACGCACGCATATACCCCAGCCATAACACACACTACCACACTTGGAGTCACATCAACGGGGGATAGCCGCCCTAACTTTGACAGCCCAACGTCTACTCTACGAGTCTATTGATTGCCACGCGGCCCTCCATTCAATCCTCCCGTCTTCGACGCCGATCTTTTCGCAGCCATACATCCATGCGTACATCCATCCATACAGTCCAGTGTGCCCGGGTACACACCCCAATACAGTATGCACAATACGGCGTGTGCTTCCCCCCCCCCACCCCCCACAGCCACACACACACACGCACTGTCGCTAGCCTCCGCCGAATGCATCGGCCATGCTGGCTCGTTATCGTCTATTTTGATTACCGCATAGAGAAAAGGCTCGAGGGTCTGGTCATGCCTCAGGCCGCAGGGCTTCGGGCTTCGGGCTGCTGGCTGGCGATCGGTCGGGGCTTGGTGGTTGGCGATCCACGCGTGCGGCTCAGACTCCGGCCTAGGAAAAATAACAAAGCCGCTCCTTCCATGTCATTATAAGGGTCTTGTTTTGGCGTTTTAGCCTTCCGCTCAGGCTGGGGTGCGGCGAGATGGTCCGGAGGAACGACACACACCCACTCGCGTTCAGCCACGAATTCAGTCGCCGTGCGTGTATATGGATGGATGCTCCCGAGGCTGTTTGCTAGGAATGTGTTTATGGAAGGAATACACAGTCAGCCACAGATTCAGTTGGGGGATGATATGACTTGTGGATCTTTTTTTGGGAACGCTCGTGCTTCGTGATTAATCTTGAGCTTAATATAGCCGGGGGTGCATGCGACAATGCGACACTTGCGCTCGTCGCCCTGGGTCGACGCATCTGACGAAAAGGACGGCTTCCCCCACCCCTGCTAACAAGCTCGAGTGGGTGCAGACATATTATTGCAGCACGCGCAGGCCGCACACCGGCGCATATAGACACCCCCCCAACCAGGTATTGCCAAAACCACCCTTCCCTTCCTTCCCTAACTGAGGCATGAACGTTACCTGCATCTGACCGTGACATCACACCTGTTAGACGAGATCTACTGACCCTCCATATGATCCAGCCCGCGTCCATGTCGACAAATTCTCGGAGACGCTCATACTGGTCGTGGTAATCCAATCAGATTTTAAACGGCTATTCCGTGCGAGTCGGAGGGTTGATAAGATGATTGATATATATTTTTTTCATGTCTTTGCGGGGTAGTGATGCATTTAGTGATTTGCCTTTGTCGTTGTTTTGAAGGGGTGCCTATAATATACAAAATACCCCATGACTTGACTTGCTGCGCATGTGGGAATGAAAAAAAAAAAGTTTTACAGGTAAACCCGACCGGTAAAGAAGTAACTGTAGATTCAAGGATTTACTGCAGAGGAATTAATGAACGCTCCCCGCACGCCAGCAGAACGGGGGGAATTGGAATGACGTAATTATACTGATGATGCTTCCCGACATCAGCAGGGCTCGCTGGACTGCGCACCCACTCTGTCTCTAAAAGGAGCTTCAAGGAAACTCGGTATGTCATACCACAGCAGCTTCTTTTCTTCCCTAATGACACTTGAAGGTTCTTTTCCACCATCAGGCGAATTCGAAGTCGAAGCATCATTGACAAACCCGGCCTCCTCTCTGATTTTGGCTCTTCCATGATCACGTGCACACATCCCAAAAACATCCGTATTACGTAAACGTCTCATAACGCCTTGCAGCCAGACGTCCCCACGGTCGCACATTTTATCTGTACAAACTGACCCGCATGGTTAGCTTGAGCTTGAGCTTGCTCGCGAGAACGGATATACCACAAACTTTACTTGAGCAGCTGTGCTGGCTAGCCGAGAATAAAGTCGAGATAATAGGAGCTTTTTCTCATTCATTTCATTCCAAAGTCCTTGTGCCAAATTGGGGAGATGATTCATCTATACAGTATCGCGTAGATAATAATACTAAGAATGGCACACCCGCTTCGTAATTAAGCATGGTAAACATGAATTCAGTCCTTAAGTCCGTGATTTTCGTATTGCAGAATGGCTCTGAATGGCCAGAAGAGGCCTTGGGTCCCATTGAGCAGCTGGTCAAGCTTTCTGCCTGGTCCCGCCATGTGCGATCCAAGTCAGATACCGACGCCGTGTCCGCACCGAAGGCCTGAACAGACACACGCACGCACACCTGCTGACACTTTTATCCAGCATCACAGCGGAGCTCTGACCAGGTATACATAGGCGGCGTTTCATCTCGAACGGAAGAACCAGCATGGCAATGACACTGCGAGGCAGCATATGAAATTCGCCCCGTTTCCTCATCAGGCCTAGGCCGCGCTAGGCGTGCTGAACCGTCCGCCAAACCGAAACAGGCGCGCGGGGGCGCGAGACGAACGACTCCGGCCGGGGGCAGTGCGCAACGTTGTCCCGTCACGCCCACTCCCCCGCTGATCTGTGCTGTTGTTTTTAGCGCGTGCTGTTTCACAGTCCGCGCGCGCACACCGCCGTCATCATGATGCGTGATCGGAGCCAAAACCGGGTGCCCACTCGTTTCGTCCGAGTACTAGAAGGTGTGAGTCGTGGCTCGCACGCTGTCTTGTCTGGGATGGAGGAGATCAATGGCGAACACTTGTGATGCAGGGCTTATCTGTCGCCGGAGCGATGCGTTCGAAAAAACGTTTTGGGCTCTGGCTTTGGCTCTGATGGCTGGCGGCGGCGTCTCGTGTCTCGCGCATGCAGGGTCGCGGGATCTGGGACCGTTTTTTCTTGACGTTCTGTTATGTAAGACGCGTTTCATCTTCGCCGTGTTTGTTCGTAAAGTGCGGTGTGTTGTTGATTAACTTGGCGAGGGAAGGGCAGGAGCGTCCGTATAAGGATATAAT
Source organism: Hysterangium stoloniferum (assembly GCA_015178975.1). Classification (NCBI taxonomy): domain Eukaryota; kingdom Fungi; phylum Basidiomycota; class Agaricomycetes; order Hysterangiales; family Hysterangiaceae; genus Hysterangium; species Hysterangium stoloniferum. Next base: position 79,463 of record WHVD01000129.1, read on the forward strand.
GAGATTTTTGCTACGTCTCAAGTAACGTGAGGTGGCTGTGCCAGTAACTGCCAGTTACAGGAGGCATGGTAAGTGTAAGTAACATGATATGAACAGACGCGAAGGTAGATGCCACCCCCGAACGGGTCGGTGCACAATGACAGCGACGGCCTGGTGACTCTTTTGGCCAGTATTGGGGTGACAGTATTCGGGGAACGTTTCAACATTTCAAGGTCAACATCGCTGTACGTCCATGTCTGGCACAGCGTCGTCGAGTGGGGTACTTGTGTGCCAAATCTCACAGGTGCAAAATTTTATTAACGAGGGTCACATGCACATGGCCTTTTTTTTTTTTGCTCTATGCACCCGCACGAAGGAACGCCTTATCTATATACAATTGCGATTACTTTATCATTTATCACCAGAGTGAATGTCTCACCGAGATTCAACACTCGACGCAAGAAAACCAAACAATCTATTATTCCTAATAAAGTTCACTAGTGGGTGTGATCAAAGTATATATAAACTCTCCCCAAGACCCAGGAGCCTCCAAGCCAATAACTAATTAACATGCATCATCCAACTTAGGACCGATCGACTTGATGCGTTGATCGACATCATCATGATCGATATTGGTAACAAATTACATCTGACCCAAGTAAGGGATCAAAATATCTGCAGACCGTACGTGACACAAATAGCCCCATCTACGTGACACAGTGACCGAGATCTGAGACTCTCGACGCAAGACCCGATCGGGCCATGGATCCGATCGCATCAAAAAGAAAAAGTGTCAAAGGATTTCCGCGTTCTGAAAAAGGGATACAACATCCCAGCACACGCCAATCGCAGCACAGATAAATGGGATAACGTACGGCTCGGCTCGCGCGTCGATCTTCGATTTGTTCGCGTTGTCGGCTCTTAGCCTCCCCATACACACAGCCACGTGGCGGAGGGCCCGGAGAAGAAAGGAAGACGAAGGGATTTTTTTGAAGTATGTATGATATGTAATGTTAATGCAATGCAATGGGCCCACTCATCCGCTTTTGAGCCTCTTCGGTTTTAAGCTTCGTTTTAAGCTTCGACTGATAGATGGCCCAGAAAAAATCTTAATCAATCTCAAACTGGGCACACACTGCCATCAATTCTGGCAGGTGGTGGGCAGGTGAGGACAGTGTGCGGTTGTGTTCTTTTTCTTTTTCTTTTTTGTTCTATTTTTTTCTTTTGTGTGCTGACGCGACGCGGGCGGGTTGACCTGATCGGTCTTCGCTTGTCAGCGCCTGCTCGTACACGTACACCTTGAGGCAGCGACAGCCTTGCCTTCGAATCCGCAACGAAGTTCCGGTATAACGCATGCTGCATTCGTTTGTCAGGGAACTTTGCTCCTGGACTAGGAGCAGCGAACCTGCGGGATCTCCATCAGAGAACGGAGCGGAGCGGATGGGCTAGCGAACGAAACGACAGCGAAGCAGGTTATCTCTACATCATTATTCGGACTTCAACCATCCCGAAGCCGTGTGTGGCATCTTAAGCTTCAGAGCGACAGCTCACCGCTGTTTACTGTCAACTGTTACTGTTTAGAGGGACTTCATAACAAGCAGTTCATGTCACGCACGTAATGTCAACAAACTATGTGTTGCGCATTTGTTCCCATCAGTATCGAAGTCGCTGTATGAATACGCATTTCATATATCTGATACAACGGACTACCGCCACACCCTGACGGAGGTTGATGCAACTGCGGTTGATCATCTACGACGCACCATACTAGATAGAATAGCATGTACATCAATAAGAGGCTGTATTTGTATTGGGAAATCCCTTGAGATTGAATGTACCGGAGGCGACGCTTTCGGGCAACGATTATGATGTTCTCAACTGTATTGCCAGTGGCCTTTGGAATGTATTGAGCTGTCCGGACCAAATTCGATCTCGCCGAAAATGTATTCGGAATGTTAGCGAACTGTATGCAACCATATTCCTCGACTAGGCATATTCTACTAGGAAATCTGATATATTGAGCCTTATCATAAATGCGGTGTATCAAAGAAGTGGAATCACACGATGCGCCTTCGTCCCCATGGGCCAAAGAAAATCGCCCGTTTTATGGCCTCGTGATTGCGATGGCGCCGGGGCAATTGGCAAGCAGCGGTGAGCAATAAGACCGCCATTTTCCAAGCCACCGGTCTTCGGCCTCTGTCTTAGTCAACGAGCACCCCTTGTACGCGCAACGCACCACCGCTACACAACGCATGTTCAGCTTGCGAGAGGGAGCCTGGCAGTTCATACCCGACATGAACCCCGTATGGTCCCGTATATCACACGGCATGCTCTGCGGTGCCAGCCCTCGTCGTTTCCCAAACCGCAGGTAGCGACGCAGCATGCACGCCGCGCGGTAAGATCCGGCAGGAGGGTAAGATGTGGTTATGCCCCAAATGAGGAACAAAGGTGCCTGCTTAGAAAAGGCAACAAGGCCAGGTAAGTACATATCCTACGTAGCTTCTCCGGGGCCGGAAGGGAAAGGCAGAGATCAGGTAAGTTCATGCCGATGTCCATATTGAGGAGCATCTACTTAGGCTTTGTTCGTCTGTGGTAACTCGCGTCAGGCTATCCCATCTTTTCATGGGCGGCTGTGTTCTCCCCCAAGATCGTTTAGAGCTGGGTATGCAGTTCAGATCCCCGTTGTTTAGACAACAGATGGTCGAGCGCAGCCATATCAAGTGTGGTTTGATGAATTTGACAATAGCCACGACGATATAGGCAGCAACATAGACAGAAAGGGGGATTGAGGCACACATGAGCTGCCATCCCAGCAATCCACCGGCCTTCATGTTCATTTTCTTTTTCGTTCCTCTCTGGGCTGGTCTAAGACGCCGAGGAAGAGGGGGACTCGTGTTATCCTTCTCCAAGCTCACACTCGCCGGTTAAACCTTAGAGCATTTCGAAAAGAAGACAGAGCCACGAAGACGTAAGATTTCGCCGCCCCAGTGCCCGAACATCACAAAAATCTGTGATAGGAATCTCGGCATTGCCAACTGAACTCAGAATGCAGAACTGCCGACAACAGCAGGCATAACTGGCAATGATAAATGCTGTACCGAAAACTCGCGCATTTGCAATGTGCAAAAAGAAAAAAAAAAGAGCTGCCAGCCCCAGCGCCTACGATCGGGACGCCGGGTGAAGGAAGGTCCAGCAACCCTGAGATTCAGATGGGCCAATTACTTACATATGAACACTTCGATGATGAGATGGCGGGGGCAAGTGCACGTGCAGACCCTGTCATACGATAAGTGGGAAGAGCTGTCTGAGATTGGACGATCTGCCTAGGGGAGATGCGGACTACGGAAGATTGGCTATCAGTCGCCGCCGGAGATTGTAGGTAGTGATGAGATGACCCAGGTGGCTGAAGCCAGGATGCGCTGGTGTTAGCCATGTTTTCGTTGGAAGTGCTGGGAAATAATAATGGTGTTTATAGCGATCGTGCGATAGCGCCGATAAAAATAGTTCGTAGGGGTAAAAATGCCATTGTAGTCGCCATGGTAGATACGAAGGCGAGTTAGAACAGCAGACCAGGTTTCTATAATAAAAGGGACAGATAGTCAAACCCTTATTTCCGAAAAACCGCGGAGTGAAGTTATCACGAAAGAGACTTTTATAGCCTTAATGCTTATAAGATCCTATCTCGAAGTTCCTTGACACGGGGGGAGAGGTGTCGGAAGATCATCAAGCAAATCCACTCCCAGAAGGATCGGACTTTGATGAACATTGCCTGGTTTGCGGAAAAGAAGGGTGGCGCCTCGATTCTCAGCCCAATCAAGATGTAGGTGCCTCCCTTCATAGGTCCGCTCACTGTGAGATGAAAACGTCAATAGTCAGTCCATAAGAAATTACTCACGATTAATTACCATGATGCGCAGCCTTAGGGGACACCTTCCAAAATGAATTAGGTTCAATGAGCGATATATGCGCATTGTGAGATAGGAATTATTACGCTCAGAAGCTCTAATCAGGACCATGATTGACCAACCATGGTGAATTCGAACGATCAACAAATAAGCATGTGGAATGGTAAATACTCCCATGGCAGGTATAACGAACCTACAGCACATATCCAGCAAAAATGCGTAACTGCATGTTTCAAAAGCGCCAGCGCTTTATAGGGACAGTGCATAAATTAGAAACTTGAACCTTTCATCACCCAGAATAGATTTTCAAGCAGCCATGGCTAAACTTGCATTTAATTGTCCAGGGCTGCATGAGGTAGATTTGATAGGCCAATAGACACGAGCCGCAGAAATGAATAGCTATAGAAAGCTTGCAAATCCTATTCAGTTGGAAGACAGCGCCGAAAAGCCGTAAAATATGGGTTGCCAAGATCAGGCAACGGTACTCAAGTTACGAATGAGGTTAATTCTCATAGTAGAATCAATGACGTTATTCCTGGTTTGGTCGACAACTGCACTTCAGCTTGGGATGATTTTCATGAGCAAAGTTACACACCACTAATCCAGGATCAAACTAACCGTATTTTAGCTACAAGGAGGGTGGTGGGAGCTGCGAAAAATCATGTTTTCCATTACTTACACAGCGTACTCTCAGAGTCAGACAGGGAAAACGAGTGTTCTCAAAAACACCTGAAAATGGGGAGAAGAAGGGGGAGTTCGAAATTGGCTGACTCAGCAAGCTGGCGCTTGCGTTTCCACGCGACTACTAGTTTTCCGCATCTTTGGATGGCAAAAAGCAAAGCAAAGTAAGTGGCCGTTGCTGTTCTCAAGAAAGTTATGACTAAATTATTACTTCAGAACGCTCATTGTACGTTTAATATCCACTGCACAAACGGGCTATTTCTATACAAAAACACGGCCACGACTGGGTCCCAAATTGCACGCGGTGAAATATGATCCCATAGGTACTAATATCATTACTTATGCCTGAAAGGAGCTTACGTCTATTTGTTAGTTAAATCTAGAGTCCTGTTTGTAGAAAGTCGGAAAAGCAAATAAAACATCTTCTAAACATTTCTGACTGTTCTTTTCGTCTGATGCTGTCTAAGGACTGCACTCTGTCCAATGGCCGTCTAAATTCAGACTTGTGCTAATTGTTTCGTCACACTCGGGGCTGATTATCTAGTATTTTCCTCGAACCTTGGATCCTAGTTGTGCTCCGCTCGGCCCGCTAGGCACGGACTCATTACGGCACCTTTCAACTTGGCCATCCGATGACCGTTCCTCCTCCATTTTTAAAAACAAGCGATGATAAAGGCCGCACTGACGTACTTTAGCAAATGGATGGTTAGCGACAAGCATCGGATATCCACTTAAATCGATATCCCCCTTGGTGCCTCTACGCTTGCAGTCGAGAGCTTGGCGTAAAGGAGCATATTAAGGAGGTGGATTTCGGATTAGTCCATAAGCATCGCTGAGAGCGCAATCTCCGTCTTCAGTCAGCATGTATCAGGTGATAAGCACATCTGGCACTCTGATTGAACATGTCGCTTTTTATAGCTCACAAATTCCCTGAGTGCACAGGGATACAGCGTGTCATCCCCCACCAACCCGATGTCGACCCAATTGCTAGGGACTCTGATATGGATCTCAGTTAGGCCGATGTTCAGATTGTAAGTCCCATCCCTGAAACGTTGGATTCGACAAATTTATACAGATACAGGCTATTGTGTGTGGGAACAGGATTTATTATAACGAAAAATGGCCGGTTACCCCCTATAGCCGCTAGGTCATATTTACATTGTTCACCATTAAAACAATGCTCACTCTGAAACTAAATTATCAGGGGTGCCGGACAGATTATGCTTGTGAGTCGGCTGGCATGATCTTGTCTGACAACTAATCAACGTTTAGAACATCGCTCTCCCCTGTTTGTTTTTCTCTAAAATTGTTCCAGCGTTCAATTCGCAGAATATTAAGGCTATGGGTATGAGCAATAAAGTAGCCACGTGCGGCATTTTGCTGACAATATGATCCGGTAGGACCGTTGGTATTAGTCTGCCTGATCTATCAAGTCATAGGCTTTTTCACTTCACTTCTGGTTTCGGCAATTTTTTGGGTTCCGCACCGATTTAGATGGGGCATCATTGTTGCGGGAGTCTGGGGGAACTACGGTGACTTACCGACGGCAATTATTATGAGTGTAACAGCAGCGGCTCCATTTAAGCCTGAGGACCAAACACTTGCTGTCGCTTATATCGCTGGTTTTTTGCTCGTATTCATGGTACGCAGAACACCATTACTCGTTTTAATTTCTACTTAAATTCGGATAAAGATTACCATGTTTCCTATGGGAGGGCACCACCTCGTCGGGAAGGATTTTCAGGGTCCCGATAGACCAGACCCAGAGGTTAAAATATCGTTCGTGAAGAAGTCGAAAGTCATGGCAGCTTATCTGGCCCAGATTTCACAACTATCATGTTTTGTGAAGAAGACTGATCTGGAAGCTCAACAAATTGGACCAAGTTTAGAAGAGGAAAAATTCCCCAATGAGGCGCTAGGCCAAGAAGAATCAACATCTGTTAAAAGTGATTTAGAGCATGCACAACCCGGAGAGACGCCCGAATTTGAAATAGCAAATACAGATGCAACGTCTAAAACTGCTATGACGTCAACTTTGCCACTCAGGATTTTTAGCAAGACAGCGGAGTTCCTTCGGCTTGTTTTATCCGTTCCCACTGCCGTAGTGGTCATTGCTTTTCTTATATCGGTTATTCCCGCGTTGAAAGCTCTTTTCGTATTATTACCATCCTCACCGACTGCTCCAGATGGACAACCACCACTCGCGTTCATTTTAGATACGGCCACATTTCTTGGTGGTGCTTCAGTTCCTCTGGGTCTTATTGGCCTGGGTTCAGCACTAGCGAGAATTAATATACCTCGCAGCGAATGGCGAAAGCTTCCTTTTGGATCGATAATGGGACTGGCCCTGGGTCGTATGGTCCTCCAACCCGTGCTAGGTGTTCTCATTGTTCGAGGATTAACCAATGTGGGAGTAATCTCGGAGGATGATAAAGTACTACAATTTGTAGCGATGTGAGTCCGTTGCAACATGTAGTCTGATACGTTTAATGATTTCTTTCCCCACACCAGCGTTTTTTCTTGTGTTCCGACTGCTACTATTCAGGTACTTGCACTGGGATGACACTTTTTGTAAAAAAATTAATGATTTTATTCATTCAGATCTTCATTACTCAGATACACTCAGGTGTTGGAGCTGTTGAGCACCTTCCAGCATATCTGGTACCCCAATACGGCCTTATGTTTCTGTCTTGTACGATACTGACAGCGTACACTCTTCACATTCTCTTCCAGTAATCATGTGTAGTCCTGGGTTCCTGACTGGTGTCGTGCTTTATCGGAGCTATGTTAGAGAATTCATCATGGGCATCTTGTCGCTGTCTTTTTGTATATTATGTTTAAACAAAGCAGTGTATCCTCTAGATGCTTCCACAACATTAACACAGATAATTCCTATGGAACAAAAGTAGAGTACTCTGGTAAATAAAAAAATTGTTTAGCGACACTGCCTTTAAGCTCTTGTGGGGTAACAAGACGCACCATCGCTGCTGTTGCAAAGCTTGCATTTGTGGATGCAGTAGCATTTCTTTTGCAAACACTTCTGGTAATTGAAATCCAAGAATGGGAAGTTTTTGGGAGGATCATTGCCAGGGTGACTCATTAAAGACTTGGCTGCTCAAAGATGTATACAAGGAATGAGGAAGGCCATGGATGTGTACAAGGGATCCAGAGCCTCCAGGGATGTGCATGAGAGTAACAGAGGCTCCAATGAGACTTCAATAACACATACAAGATGTGTGAAAGCTCCACCCCATACATATGGATCATTTGTTTCAAGTGTCTGAATATATGGACCAAAAGTAGAGAATTTGGGAAAAAGTAACCCCTAGAATACATACTGTATGTATATCAGTCTCATATGAAAGTAGTACAATGGATTGAGATGAACTATGAGGAGTATACAGCTTATATGTATGTGTGATATATGTGATGTGAACAATGGAGGGGTAAGTGGCACAAGGGTGAGACATAGGATCAAAGATAATCCATAACTGACCACACTATTTTGTGCCTGTGCCACTGTTGTTCACCTAGTTCCGGAAATGATTGACCCTGACACACATGTGCATATATGCAGTCTATGTAGTGTCTTTGTAAGTACTCAAGGGATTTGGGCAAACCTACTACTGTGCAGACAGTGTCAAAGGTGGAGACAATAAGACATTACTGTATATCCTGCCAAGTAATTAAATTCAATCAATTTTGGAGGATTGTTGTCAAGTAAATGGATCTAAACTCTGGAGTGCCCTTGATGCTCCTTTGGAACTTGGATCCAAGGACAAGGATTTTATAGTGGAACAAGACTGTGGTTGATACAGGTGACTCACAGAGCACTTGAAGTGAAGATTTTAACAGGATCTTCAACAGAGAGGGCATTTATTCCTTGGGTAAGAATTATTCCAGCTACAAAGTGATTATGCCATTTGAACTGAATCATTGATCGTTTCCAGTTTGCTATAAAGATTTTAATACATAAAGCATACTACTAAATAGAACCAGGTGTGTTGGTGTCTAGTGTTACGACTGTGTCACAACCGACAGTCCCCGAGGTTATCGCCTCCTATTGATGATTCAAGTCATCATTCAAGTTCTCACATTGGAAACCACAGTTTCCCGATGGTGATGTATGCCTTTGTGGTGATCAAACTCCGTTTACGCCCCCATCAAATATACTTGTACTATCTGGTTAAACTCTGATACGTCCCTTTTTTATGTTGATCTGTTCTACTCTACGTTTCACATATGTCTATATATACTTGTAACTCTCGGACTATTTCCTTTTCTTGTAATCCCACTCTCGGTTACCTCATGGCCTCCGAACTAATTGTAACCTCCCGTTCCTAGTCAAGCTTTATTTGTCAATACCATTTTCCACTCTTCTCCTAGTTAGTATTTTCTAGATGCCAAATACTTGTATATGAACCTGTTGTAGTTGTAGTTACTAGGCAATCAGAATATCAACTCAGAATACCCTCTCACACCTCTAGAAGCCTCATACTAAGTACTCTACTATCTGCCTTCGCATGTGCTTGCCCACTCTCAGTCTCTGACCCCTTGGCCCGACACTCAACTTATCCTTCGGTTCCAATTGGTAGTTTTGCCGAGAGGTATTTACTAGGACTAGTCTTTGCCCATCCGAAATTTAAGGACACCCGATGGATAATTGCGAGGGCACAGCACATAAGCTGAAGCCAAGTCCTTCCGATCGGTCCCCATTGGCCTACCAACATTAGTCAGTTTTCAGTTCTTAACAGGTGACTGGTGCATGGGACAGGGTCGGAAATAGACAGGAGTGGAGTCCAGCAGGTATTCCAGTGACTGATACATGAAGCAATGAAGGACAAGTGTGGACAGGTCTGACATACGGAGTCCAGTGGGTATTCTGGTAAACTGATAATTGGTGCGTGTAGGGTGTGGGTGCATATAAGTTAGTGCCTGGAGTCCAGTGGGATTTCCAGTTGTAACAAGGCCCTTTGAAGTGGTTTCGATGGACTTGATCACTGGACTACCCGATTCAGGAAAGAATTTGTATTCCACCATCTTTGTCACTGTGGATAAATTGACTCATTTCACCATCTCAATACCCATGAGAGGAATGGGGACAAGTGATTCTATAGCTGGGAGGTTCCCACAAGGAAGCATGGGGTGGAGTCCCTAGCAGGCTACAGGATTTTGTGTGACATAGCCCTTTGAACTGGGGGGTACTATGAAGGATAGGCTATGAACAGCACAATACTCTATAAGGGAACTGACTATTATTTTGATTCTTTATTTTTTCTATATTTTATATTATTTTTATTTTACTTCAAATATGAGATATATCTTGCATTTAGTAGTGTGAAGGTCCATGTATGTACATACTTGTAACCATAATAGTCACAATAGACAAGACACTTTTAACCCTGACAACCACCACCTGCACAACACAAGTATTGGTTTGGGGTACTGTCTCAATAACATCCACATCATTGCACTTATGTTTCGACTGTGAGCAAAGCCTCACACTGAAACAGTCAAAGCTTGCTTGCTACTACTCAACTCATCTTTAAGGATAAGACTCAGCATAATAGAACACATCTCTCAAAGCTATTCCATTCCTTTCTCATAGTAGTGACACTACTTCTACTTTCTCTCTCATTCTACATATAAGTAATCTCTAATTGTATCTCTAAATTGATCCACATCCCAACTACTGTCAGCCCAATCGCACCTTGGGGTTGATCTCCATTCTTAAGTATTTCATCTCATCAATCTGTTAAGTGCCATGTTGGAACTTATCCCAGAACTATCGGAAGGTCACCAGGAACTCAGAAACTATTGGATAGGGTCAGGACGTTGGCTTCAGCTTATGTGCTGCACCTCTATGCAAATGCTCAGAAGTCCTTAATTTCAAAGATGGAACTTACACTGGAAGATATGGATATTCAGAATTCCGAAGAGTTCTGAATATTGAGCATACAGAAAGACAGAAGAAGGAATAAGAAACTAAGTCGATATCAGATCTAAAGTAAAGTACAAATTCATGGAAACTGATATAAGTCTTCTCGTTATTGTACTACTAACTAAGACCACAATAAGACAGAAACAGAAATATTCCAAAACAGGAATACAACAAGACAGATTAGGGAGATTATTATTCCAAAATGGGAATACAACAAGCAAACGAGTGAATACCTGTTGACAGATAGATTACCAAATATGGAACAAGGAGGATTACAGAAGGTATGGGAACTATAATGTTCTGTAGTTGGGAATCAGAAAATCAGGTATTGAAGTATCCGGGAATGGGTTGTAACACAATCACACCTAGAAGGCCAATCCTACTTCTATGTATCATCAGAATAGTAGACTATTATATCATTTAATTGCTACTATTCTAATAAGTTGATCTCACTATCACACTGTTACAAGTTAATATTGCTCACACATTGAGTGGTAATTTACTTGACTCTTCATAGGTACATATATAAGCTGAAAAATATAGAACCATTCCAAGAAAGTGCTGTAGTTCCATTATTTTAGTTGGCAGAGCTAGTTCCAATATAGCATGGACTTTCTCTTGGTGGATTGAGAAACTGAGTCAGGATACCTTATGCCCAAGTGGGAGGGTGGGGTTGTACCCAATTTAGCACTTCTTTGGGGAGATGTTAGGATCCCCAACTAAGGTAAGAGTGGAAATGTCCAATTAGTGACAAATAAACTTGACTAGGAACTGGAAGGTTATGATAAGATCAGAAGCTGTGATTAACTGAGAGCAGAATTATGAGAAAAGGGAATAGTCCAAGAGCTACAAGTATATATGGGCATATATGAAACATAGAGTAGAATGGATCATCATAAATAAAAAGGACATATCAAAGCATAACCAGATGGTACAAGTATGTATAACTTGACAGGGGTGTAAATGGGGTTTGATTGCCGTGAAGGTATATGTCAGTGTCGGTGTACCTGTTATGACCAGAAAACCTGCCGGACTCCGGGACCTACTCTATAGGCACCCTTTACACACCAGTTGTCAGTTTACCAGAAAACCCACTGGACTCCAGAGATCAGGCCTGTCTGTGCTCGACCTCCGTTACTTCATGTATCAGTCACCAGAATACCCACCAGGACCCACACACATCATACCTGTGGAGGATGGTCACACTTTATTGAATATACAAAATTTTACTGAATAATCCTCATATTTTCCAAGTGAGACTATTCCTTCTGGCCATGACAACTTATTCTATGAGTTTATATTTAATTACCTGAAATTTCATCTTTAAAATATGTATGCCCTTTTAAAATATGCACAAATAACATAGTTACACAAGATTATTTGGGTTATGACTTAATCTTTGGGTTATGATGTATTCTCTTGTATACAAGCAAACTTTCAAATATATTTCATACAATTTAAATTTAGTTGGTTTAGAGAGTTAACTAGAACTATCTGGGGTACCAATCCCCATTGTGCAATTTATTCCAAAAGAATAATCTACAGATGATTGTTTGACTAAATTGTCAGATATAGGATAAATATTAATATTTCCTTATTCTCCAGAATGTTATCTGATAGACTGAATTTGCTTAAATATTAATTTTACAACAAACAATATAAATATATATACTTTAGTGGATAAATAATTTTTAAAGTTTTGGGTTATCCTCCTGTCTATCTCCGACCCTGTCCCACATACCAGTCACCAGACACCACCCAGCAAACCCATCTGCACTCTAACTGAGCCCCATTCCCATTATGGTCTAATGACCTGTCACATTTTGGACTCCACTCCACTCCATTCTGTTCCTAACACCAAATTTGGTGTTTATTATCTCATTTCATGATTACTAGTTTGGATTTCATTATTACTGGATTTGGTATGACATACATTCCACAGTCTATATAGTCTGGCAGATGTTGTACATCAATCCAATCAGAAAATCAGCTTAGATTCTCCCCAGTAATCTCAGTACATTTTCCACTCTAATCTCCTCTTTGAAATACACCACTATTTACCTCATCAGGGCCCACAGGCTCTGACCTATCTATTACTCGACCTCCAACTCATCACTGCCCAACTCCTCAACCTCTGTGGGATTCCTGCAGTACTCTCTGATCCCTCAACCCACCAACTACTCCCAGACTCCCTGGGATTCCCATCTGCCTGTTTGAAATTGGATGACACAATCTTGTGAGGGTACAGCCTATAAGCTGAAGCCAAGTCCTACCAGCTTTCCTGTGGGTTTCTCTGGAAACCCTCCGATAAGCTCCACATGCACTCCTTAGGAGGATATCTGAAAACTATTAAGTATACCAAATTCTAATATACTCTAAAGGTCATTTAAACATCTGGGATGTGATTCAAACATAATTTGGTTTTTAAAACTTTCAAAAAGTTTTAAACTCTCTTGTACATTACAAACTAAAGAATCTTTCCAGAGATGAGTAAACAATAAAAAAAATTAGTAGTTTGAAACACTAATACTTTTAAAAAATAGATACCTTAGATAGTCCATTCTATGCATATGTACAGTATGTCATTAGCACCTCTAAATACATATGTATTACTTTGGAATGGATCTGTCAATCTGAACAGATTTCTACTTGATTCAACATGCCCAGAATATATAGGTGATTTCACCCAACTAAGAAAGCCACAGGACAAAAAATTTCCAATTATATATCACATATTTTACTAGGAAATAACTACAGTTTAGCTTTTAAAAAACAAATTAACAACAAAAGTATTAGCAAGTATTTACATAACTTGGAAAACCATATACAATAGGTTCTATTAATTGACTCTGAATTGTTTAGGATGTAATATTGTTATGACCGGAATTCCCACCGGACTCCAGGCACTAACTTATATGCACCTATGCCCTATATGCACCAATTGTCAGTTTACCGGAATTCCTGCTGGACTCTGTACATCAGACTTGTCCACGTTCAACTTCATTATGTCATGTATCAGTCACTGGAATAACTGCCAGACTCCATCCCTGTCTATGTCTGACCTCATCCCACACATCAGTCACCAGACCCCACTCAGAAAACCTGTCATCCCTCTAACTGCACCCCGTTCTCGTTTTAGTCAAATGACCTGTCACGATTCACACTCCGCTCCCGCTCCATTTCCCATTATGGTTTATGATTTGTCACGATTCACACTCCGCTCCATTCCATCCCATTCCTAACACCAAATTTGGTGTTTACTTATCCCATTTTATGTTTTGCTAGTTTCATTTCATTATTACTGGATTTGGTATGCTATTCATTCCACAGTCTATATAGCCTGGCAGATGTTGTACATACAATCCAGTCAGAAAATCAGCTTAGATTCTCCCCAGTAATCTAGTACATTTTCCACTCTAAACTCCTCTTTGAATAACACCACTCTCACTAGTGGGAGCCCACAGGCTCCGACACATCTATCTCTTAACCTCCAACTTATTTATCTCAACTCCCCGACCTCTCGACCCACAAACTCTGCCCAGACTCCCTGGGTTTCCCGTCCACCTGTTTGAAATTGGACAACACGATCTCACGAGGGTGCAGCCTATAAGCTGAAGCAAGTCCTACCAGATTTCCTGTGGGTTTCTCCGAAAACCTGCTGTGTATGTACCCTTAACAAATATGGAGAATTGTTTCTTATGGTTGATGGTTAACAATATAATAGTCTCAGAGGATATATCACTATTTAAAGATGAAGTTTTGTAGAAATATAAATTTTACCAGTAAACATCTGATATTATAATGATTATGGACAACCTCCTTAACAGTACCAATGGTTGCTAATGTTAGGATATGTACAGGGCGGGTTTCCGGAGAAACCTGCAGGATATCTGGTAGGACTTGGCTTCAGCTTATAGGCTGCGCCCTCGCTAGATCGTGTTGTCCAATTTCAGACGGACAGTCGGGAATCCTGGGGAGTCTGGGTGGGGGTCGTGGGTCGAGGGGTCGTAGGTCAGAGGTCATGGGTCGTGAGTCGAGATTGGTGAGAGAGATAGATGCACCGGAGCCCGTGGGCTCTGACTAGTGTGAGTGGTGTGATTCAAGTAGGGTTTTAGAGTGGAAAATGTATTAGATTACTGGGGGGAATCTAAGCCAATTTTCTGACTGGATTGTATGTACAACATCTGCCAGTTTAAATAGACTGTGGAGTGAATGTCATACCGAATCCAGTAATAATGAAATGAAATGAGCAAAACATAAAATGGGAATAGTAAACACCAAATTGGTGTTAGGAATGGGATGGAACAGAGTGGAGTCCGAATAGTGACAAATCATAAACCATAATGGGAAATGGAGTGGAAGCGGAGTCCGAATCGTGACAGGTCATTTGACTAAAACAGGAATGGGGCTCTGTTAGAGAGGTGACGGGTTTTCTGAGCAGGGTCTGGTGACTGACGTGCAGGACGAGGTCAGATATAGACAGAGACGGAGTCCAGTGAGTATTCTGGTGACTGAAACACAACATAATGAAGTCAAACGTAGATGAGTCTGATGTACGGCGTCTGGTGGTAATTCTGGTAGACTGATAATGGGTGCGTATAGGGTGTGGGTGCGTATAAGTTAGTGCCTGGAGTCCAGCAGGATTTCTGGTTGTAACAGCTAATACAATGACTTGGCCAATGACTTGAAACGTAGGCAGACAATAGTACCATCGGGGACCGTCAGGTTGCAACACAGTTCATAACATTGAGGGTCAAACAAATGGGTATTGCAACAGGTCTATTCTGCTTTGATAATGCATCAAACTGTTAAGAGTGCATACACGGAGGGTTTCCAGAGAAACCCGCGGGAAATCCGGTAGGACTTGGCTTCAGCTTATAGGCTGTGCCCTCATGAGATCATGTTGTCCAATTTTAAATGGGCAGACAGGAGTCCCGGGGAGTCAAGATAAATAAGTCAGAGGTTGAGTGATAGATGCATTGGAGCCAGTGGGCTCCAACTAGTGAAAGTGGTGTTATTCAAAGAGGAGTTTAGAGTGGAAAATGTACTAGATTACTGGGGAGAATCTAAGCTGATTTTCTGACTGGATTGTATGTACAATATCTGCCAGGCTATATAGACTGTGGAATGAGTAACATACCAAATCCAGTAATAATGAAAATGAAACTAGCAAACATAAAGCAAGATAAGTAAACACCAAATTTGGTGTTAGGAATGGAACGGGACGGAGCAGAGTTGTTAAGAACTGACAACTGACTAATGTTGGTGGCCGACAGGGACTGATTGGAAGGACTTGGCTTCAGCTTATGTGCTGCGCCCTCGCAAATGTCTGTAGGGTGTCCTTAGATTTTGGATGGGTGAAGATGAATCCTAAAGAGCTCTTTTTGGCGAGATACTGATCAGAACCAAAGGACAAGTCGAGCGTCGGGCCAAGGGGTCGGGGCCGGGAGTGGGCGAGCGCACGCGAAGGCGGATGGGGGGATTCTTAGTATGAGACTGTTACAGAGGTATGAGGGTATTCTGAGTTGATATTCTGATTGCCTAGTAACTACAACTACAGTGGGTTCATATACAAGTAACAGGTGTCTAGAAAATACTAACGGGGAGAAGGGCGGAAAATGGTATTAACAATAAGCTTGACTAGGAACGGGAAGTTTATGATTAGTTTGGAGGCCGATGATAACCGAGAGTGGGATTACGATAAAAGGAAATAGTTCAAGGAATACAAATATAGATAGACATATGTGAAACATAAGATTGAACAGATCAACATAATAAAAGGGACGTATCAAAAGTTTGACCAGACAATACGAGTTATTTTGACGTGGGCGTAAACGGAGTTTGATCTTCACGAAAACATACGTACATCAGCTTCGGGGCCGATGGTTTCTGAAATGGTGACTTGAAAACATTGATAAGTGGCGATAACCTCGGGACCGATAGGGTTGCGACACGGTCGTAACAGTATCTCCCCTTTTGGCTGAAATCCCAAGGAGGCTGAAAATCTAGATCCCGTATGTAAAAACTCATTGGGTACGGCTGGGTGTGTCAAAACATCATGTGACTCGGCAAAAATTTACATATAAAAATTTGAGGGGTCCTGGCACTTGAAATTCTACTTCTCTTCCCTTAACCACCATGACCATAGGCTCGGGGTTGTCGACGTATACTCAAGCAGAAGAGAAAGGTGCGTGAAGAGGAGGAGCAGAAGGAGAAGGAGGAGTTGGTGGCCATCGAGGCCGAGGAGAAGAAACAGGTGACGGAAGAGGCCGCGCGCAAGCACTGGGAAGCAGTGCTTGCAAAGAACAAGCAGCAAGAGGCCGATCGGGTGCGGGAGGAGGCGGCGAAAAAGAAATGGGAGGGAAAGGTAAGTCGGCTCCGGTATCTTTTGCGAACCTTACTGACATACATTGTTAGCGCAAGGCTGCGACGCCTTCGGAGTCGGATGACGAAGAGGATGCACCGGGGCCGTCGAGCCCCAAGGTGGGTTCAGTTTTCCTAAATAAAAACTTTCCTAAATAATTTTCCTATAGAAACAAAAACAGGCCCCCAAGGCGGGGCCCAAAAATGACCCCAAGTGCAATCGGTGCACGAAACGGGGTCGAACCTGTCATCCCCGGGCCAATGTTCGGGGCCGCACTTGTCAAGAGTGCGCCGATCAGAAGCTTGGGTGTGTCTTCCCGGGGTCCGATGGATCGTTCCAGGAGCGACAGGCCAATGCTCTAGAAGAGCAAAACCACCTTATGCGGACATACTTCTCGGAGATGACTCGGTTCCGATACGAGACACTATGACAACAAGGGCTCATAACTGAGCAATTGCGACTTTTGGGTGTCGGTCTGGAGAAGCAGACCAGCGTTATCGAGTCCCTCGGAGGTCAACTTGAGCAGTACTTGGAAGTCTCAAGTTGCAATGCAGTTGGGCATGAGATTGGGGTGTCGGAGAAGGTCGGTGAAGCAGTAACAGTGGCTGTCGGTGCGGGAGAGGGTTCGGAGGCCAGAGAGGAAGAAACTTAGATAGTAAATAGATCAGTTTTTTTCTTTTAAACAAACAAATAATAGCATGAAATCATAAGGCATAGTCGGAAAAGGGTCGGATACTGCGTGGTAGACTTATAAAGAATTGAGAGGACCGGGTTTGTTCGGATAAGCTTGGTGAAACCCTAAAACGATTTCCGAGGTATTACCGAGCTCTGTAGCTAGGATCCATGAAGTTTCTTCATCTGTACCTTCATAGCCAGCCCATTTGACCAAATAAAGTAATTTGCATGAGCGTCGGCGATTGTCGATTTTTGAGTCTAGGATCTCTGATATCTCGAATTCGGGTTCCCCATCTATGATCACGGGTGGAGGTGGTGGTTGTATGCGATCCGGTATACTGTTAGCAACACAAGGTTCTAACATAGATACATGAAATACTGGGTGCACTGCACGCATGTTGTCGGGGAGCCGAAGCGTCCATGAAAGCGTGCCAGCTTGTGCTATAACTTCAAAAGGACCTAAATATTTTTCAGAGAGCTTCTTAGAGGGTCTAGTAGTTCGGAAAAACTCGGCTTTAACGAATACTCGGTCTCCGATCTTTAAGTCAGGAGGCGGAAGTTGGTTCTTATCTGCAGACCGTTGGTATCGTTCTTGAGCCATTGCGATAGTTTTACGAAGTTCTTGATGTAGCTCGTCAAGGTTTATAACAAAGTCTTGAGCACGGGTGGATGCGAGATCGCGTTCCGGGTGGATTGCGATGTTGGGGTTGTAGCCTTTATTTGCGAAGAAAGGCGAAATGCCAGTAGTGGCATTTGGTGCGTTGTTATATGCGAATTCGGCTAGCGGTAGTAGTGATTTCCAATTGTCTTGTTGATAGTTGCAATAGACATGGATGTATTGTTCCAAGGTTTGATTCATGTGTTCGGTTTGGCCATCGCCTTCCGGGTGATAGCCGGAAGTGAAGTGTAGCTTCATGTCTAGTGCTTTCCCGAGTAACCTAAAGAAGTGAGAGACAAACTCGGATCCGCGATCAGATGTGACATGTGATGGAACGCCATGCTTGGAAAATACATGGGTGACAAATAGTTCAGCTAACTGTACAGATGTTATCGTGTCATATGTTGGAATGAAAATACTTTGTTTTGTGAGCCGATCCACAACAACTAGGATTGCTGTGTGACCTTCAGATGCTGGTAGGTGCTCGATGAAATCCATAGAAATTGAGTTCCAAGGTTTTTCCGGTATCGGTAATTGTTTGAGTAGGCCATATGGTTTGTGTCACTGTGATTTAGAGTGTAAACACGTAGTACAGGATTTACAATAGTGCTTAACAAAATCTCGGATGCCGGGCCATGTATATTCTCTTCTAATAAGTGAGAGGGTCTTATTGAGGCTGAAATGTCCCGAGATTGGGTGGTTGTGCTTATGTTGTAGGATTCGCAGCCGAAGGGTGTCAGAATCCGGTACATAAATGTGATTGTCAAATCTAATGAAACCTTGTGGGTCTAATGACCATCAGGGTTGATCGGGGTCGGACAGGTTATCGAGGTGTGCTTTGGTGACTGGGTCTAATGGAATTGCCGATAGTATGTCTTGATGTAACTTTTCGGTATCCATAAGGATAACACGTCGCAAGACTGGATGAATGAGGTAAGTGGCTCAGATAGACGCAGACAGTTGTTCCGATGAAAACATAGGCTTGAAATTATGCAGATTAACTGTGGCGTAGTCGCTACTCCCCTCCTTAGGATAGATGTCCCATCGTCTAGTCATAGCGTTGGGTTTTCCACCAAGGTGACCGGGACGGAAGCGAATTACCATGTTGAAAGCAGAGAGGTATTCGGACCATCGGGCTTGTCGATGGGTGAGAAGTTTTGTGGTTGAAAAGTAAACTAAATTTTTGTGGTCTGTAATAACATCTACCGGGTGGGCCGAGCCCTCCAAATAATGTCGCCATGTCTTGAAAGCTTTGAATATTGCAAGTAGTTCCTTATCGTGAACATCATAGTTGAGTTCGGGCGCCAAAAACGTGCGAGACAGAAAAGCTACTGGGTGTACTTCACCATCGGTGTCCAGAATGGACAATATCGCAGCAAGCGCATAGTCCGAGGCATCAGTTTCCACGATGAGTTGAATGTTGGGCTTCCAGTGCGACAAAATAGGGGCGGATGTAAACACACTTTTCAATTCCTGGAATGCTGATTGGCATTCTTCGGAGAAAATCCACGGGGCGTCTTTACAAGTAAGACGAGTGAGCGGAATGGTAATTTTTGAGTAGTTGTGAATGAAACGACGATAAAAATTAGTGAAGCCTAAAAAGGATTGAATATCCTTAACCTTCCGGGGTTCCGGCCAATCTTGAATGACTTGAATTTTAGAGTCGTCCATGCAGAGACCGTCAGGTCCCATCATAAAACCTAAATATTCAACTGTGTCGACATCAAAGGAACATTTTTTACCATTCGCAAAAAGACCATGTTTTCGGAGTCTTCGGAGAACTTCACGAATGTGTTCGTCATGAAGTGTAGGATCTTCAGAGAATATGAGGATGTCATCCAAGTACACAATGACAAAGACGTCAAGGAGGTCGGAAAAGACATTGTTGATAAAACGTTGAAAGACTGACAGAGCATTGGTGAGGCCGAAAGGCATCACTAACCATTCGAAGGAGCCATAGCGAGTGTGAAAAGCCGTTTTCCATTCATCGCCTTTGGCGATCTGAACCAAATGATAGGCATGCTTGAGATCTATCTTTGTATAAATTCGGGCCTTCCGAGGGGCATCGAGTAAATTGGAGATTAGTGGTAACAGGTATTTGTCTTTTCGAGTGATTGCATTTAGTCCTCAAAAGTCCACGCAAAGTCAAAGGGAACCGTCTTTTTTCCGAACGAATAGGACAGGGGCTCCATAAGGAGACTTTGAGGGTTGGATAAATCCTATAGCCAAATGTTCGTCCAAGAAATCTCAGATAGCCAATAATTCGGACTGCGAGAGAGGATAAACTGGGCCTAGGGGTGGATGTGAACCATCTTCAATATCAATTTTCAAATCATAAGGCCTGTGAGGGGCAAGTCGATTGGCTTTTTGTTTACTGAAGACATCTGCAAATTCATGGTATTTTTTGGGAACACCTTCCAAATCTGCGATCGGTTCGGCCACCGGGGATGCAAAGCGACCGGTGACTTCGTCAACTTTAAGATTGACTGTAAATGCTTGGGAGCCATCCAACTTGATGGCTCTCATAAAAGCTGCGGCGTTTATTAGAGAGACGGGCGGTGGAGAGCTCGGATTTGCCACAGGGGCCGGAGGTGCTGTAGAGGCCATATTTGCCAAAACAGGCAGAAACGGACCAGTCGTATCGGGTGCCAATGGGGTTCAGAAATGGATACTGCCCAATACCCAATCAATCAACGGATTGTAGCGGGTGAGCCAGTTATGTCCTAGAACCACGGAGCAACTCGGGTCCAACTGTGTTACAAAAAACGTAACTGTCTGAAAGGTTCCACATGGGAACCGAAGTCAGAGTTCGCAGGCTTGCGAGATTACAGAGTTTGAGGTACCATCGAAGAGTCGGAGCGGAATCAGGTCTATTGCATAAGTTTTTAACTGATTTTTTTGGGAAAAACTTGTATCTATAAAACAATGGGTTGAACCTGAATCTATGAGTGCTCGAAAAGTGAGTTTCCCGAGAGGTTCTGAAGTAAGATTTATGAACAAGGAATTAGGATCATACAAGGCGGATGCGTTAAGGTGACAATTTTCCGGTGTGTGAGGAGATTCAATGCAACTCTCCAAACACACGGAATCCAGAGAGTTGCTTAATCTTTTTTCAACTCGGCAGCCGGCTTGGCCGGTTGTGAGGTCGTGGCCATATTGGCCGATCAGGCTTTTGTGGCCTTTGGGCATGCAGCAACTCGGTGTCCGGGATCTGTGCACAACAAACAAAGGTTGTTGTCCATTCGGCGTTGCTTTTCCTGTGGTAGGAGCTTGCCATCGGAACCGAGTTTGCCAGTTAAGTCGGGTTTGTCTTTGTCTTGAGACTTATTCGACTGTTTACCCTTGCCTTTTTTGTTGTTAGCCCCTTTGTTTTCGGACTTCTTATCGGAGGTCAAGTTGCCACTGTTGTTGGTGTTTTGATTACCAGACTTGTTGGCATTCTTATTGTCTGACGATTTCTTGTCCGAGGGGTTTTCGCGACTAATTTCCAAACGTTGTTCCCAGTATCGGGCGTCTGCGTTTTGGGCTTTCAGACGCATGAGAGGGAGGGTCTTTGGCTTGCCAGTCTCTCCTTTGGAAACTTCATCTTTGAGGTGAGATGGAAGGCCAGAGTAAAACTGGTAATGGAGGGCCGAATCGCCCCAGTCGCAATGCGCGGCGAGGTTGTTGAACTGGATGATGTAATCGGTGATGCGCTGGGTGTCTTTCATTTTAAGATTAGAAAGCGTGGTTTCGGCATCACCGGTTTGGTCGTAGGGACCGAAGTTGGTTTCGAGTTCCTCAACAAAGGCATCCCAATCATGAAGCCAATCGGGGTCGTCGGAGGTGAGGCCAGAGAATGTGGGTTCAAACCAGGCTGCTGCGGAATCCTTAAGGTAAGAGAGTGTGAAGTTTACCTTTCGGTCATCCATTGTGAATGCAGCTGGGCAGTCCCGAAAGTTGAATTGACATTGCATAAGAAATGTCGACAATTTCTTCAGGTTTGAGCCAGTGAATGGTTCGGGTTTGTTGACTCGGGTTTGCCCAGGTTCCTTTTCCTTGATATTGCTTTTAAGGAATTCGTTAAGGGATCCTAGAGTACCTGAGAACAATTCCCATGTCTCTTCAGGGTCGAGAGCCGGTTTCTTTTTTGCGGACTTCTTGGAACCACTAGCCTGAGGTTGGTCGCCATCCTCGGGTTCGTGTTCTGAAACTGGTTGATTGTTAATCTCTTCAGTTGCTTCGGGTTCGGTTGCTTCAGTTACTTCCTCAGCATCGCCGGTGATTTCCACAAAGCGAGATTCTTCGGAGGTTTCTGGTAGCGGGGTTCTCTGAGTAGCTCGGGCTGTATACAGGAAAGGAGACTTGAGAGTGGAAGATTCTGCTTTGCCGCTTGGCTTGGCATTTTTTCTCAGAGGCATGATTAAACAGAAAATGCGAGTGTGAAATCAGAATATACTGTTAAGAACTGAAAACTGACTAATGTCAGTGGCCGACAGGGACCGATCGGAAGGACTTGGCTTCAGCTTATGTGCTGCGCCCTCACAAATGTCCGTAGGGTGTCCTTAGATTTCGGATGGGCGAAGACGAATCCTAAAGAGCTCTTTTTGGCGAGATACCAATCGGAACTGAAGGACAAGTCGAGTGTCGGGCCAAGGGGTCGGGGCCGGGAGTGGGCGAGCGCACACAAAGGCGGATGGGGGGATTCTTAGTATGAGACTGTTACAGAGGTATGAGGGTATTCTGAGTCGATATTCTGATTGCCTAGTAACTACAACTACAGCGGGTTCATATACAAGTAACAGGCGTCTAGAAAATACTAATGGGGAGAAGGACAGAAAATGGTATTAACAATAAGCTTGACTAGGAACGGGAAGTTTATGATTAGTTCGGAGGCCGATGATAACCGAGAGCGGGATTACGATAAAAGGAAATAGTTCAAGGAATAAAAATATAGATAGACATATGTGAAACATAAGATTGAACGGATCAACATAATAAAAGGGACGTATCAAAAGTTTGACCAGACAATACAAGTTATTTTGACGTGGGTGTAAACAGAGTTTGATCTTCGCGAAAACATATGTCAGCTTCGGGGTCGATGGTTTCCGAAATGGTGACTTGAAAATGTTGATAAGTGGCGATAACCTCGGGACCGATAGGGTTGCGACACGGTTGTAACAAGAGTCCAAATTGTGACAGGTCATAAACCATAAAAGGAAACAGAGTGGGAGCAGAGTCTGAATCATGACAGGTCATAAGACTAAAATGGGAATGGGGCTCAGTTAGAGGGATGACGGGATTTCCAAGTGGGGTCTGGTGACTGATGCATGGGATGAGGTTGGACATAGACAGGGACAGAGTCCAGCAGGTATTCCAGTGACTGATACAGGATGTAATGAAGTTGAACATGGACAAGTCTGATGTACGGAGTCTGGTGGGAATTCCGGTAAACTGACAATTGGTGTGTATAGGGCACAGGTGCACATACATAAGTTAGTGCCTGGAGTCCGGCAGGAATTCCAGTCATAACACAAACCACTAGAAGTGTGCTGATGATGCCCTTTCTGCACAGAAAATGCCAAAGAATCCAAGCCACAGCTGGACCCACCAAAAGGGTGGTGTACAGATGTGAAATATGACATTAGCAAATGGCCAACCTCAAGGATTATACTGGGATCTTGATTATATGAGGCCTGGGTGGTTCAAAGGGATGGGGCAGATTATCTGGGACCATGGACTATTTATTGCCCAATGGCAGGATGTTGGCCCAACATGAACCTGGCCACACAGATTGTTGTTGTCAAAGGCCACTATTCACACAGCAAGATTTTATTTCACAGAAATCTCAACTTGAAGAATTCATAACATCTTGTGGACACATGTGATTTCTACCCAAAGTACCACTGTGAGCTGAATTTCACTGAACACTACTGGGGAGCTGCAAAGCTCCGATATCAAACATCAATATGCACATCAAATGTTGTTGAGATGGAAAAAAATGCTTGCATCCTTGCATGATGTCCCTCTGCTCCAGATCAGGCGGTTTGTTCCTTTTCTATCCGTTATTTCAGTTTTTTGTTAACACACGTCTGCACACTGCAGATACGCAAACCGTTCCACACGTTTTATATCTGCTTATGACCAGGGCTTGTTTGGTGCCGAAGCAGCTTGGGCTAACCGTAAATATCACGATCATCGAACCCTCCCACCTGTAAATTGCGAGGCATGGGATGCCAACCCCGATCCACCATCCCACCTGTAGATTGCCTTACTCCTGCCGCCAATGGTTTTTGAAAAAAATTTCGTCGAACATTTGGCCAGTCTTGGCGCTTAGTAAGCCAATTATGTAAGGGTGCCGACAATAGGTCGTCACGCCAATCTTCAAAGTAGACGCTGGATTTGCCTTAGTGATCAGAACCAAAAACTTAGTCCAATTTCTATATACCGTCAACATTCTGCCCGCCAGCCGTCCAAATTCAGAATTGTGCCAATTACTTCCATCCGACTCGTGATGATGATCTAATGTTTTCCTTGAACCTTGAATCCTAATGTGTCCTTATCTCGGCTTGCCATGACTCATAACAGCACCCATCAACTTGGCCATTCCGCTTTGACCGTTCCTCCATTTTTAAAAAAAAAACGATGATAAAGGACATACTATACTAGCAGCAAATGCAAAGTTGGCAATAAGCATTGGATATTCACTCGAATCGACACCCCCCTTGGTGTCTCTACTCTTGTAGTCGCATAAAGGAGCATATTCAGGGGGTGAATTTCGGATTTGTCCATAAGTACCACTTTGAATACAATCTGCCTTTTTCAGCCAGCATATATCACATGATGGGTACAACTGGCACCCCAGCCGAAGATCCGGCTTTTTACAGCTCACATATTCTCTTAGTGCATAGGGATAGCGTGTTATTCCCCACCAACTCGATGTCGACCCAATTGTTAGGAACTCTGATATGGATCTCAGTTAAGCCTATGCTCAGATTGTAAGTCCCATCTCTGAAACGTTGGATTCGGCGAATTTATATAGATGCAGGTTATTGTGTGTGGGAACAGGATTTATTATAACAAAAAATGGCCGGTTACCACCTATAGCTGCTAGGTCGCGTTCACATTGTTCACCATTAAAACAATTCTCATTCTGAAACTAAATTATTAGGGGTGTCGCACAGATTATACTTGTGAGTCGGGCCGCATCATTTATCTCACAACTAATCAGTATCTAGAACATTGCTCTTCCCAGCTTGTTTTTCTCTAGAGTTGTTCCAGCGTTCAATTATCAGAATATTAAGGCTATGGGTATGAGCAATAAAGTAGCTATGTACGACATTTTGCTGACAATATGAATTGGTAGGACCATTGGTACTAGCCTGCGTGATCTATCAGGGCATAGGCCTTTTCACTTCCCTCGTGGTCTCGGCATTTTTTTGGGTTCCGCACCGATTTAGATGGGGTATAATTGTTGCAGGAGTCTGGGGGAACTACGGTGACTTGCCGACAGCAATTATTATGAGTGTAACAGCAGCGGCTCCTTTTAAGGCTGAGGACCAAACACTCGCTGTCGGTTATATCGCTGGTTTTGTACTCATATTCATGGTACGCAAAATACGAATATTCGTTTTAGCTCCTACTTAGTTCGAGTAAGATTACCCTGTTTCCTATGGGGGGGCACCACCTCGTCGGGAAGGATTTTCAGGGTCCCGATAGAGCAGACACAGAGGTTAAAATATCGTTCGTGAAGAAGTCGAAAGTCATGGCAGCTTATCTGGCCCAGATTTCACGACTATCATGTTTTGCGAAGACTGATCTGGAAGCTCAACAATCGATGGGACCGGTTTCAGAGGAAGAACAATTCACTAATGGGGTGCTAGGCCAAGAAGAATCAACATATGTTAAAAGTGATTTAGGGCAGGCGCAACCCGGAGAGATGTCCGAATCTGGAAAAGCAAATATACCATATCACGATTCAACGACTAAAGCTGCGTTGACGTCAACTTTGCCACGCAGGATTTTTAGTAAGATAGCGGAGATGCTTCGGGTTGTTTTATCCGTTCCCACCGCCGTAGTAGTCATTGCCTTTCTTATATCGGTTATTCCCGAGTTGAAAGCCCTTTTCGTATTACTACCATCCTCATCGACTACTCCAGATGGACAACCACCACTCGCGTTCATTTTAGATACGGCCACATTTCTTGGTGGTGCTTCAGTTCCTCTGGGTCTTATTGGCCTGGGTTCAGCGCTAGCGAGAATTAATATACCTCGCAGCGAATGGCGAAAACTTCCTTTTGGATCGATAATGGGACTGGCCCTGGGTCGTATGGTCCTCCAACCCGTGCTAGGTGTTCTCATTGTTCGAGGATTCACCAATGTGGGATTAATCTCGGAGGATGATAAAGTACTACAATTTGTAGCGATGTGAGTCCGTTGCAACATGTAGTCTGATACGTTTAATGATTTCTTTCCCCACACCAGCATTTTTTCGTGTGTTCCGACTGCTACAATTCAGGTGCTTGCACTGGGATGATACTCTTTTGCAGGAGAATTAATTATTTTATTCATTCAGATCTCCATCACTCAGATACATTCAGCTGTCGGAGCTGTTGAGCACCTTCCAGCATATCTGGTACCCCAATACGGTCTTATGCTTGTATCTTGTACGATCCTGACAGCGTATGCTCTTCACAATCTCTTCGGGTAAGCATATGTAGTCCCGATTTCCCGACTGGCGTCTTGCTTTGTCGAAACTATGTCAGAGAATTCATCGTGGTATCTTGTCGACGTCTATTTGTATATTATTAATACACAAAGTCGTGTCATCAAATTGACATCAAAGGTGCTTACCTGAATGGTACTCTCACTGAAGATGAAGTCCTTTACATGCATCAACCACCTGGTTTCGAATCTTCTAAGCATCCTAAAAAGCTTTGTCGATTACGCAAAATGCTGTATGGCCTGAAACAAAGCAGGAAACGTTGGTATCAGAGGCTAGTAGAGATTCTCATAGACAAACTCATTTTTATCCAGTGTGACATCAATCAGGCTGTATTTTTTCGATGCGAAGACTCAGGCAAACACATGATTGTGGTGGTACATGTGGATGATTGCACTATAGCCACCAAGTCCCTTGATCACATTGTTTCCCTTAAGTCGCAAATTGGCAGGTATGTCGAGATTACCTATTTGAGCAAACTCCATTGGTTGCTAGGCATTGAGGTTATGAGAAATGAGACACATGCACTGTCTCCCTGTCCCAAGCATCCTACATTGACTCTATTCTACATAATTTTGGTTTTGCAGTGTTGAATAACACCATTGAAATCCACCCGGCCCAAATGGACTGACCCAAGACCACCTAACTTTAATCCTTGGGCATCCAGTATCACTAATGCACATTTGATGGTGCCTAGTAACATAAGTGGTAAAATATATAAACTAGAGGACCATGGTAGTATCACCTCAGTCTAGTCTGTTATGTATATGATATACGAGACTGAGGTGAGTCAAGATCATTATGTATTCACACACAATGTAACTAATAGCCACTCATTAGTTATATTGTTATTAGATCTTACTTTCTAACAGGTTATGGGCCTATCTTTCTGAGTAAGATCTCTATAGCCAATATCT
This sequence comes from Hysterangium stoloniferum, assembly GCA_015178975.1. NCBI lineage: Eukaryota > Fungi > Basidiomycota > Agaricomycetes > Hysterangiales > Hysterangiaceae > Hysterangium > Hysterangium stoloniferum. The sequence goes on from WHVD01000129.1 coordinate 107,284, forward strand.
TCCTTAACCATGACTACTCCAACTTCCACAGATGCTCTTGCACCTTCCATTACTCTTGTCCATACCAATATTACTTACATGGGACCCAAACTTGACAACCTCAAGTCAAACTATCATCCCTGGTTCCATGCTGCAGACCTTTTTATTACCCTTACCAGACTTTCTGGTTATGTTGATGGTACAATCCCAGAACCCAGTATTACTGAGCCTCATGCCAAGGCTAATTGGTTGGCAAACAGCTCCCTGGCTGCTGCACTTATTGCCTCCACCATTGAGACTTCCAAACAGGAATATCTCAATCACAAACTGGGGGTGAAGGCCTGTTGGTATTAAAAATAGTATGAGTTGGCTTATTGTAATACACAATCAACAAGGTGGTAATAGTCTTGTAATATAAGTATTTATGTCTCAATCAATGTGTCAGTTAGTGAATCACCTTCTGACGTAGTAGGTAGGATGCTAGTTTAGGTGTACACTGGTTCTGGCATGCATTAACCTCCAAAAACATGGTCCACAATTAGCATCCTCCTATGAAAAAGTGAAGAAATAGGTGAACTGCCCCTAAGAAAAGGGTGGTTTCATCACCAATTCCAACAGTTGGGAGGCTATCTGACAATGACACCAGAGTGAGGGTCCCATTCACCAAGTGCCGTTATTGCAGGAAGCCCATGACTCATTGTGCTCATGCCACTCCCTTACCCATATCTGCTGAAAAGATTTGTTCCCTTGATTGAGCATATGAAAGGGGTGACATTTCTAAAGACCCTTTGAAATGTATTGCTCTCCTAGGCTCTCTTGGCAATGACTTCAGCAATGTGCACTCCATTATTACTTGGGATATCTCCACCTCTGCTGATTATACCCCTTTAATGTCTGCCCATCTCTACACCTATTTTGACAATGAGTAAAATCTCCTTAATTCTGACAAGGTGGGACCTACAGAGTCTGTAGCTGTTAAGTTCCAAACAAAGATCCACAGATAGTCCCGTGGAGGTTTCCAGTAATTAATTCTGAACACACTTTCTTCCGGGAATTGTCCCACAGAGTCCCCAGGTAATAAGTCTGGGGAAGTTCCAGGGATTAGTAGTACAAGACAGTGTATCAGAATAATTACCAGAAAGGTGAGGTATGGGCTGAGATGGACTTGGCTTCAGCTTATAGGCTGTGCCCTCGTACACTCATTCAGGTGTCCATATTTCGAGCTGACAGAATGCATACAGGAAGATGTAGATTCCAGAGTTCCCGTGGGAGTTCCAGGAATCGAGTGTGCAGACAGACAAGAGGACTAGAGACTGGATCAGGGGTGTAACTTGTTTGAGGGTCAAACTTGTTCGAAGTTGAAACTGGATTCTAAGTACATGAATATAGAAGGCTTATATAGACTGTGAAATGTAATAATACCAAATCCGGTATTAATGAGGGGCAGAACTATTAAACATAAAATGAAACAAGTAAATACTAAACTGGAAATTAGGGACAGAACAGAACAGGAGCGGAGAACGAATCATGACAGGTGTTAAGAACTGAAAACTGACTAAAGTCGGTGGCTGACAGGGACCGATCGGAAGGACTTGGCTTCAGCTTATGTGCTGCGCCCTCGCAAATATCCGTAGGGTGTCCTTAAATTTCGGGCGGGCGAAGACTAATCCTAATGAGTACCTTTCGGCGTGATACCGATCGGAATCGAAGGACAAGTCGAGCGTCAGGCCAAGGGGTCGGGGCCAGGAGTGGGTGAGCGGACGCGAAGGCGGATGGGGGGATTCTTAGTATGAGACTGATACAGGCGTATGAAGGTATTCTGAGTCGATATTCTGATTGCCTAGTGACTACAACTACAGCGGGTTCATATACAAGTAACAGGCGTCTGGAAAATACTAATGGGGAGAAGGGTGGAACACGGTCTTAACAATAAGCTTGACTAGGAACGGGAAGTTTATGATTAGTTCGGAGGCCGATGATAACCGAGAGCGGGATTACAATAAAAGGAAATAGTTCAAGGACTACAAATATAGATAGACATATGTGAAACATAAGATTGAACGGATCAACATAATAAAGGGGACGTATCAAAGTTTGACCAGACAATACGAGTTATTTTGACGTGGGCGTAAACGGAGTTTGATCTTCGCGAAAACATTCGTCAGCTTCGGGGCCGATGGTTTCCGAGATGGTGACTTGAAACGTTGACAAGTGGTGATAACCTCGGGACCGATAGGGTTGCGACACGGTCGTAACAACAGGTCATTAGACCATAATGGGAATGGGGCTCTGTTAGAGGGGTTCTGGGGTCTGGTTGGGGTCCGATGACTGGTCCGTGAGATACAGAGTGTTGGGTGTATATAGGGTGGAGTTTGGAGTCCAGTGGAGTCTGATGACTGGTACATGAGACACATGACAGACTGTTTGACCATAAGGAGAGCAGGGTTCTATGCTCTGTTAGAGGGGTTCCAGGAGTCCGGTGACTGGTCTGTGAGATACAGAGAGTTGGGTGTATATAGGGCAGAGTCCGGGTCCTGGCGGGTTGTCTGGTGGTGGGTATAGAGAGTTGGGTATAGATAGGATGGGGTGGATACAGAGAGTCGGGCATAAACAAGTTGACATGCGGGCTCTGGTGGGAACTCCAGTTGTAACTATACAATATAGAGGGTCGGGAGCATGTAGGACGGGGTCCAGGGGCCCAGAGGCTGGCAGGTTTTCCGGTTCCTGACAGTTGCCCTGTCCACCAAAAATCCTTGAAGTCAGCCAAAAACCAGATTACTCTTACATGTGCAAGATTCATTGTCACACATTTGTATTAACCCAAAACAAGGTGAATCCAAAAGTTTTTGAGCAATCTAGAACGTATCCTCATTGGATATGATGATCATTCTAAAAACTTATCAGTGTTACAACCCCAAAACACATCAAATCTACAGTTCCTATCATGTCAATTTTCTCAAAAGTCACAATGACCATTCCTGCATTCCCACCATTGACCTGTCCAAAATATGACCACTTCCATGGACCTGTCACATGCTTCTTATGATCTACATCCTCCTGAACCTACCTGTGACACTCCCCCAATCCTAAATCCATGTAATCCCCCTGAATTGGTGGACATACTACCACCCAACTCATCTACACTTTGGCATTCCAATTGCACCATGGCAAGATTACACTCTTTGGGTGCATGACTTGACTGTGCAATTCAAGACTTTAAGGACAGTGCTGACTGACTACAATCACAAAAACAGGACTGCCTTCATACCATTGCTGCTTTGCACAATGTTCCTATCAAACCTGACCCTTCTACAGTCAATAATGATGAGCTGCAACAAGCCTTATCATCCATCCAAATTGGTTCTGACTTACCATATAGCAATATCATGCTGGTGGCTCTTAATGACACTCTCAGAATTGATCCATTGACTTGTAATGATGAACCACAGACCTGGCAAGAGGCCCTTCAATCAGGGGATGCCTTGTGATGGAAGGCTGGATTTCAGGATGAACTTGACTCTCTTAAAGCTATGGGAGTCTACAAACTTGTTCCCTGATCTGAAGTTCCAAGTGGCTGTGAAGTCAGGAAGGGTCATCCTGTTTTTTGGATCAAATGGGATGAAGCTGGTAAAGCATTCTGATGGAAAGTATGCCTGGTCTTTAAAGGATTTGAGCAGGTGTATGGTAAGGATTACCACAAGATGATGTCACCTACCACACACATGGAGTCCTGGCATGTGTTACTTCACATAGCTGCTACTCTTGGTTGGGATGCACAACAAATTGACATTAAGACTGCCTTTCTTTATGGATTACTCCTGATGATAAAATACAGTATATGGAGCAGCCAGATGGTTTTGTTGAGAATGGGAAAGAAGATTTCATATGGATGTTATTGCAGGGTCTCTATGGTATGAAGCAAAGTAGATTGATATGGAATAAAATGATGAATGAACAGATAATAGCATGGGGGTTTACCAGACTTACTACTGAATCTTGCATTTATTGCCAATGCACAGCCACTGGCATTATCATCTCAGCTGTACACATTGATGATTTCCTTTCCATTTCTAGTACATGTGCTGAGAATAAGGCTTTTAAGGATGAAATGTGTTGTGTTTGGACTATATCTGACCTCAGATCTGTTCATTTTGTCATTGGTGTTACGACCGTGTCATAACTGTGTTGCAATCTGATGGTCCCTGAGAATACTACAGTCTATCGATGTTCCAAGTTATTGATCAAGTCATCATTTTGGCAACCTTCGGAACACCGACACTGACGTATACCTTCACAGCGATCAAACCCCATTTACACCCCTGTCAAATATACTTGTACCATCTGGTTATGCTTTGATACATCCCCTTTCATTATGATTATCTGTTTTACTCTATGTTTCACATATGCCCGTATATACTTGTAGCCTGTGGACTATTCCCTTTTCTCATAATCCCACTCTCAGCTAAATCTCGGCTTCTGATCTTATCATAATTTTCCAGGTTCTAGTCAAGTCTATTTGTCAAATAGTGTTTCCACTCTTCCCTTAGTTAGTAGTTTCCAGATGCTGATAACTCATATATAAACCTGCTGTAATGTTACTACTAGACAATCAGAATATCGACTGAGATACCCCTCTAATTTCTGACTCCATTATCTATTCACACCACCACATTCCAACTCCATCTGATTTACGATTCAACCTACATACATTTACGACTTAGTCTCTGACTCTCAGTCTCGGACTCTCAGCCCAACCCTCGACTTCTCCTTCGGTTTCCAATCAGTAGTTTACCGAGAGGTTTACTTGACAGGACTAGTTTCCACCCACCTGAAATTTAAGGACACCCGACGGTAACTTGCAAGGGCACAGCACATAAGCTGAAGCCAAGTCCTTCTGTTCAGTCCCTGTCAGTCTACCGACATCAGTCAGTTTCTGTTCTTAACAATTGGCATCACCATGGAGCTAGATAGGCCAAATCACTCCATTTACCTATCCCAAACCACACTGATAGACAAGGTCATATGACAATTCAGTCAAAGTACTGCCACTATCATATCTACTATTATGGACCATAGCCTTAAACTTTGCTGGTTTAATTGAACATCTCTGTCCCCATCTGATGCTGATGACCTACTCAAATTACCCTATAGGTCCTTAGTTGGGTGTCTACTCTACCTGGTGATTTCTACATGCCCTGATATCTCTTTTGCCATCCAACAATTATCACAATACCTGGACAGTTACTCTACCATACATTGGGCCACTGCTATTCATGTTGTATGTTATTTAAAGGGGACAAGAAATCTTCAACTATGTCTGGGAAGACCAAACAACATCAACCTCACTGGCTACATGGACTCTGACTGGGCCAACTGTCTCAATACCCATTGTAGCATTAGTGGCTACACCTTCACTTTAGGATCTGGTGTCATTTTGTGGGCTACAAAGAAACAAAAAACTGTTGCTGCCTCATCATGTGAGGCCAAATATGTCACCACTTTCAAGGTCATCAAAGAAGGTACTTGGCTTAATTCATTACTTTCAGGCATTTTCTTTCCATGCCCTGCTCCACTACTGTCTTTTGTGACAACAATGCCACTATCAACCTGTCCAAATATCCCCTATTACATTCCCATGTCAAGCATATTGATATTAAGTATCATTTTCTGTGTGAACACATTCTTGCTCAAGATTTCTCCTTATGTTACATCAATACCTCAAATAACCTTGCTGATATCTTTACCAAAGCTCTCAAACCATCCAAAATCATTAAACTTCACAGCTTCTTATCCTCAATGACAGGACTGCTATGCAAAGAGGAGTTTCTATGGTAAGGAGGAGTGTCAACAGTGAGGAGGAGTGTTGAATAACACCATTGAAATCCACTGTCACATACCTTGTCATGGATTGATCATCCAAGGCAGGGTTGGTGAATATATGTGACATGTCAAGTGTTTATATAGTGCCTGCAACCTATGTCAGATAGCCTGGCATAGTGTTCATTGCAGGGGATGCTTATGTAACAGTAAATGAACTGGCCCAAGACCACTTAACTTTGATCCTTGGGCATGGGCACATGGTATCACTAACACACCTTTGATGGTGCCTAGTAACATGGTAAAATATATAAACTAGAGGACCATGGTAGTATCACCTCAGTCTGTTATATGATATATGAGACTGAGGTGAGTCAAGATCATTGTGTATTCACACACAATGTAACTAATAGCCACTCATTAGTTATATTGTTATTAGGTACATAAAATACTAGTCCGTTATATGATATATGAAACTGAGTTATATTGTTATTAGGTCTTACTTTCTAACACACAGAACTCAAGCCTGTATCCACTCTGATGGAGCCGAACATTCACCTTCATTCCAGGCAATCCCCTTTGACTGGCAAAAAGTATGCAATAATGTGTCATGTCCCTTATCACAAAGTGGTGGGCTCACTGATGTATGCCTCTCTTGGCACACATCCTGACATCTCTTACACTGTAACCACTGTCTCACATTTCCCGAGCAATCCTGGACCAATGCACTGGGATGCCATTCAACATACCTATTGCTATCTGTTAGGCTCAAAGGATCTGAAGTTGACATATGGGGGAGCTGGGAAGGTACTAACTGGTCATGCAGATGCAGATGGGTGTATGGGTGAGGATCGACGAGCAATTTCAGGATATGCATTCCTCATTGATGGTGGAGCTGTATCATGGTCCTCAAAGGGCCAAGGAATTGTTTCACTTTCAACAATGGAGAGTGGGTATGTAGCTGCAACACATGCTACAAAAGAGGCATTGTGGCTGTGTACTCTTATTGGACAGCTTTTCACACTATCTCTGCTCCAACAGCTCTTTTCTCTGACAACTAATCCACTATTGCACTTGCAAAAGATCATCAATATCACACTTACACGAAACACATAGACATCCATTTTCACTTCATTTGTTGGGTCATTGAAAATGGTCAACTACACCTTTTCTATTGCCCCACAGCTGACATGGTTGCTGACACCCTAACCAAAGCTTTACCTTCACTGAAAGTCAAGCATTTTGCTGCTGAACTAGGATTGCACTCAACTTGAGGTGTTGGAAATTCAAGTGTGACACAGTCTATTGGTCTTTTGATTTTGATTGATTTTGATGAACACAATTGTTATATAAATTCATATGACTCCTTTTGTTTAGTTTCTCATCACACTAGCCTTGTTTCATATAGTGGTTTCAACACCACATTTACTTTTGATCCACTTATTTGTTCGTGAAAAGACTATATTTCATATTTAGTCTTTGAACTAGGTACACATCACCTCAGATGTTTGCATACTATTTGTACACGACTGAGTGTGACTGTTGTGTTACAGGTTATCGTGCTTGAAGTCTTTTAAGGGTAATGAACCATAAATGTGCAAGGACAAACCTTTACATGCTGGGGAATTTCTGTATAGCCTTTTTCCTGTGGAAGATGTCTCTGCTTCATCTGGTCCGGCAATGTTGGAACTCGTGGTTTTATCGGACTCCGCAGGCTTTCCCGACATATCTTGCGTACCACTCTAAATCGATAAAAGACATGTGAATGATACTTGCCGTGAATTGATATCGCATGCGTTGTAGTAGACACTGGGCGTTGCTTTCGGCCCTTATCGTTGAAGCTGAAACCGATTCAATAAACAAGGCAGAATTGAAAGCTGGGATCGCAACAAGGATGGCTGCGTTCAACAAGGGACTCTATGTTCACGAACGTGACATGTTCTTGTGGTTGTCATTGGTGCATTACCTCGCACTGTAGTGAGTCCATAGTTACTGATTTATTGGGTGTTCTAATTCATATCATGTCTCAGAACAAAGGAAATATTAGACGCAAAGTGGCCGAAGAACAGTTCAAGGACGATATTGGTCTAAACTGTTGAAGGAGAAACATTACATATTAAGATTAATTATATGTTGAAAATTAATGGTCACTAGCATTACACCTTGATAATTTCGCTGAATGAGAGGAGAATCAAGCCTACACTATTTGGCGATATGGTAACCATAAAAATAGTATACAATGTGAAAGCCCCACTGGTGACACCCTCCTACTTGGTATGTTTCCCCGTCAGCTTCGTGTCATAAAGCGCCCTTTATCCTAATAATTAATAAAGTGTTTTTATTTTTTACAATATGCTAAATTCTATTTTCATATCTCGATATTGTTAAGGAACTGCTACAAGTGCACCAAAAACCTTACGTGTGCCGGGGTGCCTCCTTTGGCTCCAATATGACATGATCCCTTTGCAGATCACTCTCAACTCTCAGGTGAGGATCCTTCTCATAAGTAAGGTCCAAGTAGTCCTGCGTGGTCTTCTTTCTCCTCTCAGGGCTCGTTCTTCATTTCTCACCACGCCTGTTTACACTAGAGAGGTTAGCTACATAGTCCCTCATCGTCCGAGACATGAAGTTTGGAGGACCTTGAGACGTCGTAGATGCAAGTCAGACTTGTTTGGTCTTGACTGCTCGGAGATATATTTTAAATTCGTACGCCACTGGCAGTATGAGGTGTGAAGCCTACGCGTAAAGGTGAAGGCACAAAGAGCCATTGACGGATCCTTTTGGAGTGGTGAGGGTTGAGTGCTCGACGGAGAGATCTTTGGACTCGATGGCATGAGCATTGCAAGACATTATAACAGGCTTTGGAAGTTTAGAGGGTACATCGGCTACCGACACTGAAAAGATGGAAGTGGAAGTTTGAAACAAGTATAAAGGCCTGGAGGGCTAGGATATATTCCGACCCGGCTGTGCCAACACAATAAAAAAATGTTACTATAGGGTACTGGCAAGAAAAATATGAGGAACATTTCGAGGCTTCCGAGCCCGGAAAATTACTACAAGAGAACTCAAAGCCGTAGTTGGGATTAACCGTTGAGTACCTGCGGAATCTGGCGTTATTATAAAATTCCGCTTGCTCCAAACTTTCTCTTACCTGTGCCAGCATTTTGAAGTACGTGTTTTCAGTACAAAGGTCATAATTAAGTGTTATAGGAGTTCAATTGAATATTCCATGTGTCTATGATCCATTTAGGTTGACTGCCAAATGCATGCTTCTTTGGCTCAGTTGGTAGAGCGTTGGTCTCATAGTTATAAACTTTGACCGCTTCTGAGCGGGTAATCCAAAGGTCGCAAGTTCGAGCCTTGCAAGGAGCATATTGTTTTGCATTCTTTACTTTGCATCTTTTTTGGAGATATTGGCACAATAAAGAGTTTTACAGCAGAAACCTACAGTTTTCCCTTACTTTTGTCGAATTCTTCGTCCTCAGTTATCAGAATCTATACTCCGCTTGTTGCCTACTAATTAATTGATTGGTACTTCTCCGGTCAAACGGTGGAAACCTGGGAATCTGAAGGTCTGCATAAAACACAAAATTAAATACTCTCCTCTGACCTGTTTAACGCGATGGAATGCACCGAGCATTCATCATTGAGGAGACTGATCAGTATTCAATATTCAGGACTCACTGCCGCTTTTGCTTAATACTGCCCTATTCACTTGCAAGGGTTCAAAGAGTATATCGCTATTCTGATCTGAATGTTTGTAGATGTGCGTAAAAAAACCTCAGAGTTATTATACCTTTTCTTTAGGAATTATCAGGCGGCAAAATTTACCAAGTCTTGCCGATGGCCCGCAAGGTTGGGCCAAATGATTTGAAGGACATACTCGTGGCTGCTGCATACTATTGATAAGCAGTGAAAACGTTTTCTCAACGCTTCTAATCCGCAAGTATTAATAAGTGTCCCCTGTGACTGAGCGCCTGCTAAAGTCCCGCTCGTGGGGGACGCTGATCAGCATAATGCCTAAAGCTTCAAAACGTGTTGATTGAATGAAGATATAGCTTTCATACTGCACACGAGTAGGTGGCGTGGCCTAGAAGTAGTATTTAGTAAAAGTCCGTACGCTCATAAGAATATATGTCAGCCTCATGCCTTGTAACTTCGTGCTTTGGTTGGTACATTACGAGGAGGTTACTACGTTTAATGTCGGTTAACTAAAGATGTAAACCTATGTTATGATGTACTGTATATAACTACATAACTATATGATGACTATCTACGGTAACATCCAGTGACTAACACTGGTATTCACTTAAACTGGTGTGTGACCCTATCGACTCGGACCACGGATATTCGCCAATGGTCATTGGGTGTCGGTGTTCCCACCGCCCAATGGCCAGGTTGTTTTGCCGATGCTGCCGTGCGAAAGAGGTCTATCTGAAAATGCAAAACCGACATCTGCGATTGAGTGCCTTCCGGTCCAAGGGAAAATTAATATAGAACTAGCCGGAGTTAAAAACTACGTCAATATACGACAAGTAAATATATTCAAGTTGTTGAAATCCTCGCAGGGATTAATGTTTAATTAATTAATTGTTTCCGCGAACATGCACACTTACAGTACGTATTCCAGCGTAACTGGATGCGGTGAAGTATCTCGTCTGGCAGGTCACCTTCCTCTGTAATCGGAGTCTCCCTTATACTATCATCTGATGCCTCGGATCGAGCCATTTTATGATTATATTAATAGAAACAGATGACAGCAACGTCCTTATTCCCTTAACCCCATGACTGTATCCTTGGAAGACCAAGTTTCCCTCCCTACTCTCAAAAAACTTCGTGTTGAGAAACCAGAGAATGTCAACCCTTACCAAGTGGCAGCTATCTGGTTGAACGAATTCTCACAGGCAGTTGCATCTGGTAAATCGGACGCTGTTACAAGGCTCATTCTGGATGATGGCTTCTGGAGGGACATGCTCGCACTCACTTGGGATTTCAGGACAATCCGTGGGACCCCCTCTATTCGGAACCTACTAGAGGCACGCCTCGCTGTGGCAAAGATAACAAACGTCCGTCTATCCGATGATAGAGATAAACAACCGAGCATTTTTGACGCCGATGGTATCTTCTGGATCCAAAGTTTCTTTGACTTCGAGACGTCTACCGGGACATGCTCTGGTATCTTTCGTATTGTACCTACTGCCAATGGGCCATGGAAGGCACATACCATCTACACGAATCTCGAAGTTTTGAAAGGTTCACCTTACAAAGTTGGTCCAAATCGTAGTGGTGAATCGAACCATGGTCAATGGGTCGAACAGCGTTCGAGGGAGATCGCCTTTAAAGATAGCGATCCAAAAGTTGTGATCATTGGCGGTGGCCAGAGCGGGCTGGATGTGGCTGTCCGACTTAAATATCAAGGCGTTGACTCGCTGGTTGTCGAGAGGCATCCCCACATAGGTGATAATTGGAGAACCCGTTACAAGGCGCTTTGCCTACACGACCCTGTCTGTACGTATTTAATTAGATGTTAAAATAAATAATACTATTTGACTCACGCTATAAAATATCCTAGGGTATGATCATATGCCCTACCTTAAGTCCGTAAATGGTACTATCTCTCGTTGAACTGTCTGACCATTTCCATAGCTTCCCCCTCACCTGGCCGGTTTTCACACCAGCCGTAAAGGTGAGAATGTTGGATCCTTCTTAATATGGGAAGGCTTATCATCTCGAAGCTCGCAGACTGGTTAGAATCATATGCTCACACTATGGAACTAAATGTCTGGACCTCTACTGAAGCTCAGAAGGTGGAACGTGATGATGATAAAGACGAATGGATCGTCACCTTGATCAAGTCAGATGGCTCTAAGCGAGTAATGAGACCAAAATATGTCGTATTCGCCTTTGGTGTTGCTGGTAATCAGCCCAACATGCCTCAGATCCCCGGAATGGTAAGGATAATATATCCTTCAAGTTGAAACTCAATAATAATCGTCATGGTGCTCCCTATTCAGGATAAATTTGAGGGCAAGATCACCCATTCTCTATTTCACAAAGAAGCCGCGGACCATTTAGGCAAAAAGGTTGTCGTTGTAGGAGCTTGTACAGCAGGTTGGAAAGCTTCACTCCTCTAATTATTATATGTCAATGTCCTACATCAATAGCGCATGATATCTCTCAAGACTTTCAGCGCAATGGCGTCGATGTCACGATGGTACAGCTTCAGTATCTTGTATTCTTTCGGCACGATTGAATTGTTACTCATAACGCAGGTTCAACGCTCTTCCACCTGCGTGATTTCAGTGCAAGCTGTAGCTGCCTTACTCGAGGGTCAATTTTTTTTCTTTTCACAAATTCAGTCGTTCAATAATTCATGATAAACCAAATAGGACTCTACAGTGAGACCGGCCCACCAGTTGACATCGCCGACCGTATCAATGCTTCCTTCCCCAACTACGTGATGAAGGCCATGCACACGATAGCTATGGCGTCTCGTGTAAAGGAAATGGATAGGTCCAGTGATCCTTTCAACGACATTTCACTCAAAAATCTTATTCATTTATTGTAGGGCAACAATCGAAGAATTGAATAAAGTTGGATTCAAAACTAACTACGGTCCCGACGACTCGGGATTTTTTATCATGGCATGGGAACGTGCTGGGGGATATTACCTTGGTCTGACCCCAACCTCCCCCCTTTCAACGTATCTGAGGTTAAAACTGATTTGTTATATCCCAGATGTCGGAGCTAGCCAACTCATCATCGACGGCAAGATTAAGATCAAGAACGGAAGTATTAAGACTTTCACGACGGATAGTCTTGTCTTCGAAGACGGTTCGACCCTTAAGGCAGATGTTGTCGTTTTCGCTACTGGGTAACTTTTATTTATTTGCATTACAATACACCGCTTCGTTTGTTGACATGCATTAATACCGCTTCTCGCTTTAGATTGGGTGATGCCCGTGTGGCCGCCGCACATCTCCTAGAGGAGAAACTCGTGTCCAAGATTGGTCCAATCTGGGGTTTGAACGAGGAAGGCGAACTCAATGGCTTGTTCCGTAATTGTGGTGTGCCGAACTTGTATTTCATGATGGGTACGCTTGTCTGTTTTTATTAAAATGACGGGAGCCCTGATGCACATGCGTTTGTCACAGGTAACTTGGCGATTTGCCGTTTCAATTCCACCCATATTGCGCTGCGTGAGTTATCGAGGCTATATCATGGTCTTTTATAATTAAATGAATACTCAACTCGGTTTGTAGAGATCAAAGCGAAAGAAACTGGATTATATACCTCCGTCTATGATGGATAAAGTGAACCGGCCGCTTGATAGAACTTTGAATAAACCTCTGTATTTTGCATCACGTACCTGTAGTTATGCTCTGTGGACATTCTGAAACATTGCTAGTTGACATCGATCAGATTCTTTCCCCTTTCCAAAAATGCCTGCCGGAATTTTGTCAGTGCATCAGGAAATTCGGATATCTGTACATTATCTAGCTTGTATAGTAGGCCAAGCCCAGCTATTTACTGAACCGTATTTTTTTTAACGCCGAGTGGGTCTATAAGAACTATCTTATTGTGTCTGCTCTAGCCTGTGTTGGTAATCAACCTGACATCCCTAGAATATTATAGAATACCTTGGAACATACTTAGCTGTTCCTAGCACATAGTGTGGAGTTCGAAAATCAATAAAAATTCTGCTTTGCATGCTGGGCATTATTATGCCTTCCCATCACTTTCCCTGTCATCACAGCCATCAACTGCTCCTGTTAATACCTCTGAGGAGCAGGTGACTAATTCCAGAATTATTCTCTAGCAGCATGATGCCTGGGGAGCTTCCAGAGGCTTGATCAGTGTTCTGCTGGTGAAAGGGTTCCTTGTTCCATATTAGGTATAGCACCCATCTAGTATTCTACCTATTTACCCTAGTAAACCTTACACCAATGTATTCCTGGAACCTGCAGGTTCTCCACAAGCAGCACTTGCTCTTGGAAGCCCTGTGTAAGGGCAACCCCTGCTGCCTGTGGTACTCAGACTAGGCTAGCAGGATGGAATCCAAAGAGAAAATGTCTGAGGAATCCTCCCTGTGAGGTGTAACCCATAGGCAGCCAGGAGTCTAAAAATAACTCTGGATTGCAAGTACAAATATTTATTTGACTATATAGTACTAAAGATTATTGTACTACTAATCCAGTGATATAAAAAGACAAAATGGGCAAACAAGAGACCATGCAGGGTTGACCATACTAAGACCAAAGGTCAGGATGAAACAGGAGTAAATGCAGGAGCATAATACATAAACCAGATGTCAAACCTACTCAAGTGTTAAGATCTAAGCAAACTGTTAGGGTGCTCTGGTATTTCAAACAGAGTGGATAGTACAATATGAACTGGAGTCAACACTTAGCTCACTTGACTGGAGGGCCGATATACTAAGAGATGTAAGGTAGAGGGTCATGGCTTGCTGATGACACCTTAGGGGGTATTAAGGAGAGAGTAAATAGACTGAAGACTAAATGGGAGTAATCTAAGTCAATATTAGAACTGAAGAGCAGTAGCATACATGGTAGGAACTTTATACAAAGGTGTAATGGATGAGCAGGGGGCTGATCAAGGAAGTGGGAAGTAGTGATGGGTCAAAGGAAGCATGGAAAGAAGGAAGCATAGAAAGGGGAAAGGTACAGACTAGAACTAAATACAATGTAGTAAAAGTATTCTAGAGGGTATGAGGTGAAAAATAACATTTACAAGTGGAACAGGTGACAGGAGAGTGTTGGGATGGGATGACAACAAGGGAATGCCATAGTGAACCAAGTGTTGGGGCACTGTGGGAAGTAACACCGTGGTCAGGAGTACCAATAGCGGGAAGTCAGGAGGTGGGGAGAGTAGGGTGGGGTTGTGGGGGGCCAAATGACTGGGATCCTACATCAGAAATGGATTGAGGAAAAGATCTTCAAGCATCTAAGGGGTCTGGGTTACCCTGTTGGTGGATCATCTTTGTAAACAGTGAGTTAGGTTCTGGTCTTAACAAGAAGTAAGATATGATACTTTGTTTTCACCATATGTACACATATATGGGGCAAGTTATTCCTATACTCAGACTTTCTTATTTCCTGTTATTTAACATTTGGACCTTTGTGAAATAATCAGCTCCCCTGCCACAATTGCACACTTTTTTGGTTTGAAACTCAGGGAGAATAATATGATATATTGTTAAGATCTAAGCCAAAGGGAGAGAGGTGGCTCTAAGTTGAGGGGTTGATGATGGTAATTACATAAGTCAATTGGGGAGCTGACAATAGATATCATACTAGTCGGGAGGTCTGACTCTATAAATGAAGTGGAGCTTGGCCTCAATGTATGTGTTGCACCCTTGTATGAACTGTTAGGGTGCTCCAGTATTTCAAACAGAGTGGATAGTATGATAGAAACAAGGATCAACACTTAGCTCAATCAACCAGAGGGCCAAAAATACTAAGAGTTGTAGAGTGAAGAGTAGTAAGAGGAATGTAAGAGGACTTAAACAAGAGGGGGTAATCTAGGTTGAGTTTCAAACTAAAGAACTGTAGCATGGTAGGAACTTTATACAAAGGTATAACAGAGAGTTGGAGGTCTGATTAAGGAAGTGGAAGTAGTGATGGGTCAAAAAGAAGTAGGGGGAGGAATGGGGATCCAAACAAGACTAAATACAGCATAGGAAAGTATTCTGAAAAGGTGTGAGGTGGCAAATAACATTTACATGTAGAATGGATGAAGAAGGAGCATCAGAATGGAGATGGAAAGGAATGCCTAAAGGGGTATTCTACAATGAAATAGGTTTTGGGATGCTGAGGCAGTAGTACCATGTTATGGGGGCTCCAATGTTGGGGTGCCAGAGGGTTACAAAGGTAAGAACAAGTTGCAGGGGTGAAAGCAGGGGTGAAAGACAGGGATGTTAGCATAAACCAAGTGTTGTGGTCCCAGAAAGGTTATTGAGGTAAGACCAAGTTGTGAAGGCCCAAAAGGGTGAGGATCCTAACAGCTTGCCAAAAACACCTTCAAGGGTATTAGAATAGGAGTAATAGGACTGAGAACTAGAAGGAGGTAATCTATGTTGATATTCAAACTAAAGAAACTGTAGCATACATGAAGGAGCTTTATACTACAATGGGACAGATGATCAGAGAGCTGATCAGAGAAGTGAGAGTGATGATGAGTCAAAAAGAAGTAGGGGAAGGAACAGGGATCCAAACAAGACTAAGGACTAAGCTACAAAGAAATAAGTGTCAGGGGTGCTGCGAGTGGTGATACTGTGAGTGGGGGTACTGATGGTGGAATACTGGAGGGTTACAAGACTAAAACAGATTGCAGGGGTCCAAATGACAGGGATCCTAACATATATGATATATAAAGGTCTAAATAGAATGGATACTTATACAGCACAAGTCTTTGTATCCTATTGTAGCCTCACATTTCGTCATCAGGACAAATTAATACTTTGTTGAATGTGGTATTCAGTACTCAATATTGTAGAAGAATACTTCAATCTTTATTTGACAACTATCAAGAGAATCTTATTTGTGTCAGAGGCTTCTGCCTCCTGCTCCACCCTCTTATTGGCCTCTCCAGCATCCACTTCTTTCCACAATTTCTCCTCCTCCTCTCACACCTTCTCATCTCCTCCCATTTACATCTCCACTCCTCTGTCTGCTGGTTCAGCTGTGCAACTATCAGTTTTTCTGAGGAAGGAGTGGCAACAGAAAAGATGCTTTATTGCCAGCCAATGGGCCTTTCCTAGAATGTGATTGGATCTGGCCAACACTCTAATGGTATAGGCAATATCTGGTCAAGTGGAAACAGCCAGGTACAGCTAATGGGATTGCAGTCAACAAGCCACCAAGGCCATAATGTTTCAGCATATCCAGGATGGTTCAATTCTTCCTGTCTCATTCAAGCCAACACCCAACAAGTCAAGTAAGTAATTGGACCAAGATCATGAAGTTTGAAGTGGCTCTCCAAATAATTTTTGAGCTTCTTGATAGCCTTCCTGGATTTGGGTACAATAATCATGTCATCTACAAATACTGTTAGAATAACTTTCACACCATCCTTTTGGTAGATGTTACGACCGTGTCGCAACCCTATCGGTCCCCGAGGTTATCGCCACATATCGACAATTCAAGTTACTGTTCAAGTCACCACATCGGAAACCATTGGCCTCCCGACACTGACGTACGCTTTCGCGGTGATCAAACTCCATTTACACCCATGTCAAAATATACTCGAACTATCTGGTTAAACTCTGATACGTCCCTTTTATTATGATGATCCGCTCTATCCTATGTTTCACATATGTCTATATATATTTGTAACCCTTGAACTATTTCCTTTTACCGTAATTCCGCTCTCGGTTATCATCGGCCTCCGAACTAATCATAAACTTCCCGTTCCTAGTCAAGCTTATTGTTAATACCGTTTTCCGCCCTTCTCCTAGTTAGTATTTTCTAGATGCCTGATACTTGTACATATATGAACCTGCTGTAGTTGTAGTTACTAGGCAATCAGAATATCAACTCAGAATACCCTCTTACACCTCCAGAAGTCTCATACTAATAATTCCGTCTTCTGCCTTCACATGCGCTTGCCCCCCTTTCAACCCCTTGGCCTGACACTCGACTTATCTCTCGATTCCGATTGGTAGTTCACCAAGAGGTATTCGTGGAGACTAGTCTTTGCCCACCTGAAATTTAAGGACACCCAACAGATTACTGTGAGGGCGCAGCACATAAGCTGAAGCCAAGTCCTTCTGATCGGTCCCCATTGGTCCACCGACATTAGTCAGTTTCTAGTTCTTAACAGTAGATCAAGATGCTGTGATCACAAAAAACTTGTTTGAAACCCAAGCTGAACAAGGCAGCATTCAACTTCTTGTGCCAGATATGAGGTGATTGACACAGACCATAAAGACCCTTCAATAGAAGTAAGAACTCATCATGAGCACCTTGGTGAAAATACTCAGGTTGCTGCATGTAGACTCTTCTTCAAGTTCACCATGCAAAAATGCAGAGGAAATGAATACTCTTAAGTTCCATATCTTCAAGTGCTGCTAATGCTAGGACAGCATGCAGAGTTGCCCATTTGGCAGTAGGAGTAAATGTGTCAATGAAGTCAAAACCTGGTCACTGGGCATAGCCCTTGGCAACAAGCTGAGCTTTGAACTTGTCAATTGACCCATCCTTCTTATGCTTGATCACCAATACCCAATGAGACCCAATAGCTTTACAACCTTCTGGGAGTGTGTTAGGACCAGGAAACCTGCTGGGACCTGGAGCCCATCCTATATGCACTTGATCTCTATATTGTATGAACCAGTCACCAGACCCCAACTGGACATTCCAGAACCCCTTGTTCCCAATTCATCCTTACCCATTTGACATCTGGTTTATTGTTTAATTGTATGCCTGTTATGTCTTTTTGTATCTCTGAATTACATAGTAGTACAATAGTCTATAGGTCTATAGTCAAGTAGCTATCTGGACATACAATCTGATCAGAAAATCAACTGAGTGACTCTCTAGTAACTTTCCCCTACATATTCTACCCACAGGCTTCCCATCTGCTCCTGTCTGAAATTGGACAACACAATCTTGCAAGGGCACAGCACAAAAGCTGAAGCCACATCCTTCCCTGGAATGTCCACAGGTTTCCCCCAGAGACTCACCTGTAAGCCCTGTGCTTAACAGAGTATGGCCAAGCTAAAATTACATTCCATTCTCAAGCAAAGATTCCATTTCAGCATATGCAGTATCATACCACTTGTCATACTCAGAGCTTTTTAAGGCCTCTGCAAGGGTTCCAGGTGCATCATTGTGTGTATTGGCTTTGTAGATAAATTTAAATTTTTTTTATA
Source organism: Hysterangium stoloniferum (assembly GCA_015178975.1). Lineage (NCBI taxonomy): Eukaryota > Fungi > Basidiomycota > Agaricomycetes > Hysterangiales > Hysterangiaceae > Hysterangium > Hysterangium stoloniferum. The sequence goes on from WHVD01000129.1 coordinate 125,972, forward strand.
GAGATTTCTTTTTAACTAACTGTTAGGGCTTCTTTTTTAGATTTAGATGATGAAAGGAACCTTGCATGGTGTCCTCTACTTCATCACTGAACTCAACTAAAGGAGTAGACTCCTTATAATTCTGCAAGTTTTGACTCATGGAAGGATCAATCTGTTAAAGTAAGGTGAAGACTAATGTCAGTACATGATGGACACAAACAAAAAATGTTAACTACTACTAAGCAAACATACAGTAGTACTATAGATTTTCTACTTAATTGTAAAAATTATAAATGAAAAGAAAGTGAGATTATTATCTGATTATATCATATTCCAACACAATCTGTGGGTAGTGTGTGGGAGGAACCTTGTTCTTGGACGGATGTTGATGTGTGGGCTCAGTCAACTTGTTTGCTCTTCTGTCATGGCATGAAGGGCCAGGTTGGATAGGAGGACTTGGTGAACTCTCAGAACTGGAATCAAAACTAGAGCCAGATTGAGGAGCCAAAGCATTACCCTCATTTTCTCCCACCTAATTTGGTTCCTGTTGAGCTCCCACTGAATAGACTGGGAAGGTCCAGGAACAAATATATCAATATATTGTGGTATGATTGTAGAGATATCAGAAATAGGAGCAGGTATTGGAGGTTTGGACAATCCTGGTAGGACTCTCTCATCAAAGACAGCATTATTACTGATCATAGTCTTCTTAGTCAGTGGATTGTAAAATAACCAACCATTATAGTCTAGAGGATATCCAATGAAACACACTTCTGTGTGTGAGAGCCAAGTCCAGTATGTTGATCCTTCTGCACATGCACATAGATAGTGCATCCAAATAACCAAGATGTGACACATCTGGCTCCTTGCCATGAAAGGCAATGTAAGGCAGTCATTGAGAGCAGTAGTAGGTGAGCAATTGTGCACATGAATAATGGCAAGCAGCAAATCTCCAAAATGAGGGATGACATGGAAGGAGGGGATAGATACCTATGGAGATTAAGGGATGAGGAGAATGTTGATGGAGGAAGGAAGGGAAGTTAGTGATATTTGATTGATAGTAAGTTTGGATGATGAGACAATACTGGATATGATATAGATGCATATTATGACAAATGATGAAACTAACTAGACTGTGTGATGAGAGGGGCTGTGGTTGGTACCAAAGTATATACTGTACATATATGAAATTGAGTGCATGACTGTGATTGTGACTCAAAGCTTGAATTGACTCAAGTTACATTCCAATTAGACTCTCTACAATGGATATAACAATAACTACCATAAAAACAGTAATGAGTTAATACTGTTGGAAGTGAATTAGAGATGAGGTAACATACCTCAGTTGATGCACAGTGTGAATCAACTGAGGTATAATGTAATATCCTTGGTGGTTCTTATATGAAGTTTAAGGGTGAAAAATGAAGGGGTGAACAATATTAGGGAAATATAGTAGACAATCAAACAAAGAACTCCAAGACACAATTGGTACCTTGTAACCCTGTGGTATAGTATAATGGCCTTGGTCATTCTCATGATCATGAGTATGTGATAGCCCCTTACTACAACAATGGACATAGATGTTAAGATCTAAGCTGGGAAGAGGGGAAATGCTCTAGTTGGAGGGCTGATCCTGGAAAATGAGTTAATTGGGGGCCGACAATAGAGATCATACTAGTTGGGAGGTCCCACTCTATAACTGTAGTGGAGCTTGGCTTCAACTTATGTGTTGCACCCTCACATGAACTGTCAGGCTGCTCTGGTATTTCAAACAGAGCAGATAGTACAATATGTACAATATGAGTAGAAATCAACACTTAGCTTGATCAATCAGGGGGCCAAATCACTAATAGTCTAAGAGTAGAGAGTTGCAGCTTGCTGAAGACCACTCTTTAAGAATATAGTGATGAGAGGAAAAAGGCAAAAAACTAAGAGGGGCTAATCTAAGTCAATATTCAAACTGAAGAACTGTAGTGTACATGGAAAAAGCTTTATACTACATCAAGATGGTGATCAGAAGGCCAATCAGAGAAGTGAAGTGTAGGATGGATCACAGGGAAGTGATGTCAAGGTGGGGAGAGATAGAAACTAATGTATGGTACTAAGAAACAATACTAAGTGGCAAAATAAGAGTATATGTAGAGACAGAAATGGAAGAATGGGTGGAGTGGAGATGGAATGGGGTGGGAGTATACTATAAACAAGTATTGGGGGTGCCACAAGGGGTAATGATGTGAGCAGAGGCTCCAATAATGAGACGATGAGGGTTTTCTAGTGAGAAACAAGTTGTGGGAGTCTGAAACGATGGGATCCTAACAATAGACATGGACAAGTGAGATGAAGGTTCACTGATGTTAACTACAAACCCACAGTGGTACACAACATGTCTCTAATGTGCTATGTCACTAAATCTAACAATTGTACCCTTGACAAAAAACTTGGTGAGTTTAGTTTCAATTTACTAGATGCAGGAACATGTCTTTACATATGTACATATACAGTGAGGGACAAAATCCTTCCAATGATTTTTAGTTGTGCAAAGATTCTTGAATAACTCAAGAACCACTGTAGCTACAGACTTGAAATTTGGTGAGTAGTTAGGTGTATATGTTATCTATTTACCCTAAAATTATTATGAGATAAGCATCAGTATTTCCCACACTATAAATAAAATACTAATAAAACACATTGGAAGGGTTTTGTCCCTGTCACATGATTAACACATAACCTTATTGATTATATGCAAATAAGTGCAAATGAAAATCATGTGACCTGTAAGAATTAGATATGTATACAGCTATTCACTTTCTAATTCAACAACATCCCCACAACTCAACATTCTACACCATGAAGGCTCTTACTTCTGCTTAGCCACATTCTCACTTTGCTCAATAAGGGCAAGTCTGCCTCTCAGATCTCTGAAATCACTGGCTGGGGTCTGTCCACTATATCCAAAATTTGCTCCACCCATTGTCCATCACTTGCCAAATCATCTGGTGGCCATCCATGCAATTTTCCCCTCAGATATTCATTATTCCATTTGACAGATCACTTCTCAGAAGGCTGAACATGCTACTGGGGTCACGAAAACCCTTCAAGATATGACTGGGGAGTCCAGTTCAGTGAGGACTGTTCATAGGGCACTCAAGAAGGCTGGAATGAGGGCTGTGGTGAAGAGAAAAAGGCCTTTACTCACTAAGAGGCATAGGAAGGCAAGGATGGACTTTGCTCTGGCACACAAGGACTGGACTATGGATGATTGGAAGAGGGTTGTTTGGTCAGACGAGACAAAAATCAATCATTTGGGGTCAGATGGGAGGAAGTGGGTGTGGAAAAGGGCAGGAGAGGGGCTCAGTGATAGGCTGGTTGAGGGTACAGTCAAGTTTGGAGGAGGAAATATGATGTTGTGGGGCTGTATGTATCTTGTGGGAAGGACCAGGATATTCCACCAAGATTGATGGAAGGATGGATGCTGACCTTTATGTTAACATTCTGGAAGATGAACTTCAAGCAACCATGGAGTATTATAGCAAGGATACAGAAGATGTAGTCTTTCAGCAGGACAATGACCCCAAACACAAGAGCAAGAAGGCCACCAATTGGTTCAAAGACAATGGATTTGTGGTTATGGTATCGCCACCTCAGTCTGCTGATCTTAACCCAATTGAACACCTCTGGAATTGCCTCAAAAGGAAGCTGGGAGAGTATGAAGTGGCACCCCAGAGTATTCATGAGTTGTGGGAGAGGGTTCAGGCAGAGTGGGAGAGGGTTCAGGCAGAGTGGGAGAGGGTTCAGGCAGAGTGGGAGAGGGTTCAGGCAGAGTGGGAGAGGGTTCAGGCAGAGTGGGAGAGGGTTCAGGCAGAGTGGGAGAGGGTTCAGGCAGAGTGGTTCAGTGGTTCTTGAGTTATTCAAGAATCTTTGCACAACTAAAAAATCATTGGAAGGGTTTTGTCCCTCACTGTTATACAGGACAGTATTTGGTATATCTGTGAAGTTTTTTTTGAGAATATAGGATTTGAACAAAAAACACTTACCAAACTTTTAGATGATAATCAAGCTGCTATCATTCTTTCCAAAGCCCCTCAATTCCACACATGTATGAAGCACATTCAGAGAAAGTACCACTTCCTCCATGACAATTTAGTATGGAAGGGACAAGTGGTGATCAGATATATTCAAACAAATGATATGGTTGTGATATCTTCACTAAGTCACTTACATATGACAAGTACTGGAAATTCATACACACTATGGGACTCAGGTTGTGCTCAAATGGGAGTGTCAGAAATCAAGTGTAAGTCGGTCCAAGCTTACCATATACCACATACAAGAGTCACACATGTAGATTGTTGATGGAGGACAGGCTGGTTGTTTGTCATTCTTTACTTTTCAGTTTTTCTTTTCCTCAGTTGTAGCACTCACTCTGTGCAACTGAGGTTTGTAGTTATGTCATGTTACAAGTGCTTGCTTACTTACACTACATATAGTATCTTTATTTAGATTTTGAGAGTAGACTTACTGTAATCCTGCCGTCAATTGGGATCACTGGCAGTCATACAAGTTGACAGGACCACAGTGTATTGTCCAGAACAAGAACAGGATACAGACAGATGCAGCGTACGGTAAGGGAAGAGAAGGAAAACTACCTAGGCTTTATATGCTGTGATCATGTGGTAGAACAAAAGGAGTGGAACAAAGGAGTGGAACAAAGGAGTGGAACAAAGGGACAATGAGTAAGACTGGGGCGCCAGGCTTACACTTACAGCCAATAATGTATCTCACCTACTATGTCCTGGAGACAGCTTGAGATTTAACCACTGCTGGGGTCCCAGTGGCGGGATCGATCCTCCATTGCAAGAGAATAACTATGCCGTGGTTCTACAAACCAAAATGGACGGCATGTTTAGAACTGGATTTTCAGCCTCACCAAGAAATAGCCACATCCCACCAGCATACACATTTCTTCTTATATATTATATTTTATTAAGTGAAATATTCCATGCGGTTGTTCTAGGCTAGCCAATATATACTAACTATGATTTTGATGCACCATAATTGCACTACCGTTTCAAGCACATTAAGTGTATCTCTTTCTCTCTCTCCTTCCTCTAACAACGATCCGTATTCACACGCGACATCGGTCGCAATCTCTAAATTCCAACGATTAATTACCATTTCGTCTTGAAACGTATCTGAAATCATCCAGTTCTCCTGTATCTTCATAAACGTCACCCAGCCGCCACCCTACAGACCCTGTACACCGTCACAAAACTATTACGAGGCGGAGATGTTGGTGTTAAAAGTGACCTGTGACTTACTGTGACACGTGACACACACAAGTCTGAGGAAAGTTATTGCTATTCAGGTCACTAACTACAAGCTTATATATGTTATACATCAGTAGACTTGTCAGCTGTCATAAGTGACAGCTGGTTGACAGCTGGTTGACAGCTGTCATAAGTGACAGCTGATTGACAGCTTGAATGGAAACTGACAGCTGATTGACAGCTGGAATACAAAGTGACAGCTGATTGACAGCTGTCATGGGAAATGAACTGGGAATACCCTGGAACATGCTGGAAGCTTCTAGAAGGTTCTAGAAGGTTCCAGAAGGTTTTGGAGACAGTGGAGGCAGTTTTAACAGACCCCCCTGATCTCACATGTCTCCAAAGAAAAAGAAACAGAGAGAGAGAGAGAGAGACTTTGCTAAACTACAGAGAGTAAGAAAGAAAACAAGAAACTAAGTCCTTATACCCATTCCATCACGGCAAAATTGAACCTTGGGAGTAGATAGAGGCTTGGTTAGAATATCTGCAATTTGTTCTGCAGTAGGAATATAGGAAGGAGCAATACACTTGGCATTTACAGCATCCCTAAGCCAATAGTAGCGCAGGTCAAGATGTTTCATCCTTCCATGATGCTCAGGGTTCTTAGCAACACTGATGGCAGACTGGTTGTCAATGTGTAGAGTGGAGGGTTGATCAACTTGGTAGCCAAATTCACCTAGGATTTGCCGCATCCAGGCAATCTCCTTGCCAGCTTCTACAGCAGAGACAAATTCTGCTTCAGTTGTAGAAAGTGTGACAATACTTTGCAGTTTACTACTCCAGCCAATAGCACCTCCAGCCATCATAGTTACATAACCACCAGTGGATCTTCCAGAATCAATGCAATCACCATGAGCAGCATCAGTGTATGTGGTGAATAGTTCAGAGCCACATTTACCAGAGTAATGCAACTTGTATTCCAGTGTACCTTTTAGGTATCTGAACAAGTGCTTCACTGCTGTCCAATGCTTTGGTCCAGGATTGCCATTAAAACGTGCCAAGTAGGACACAGTATAAGCAATATCTGGACGGGTCATAGTAGCCAGGTATTGTAAAGACCCAACAGCACTGAGATAAGGAACACTACGCATGAAATCCACCTCTGCAGCATTCTCAGGACCCATTTCTTTGGAAAGAGATGTACCAGGTGTCATAGGTGTGAGAACTGGATGACAGTCAGACATGTTATAACGCTCAAGCATGTTGAGAATAAACTGTCGCTGATCAAGAGTAAGGAGTCGCTTAGAGCGATCTCTGCCAACTCCCACACCAAGTAAATAAACAGTGGATCCAAGATCACGGCATTTGAAATGCAGGGACAATTGCTTGACAGCTTTGTCAATGGCAAGAGTGGACTTGGATGCAAATGTAATATCATCAATGTAAATGGGTACAAAGATCTTCACCTCTCCATTTGAATAAATGTAAACAGAGGTATCAGATTCAATTCGTTTGAACTCCATTTCAGTAAGTGCACCATGTAACTTGATGTTCCATTGACGAGATCCCTGCTTGAGACCATAAAGTGATTTCAAGAGTCTGAGAACCTTATTAGGACCTCCTTGATGGAAGCCTTCAGGTTGTCTCATATAAATTGTCTCATCAAGGTCACCATGGGTGAAAGCAGCAGAAATGTCAACAGAGCGCAAGTCCATGTCTTCAATGGCAGCTAGGGCCAGAATCAAACGCAGAGTTGCAGGTCTAAAAGTAGGTGCAAACACTTCATTGTAGTCAATGCCAGGACGTTGTGAGTATCCTTTGGCAACAAGGCGAGCTTTATAACGCTCAATTGTGCCATCTGCATTGTGTTTGACTTTAAACACCCAACCAGAACCAATTGCCTTTGCACCAACTGGGAGGTCAACAAGTTCCCATGTCTTGTTTTCTACCAGTGTATTATACTCTGCATTGATAGCCTCTTGCCATTTATCTGCATCATCACCTTTCATAGCCTGCTTGTAGTTTTGTGGATCAGCAGTTGAAGCTGTTCCAACAAACTGTACTTCCTCATAATCAATGTCTTCATCATCATCTTCAGCTAGAGCTGGAGCTGGTTGTACCTTCCACCATTCACCAGGTTGCTTTGGAACACGCTGAGAGCGACGAAGCTGTGGTTCTGGTGCAGGTGGAGGAGGTAGTTGAATGGGTTCAGGAAGTGCAGGAATCTGAGCAGGAGGTGCAGGAATCTGAACAGGAGGTGCAGGAATATAAGCAGGAGGTGCAGGAATATGAGTAGGAGGGACAGAAATATCATTATCCCTCTCTACTTCTGGCACAAATAAAGGAATGTCAGAGTTTGGTATATTTGGGAAAAGCCTAATATTAGGCATTGGTCCAGTAGTAGATAGACCAGGAAAGTGGCGTTCATCAAATACAGCCCGTTCAGAGATGATAAACTTCTTTGTAACAGGGTTGTAGAATTGCCAACCTTTGTATCCCACAGGATAGCCTAGAAAGAGGCATTTCTCCATGTGTGACTGAAGTGACTTCCTTTTGTCCTTTTGAATGTAAACATAGGCAGTACACCCCCACACTCGCAAGTTGCTCACATCTGGTTTCTGCTTGTACCATTGCTCATAGGGTGTAGTTTTAGGCAATGGTGCAGTAGGTAGACGATTCCATACATAGACATAAGATGTCACAGCATGGTTCCAGAAAGAAGCAGGCATACGCGCCTCATGCATCATGGCAGTGACATGATCAGCCATAGTGCGATTGGCTCTTTCTGCAACTCCATTCTGTTGAGGGCGATTGCGAGTAGTATGGCGGCGTACTATTCCACATTCATCTGTAAACTTGATAAAGGCATTTGACATATACTCCCCCCCTTTGTCATCCTGCAGAGCTTTGACCTTGCAACCCAGAATATTCTCAGCATAAGCTTTGTATCTCCTGAATGCTTCAAATGCATCACTCTTCCGTTTCAAGAACAGAACAGCTCGCAACTTGGTGCAATCATCAATAAAGGTTATCCAGTAGTGATAACCCTCAGTTGTTTGCACAGGAAGTGGTCCATGTAGATCACTATGAATAAGTTCAAGTGGTATCTGAGAATGACTTGGTGAGATAGGGAATGGACTAGCAGTCATTTTGCCAGCAAGGCAAGGTTCACAGATGGGATCAGGCTGTTCCTTTGAGTCAAGGTTTAAGCCAACCACCAATCCTTCTCTGATCATCTTCTGGACATCAGCATAGCTGTGGTGTCCAAGACGGCGATGCCAGAGATTGATATCAAAGGGAAGGGTGGAGACAGCACCAGCTTGCTCAATAATAGGTGCAGTGACACCATTGAGGATACCTGCATTCTGTGCAGTAACTCTGGCTGTAAACATAGTCTGTCCAGAGTGTTTGAAATGCATTGTTGTTCGATCAATGTGTATGAGTAGTCCTTTGTGCCTTGTGAGATAAAGACAAGACAGTAGGTTACTGCGCAGTTGTGGTACATGCAAAACTCTTGTAAGCTCCACAGATCGCGATTTCCTTCCATTTATAACTGGGTTGAATACCACAGAACCAACTCCTGCAGAGTAGATAACAGTATGATCTGCTAACTTGATTGGGACACATAATGGTGTGTAGTTACGCAGCCAATGACTATGAGGAGTCATATGACTACTAGCACCTGTATCAGCAAGCCAATCATAGTCAGAACCATTCTGCAGGGTGGAGAAATCGGATAAGGAGAAAGCAAGTGCATTTCCAGTATATTCAACATTGTTCTGAGACATTGTCTTCTGAGCCCTATTTGGCTTCTTCTTCCCTTTAGCACTATTGGTAAGGACACTCTCCTGTGCTTCCTGCTGCTTCTTGATGAAGCGATGACACTTGTCCATAGTATGGTTGGTCATGGAGCAGAAAGTACATTTGAGAAATGCAGTGGATGCATTGCCCTTTACAGTAAGTGCAGATGCAACTGCAGGAGCTTGTGAAGCCCGATGACGGCGTTGTGACTCTTCTGTGACAAAAGCTTGTTGGATAGTAGCCTTGTCCAGCTTGTCCATCAGAAGGAGAGAAGAGGCAAAGTTGTCAAACTGCTCAGGAAGTGCCCTGATCATTGACATTGATGCAAGTTCCTCATCAAGTTTGGCAAGATCAAAATTCAATGGGCGCAGATCCTGGATGGCACGGATGGCTAGATCCACCCGATTCATCAGAGTTTGCAAATTCTCATTCTCTTCCTTTCTGATGGAGAAGAGATCATCATACGCATTGAAGCGCATGCCAGGGCGCTTCTGCAAGTGTACATCACACAGACTGGTCCACATCTTGACCGGATCACCCTCAATCCCTTTAAGATGAATCTTTTGATCATCCTCAACACTCAAGTACATCCAACCTGCTGCTTTGTCTGACTTGAGAGCCCAAGCATCAAATGCAGTTTGCTGGGCCTCTGTGGGAGATGAGGATAGTGCAGGTGCAATGGAGGTGGCCTCAACAATGCGCCAGACACCCTGGGCACGAAGCCAAGCCTGCATCTCACCAGACCAGGTGTTGTAGTTATGAGAGTTGAGTTTAGGGAATTGGGGGATGGAAGATGACATTGTAGTATACACAGAGCAAACTCGCAAAGAAGTTCAGAAAAAAAGGTATTTAACTCGAGGTCCAGACGGTAGTCTCGAGGGAAACTCAGCCTTAGTGGCGTACAAGTTCCTCCCTACTAGCAACAGCAATAAGGCTGGGCCTGGCAGGGGAATATAAAAGTATAGGCTGAAACTTACTCAAAAGAAGCGAGTTTGCAAAACGTTATACTGTACTAGAGCGCTTAGAGCGCGGGGCCCATAACCTGTTAAAAGTGACCTGTGACTTACTGTGACACGTGACACACACAAGTCTGAGGAAAGTTATTGCTATTCAGGTCACTAACTACAAGCTTATATATGTTATACATCAGTAGACTTGTCAGCTGTCATAAGTGACAGCTGGTTGACAGCTGGTTGACAGCTGTCATAAGTGACAGCTGATTGACAGCTTGAATGGAAACTGACAGCTGATTGACAGCTGGAATACAAAGTGACAGCTGATTGACAGCTGTCATGGGAAATGAACTGGGAATACCCTGGAACATGCTGGAAGCTTCTAGAAGGTTCTAGAAGGTTCCAGAAGGTTTTGGAGACAGTGGAGGCAGTTTTAACAGTTGGAACTGTTGGCTTCAGAGGTATCGGGCCCCACAGATTCAATCCCTCCATAGCTTTCTTTGGGACACCGGAAAAGGTATTTTAGGATGAATATCAACTACGCCAATACCAGTAGAGGAATGTCCTACATTGGGTGACAGATTTAGTCTTATGCACATAATGTGCGAAATACTAAACTAACAAGCCAATAATATAGTTGTTAATTATTAGCCTAATTCTCAGGTAGTTTTAGTATTGCTCTTATAATCTTCTACCGTTTCAGTAGTAGTGTCGACCTTTATATTGAGTGTGGGTTGCGGGATCTGGTATGTGTGAGAAGGTAAGGATGGTAGATAAGCTATTCTTACCTCTGGGAATGTACACCTGTCGTCGGTTGTATCATCAAATGAAAAAGAATCTTTTCTCCGGGGCTGTCGAGAGGCAAATACTGGTTTCAGTTGCTCCCCTGGAGACGTTGGTGCATGACTTGAGTAACCATATCCAAGCTGCATTCCTCTGAGCGCTTTGCGACTATTCAACCTGGGGAAGCGTTGTTAGAAACGTGATTCCTTCTATAATGGGCGACCATGACGAACATCCCCATGCAGCTGTTGCAGTACACTGTGAGTCGTCCGCATTAATCTATGTATACAACCGCACAGTGAGATTCACCCACACTTCCCGAGAATCCAAAATATTGACATGGAGATCAACTCATTATCGAAAATAGAGTACTGAAAAAAATAGTTTCGTAAGCACTCAGTAATGAGTAATGAACATTCGCTGACACTTACCGTGATGACAACAAGAGCACAGCAGACCCTAAAGCTAGTCATTATTTTTTGCGTTAAGGATCATTATACGGAGTGAATACCCTGTTAACAGACCACAGTTGATGGTGTAAACCATCAAGGAAACAATAAGGGAATCGGTCCTATGATCCCATGACGATTTAATGTAGGAGTGCTTGATTCACAACGTATACTCACTTGTGATACCCTGTTTTAGAGTTGTAGAGGAACCAACAGCTAAACATTCCCACACGTCGTCAGTAAGCTAACGGACTGTAATCTCGATGGCCAGACTTGCACTCCAATGGCTATCATCAAATCACACACAGCCGCGCTCCCAAGGCCGAGTTTAGTAGCCCACTAAGACCAAGGAGTTATGGTTTTGTGTTAATTAAATATGTCTGCCTAAACTCACCTGGAGCCGATGGGATTTTACAAAGTATCTAAGTTCGTATCTGGAGCCATTGTTAGTAAGAAAAATGTGGAAAATATGGAGTATGGCGTCTGTCCTTACAGTCGAGCGGTAACATCTGGATAAGTTTAAAGAGAACATATTAGGGAAGTATCAGGAAGCCTAAAGATCTACTTCTGCTTACAGATCCCAAGTACTGCAGGGAGTTGAGTGTTCACGATCGATAAAGGGGAATAAGAACAAAACTCTCACCGAAATGGATCCAGGATAAAATACACTGTTTAGCAATCAATAAGTTACGATGGGTATGTTATTATTTTCTTCTCACAATCGCAACTGTCAAGACCCAGCCGATCCGACTTTTACGGCTCACTAAAACAAACGTGTTAAAATGTCATTCTGCTCTGCGTTGAATTAGAAGACATACAGTGTAACAATCGATGGGCAAAGAAACTGCGGATGACAGATACTAATAGTTTAGTAAAACCAAGTCTGATTTATTATAGAATATAACTGACGACTCGACGATCAAACTGATAGTTACCTGTTTGAACTTCAATCTGATCCCCTTTTGAGAAGAAATAAATGCGTACATTGATACCAACTTCAATCTGGAGAGGGTGGGTAGTTAGCTATCGGTCATTGAGACACAATGTAACCGTACAGCAAAGCTCCTGCAATACCGACTGAGTCAAAAAGTATGTTGTAGATTGGGAGATTTTTACCAGGTAGATTTTGTTAAGGCAATTGGATTATTGTAATTTTCAATCTTTACAGCATAGAAGTGAAAAAAAGACTAATGTAATAGTGAAGACATACAAGATAATAATACATGCAGTGCATAATAAACACCAAATGGAGTGTATCCAACACCCTGTGGTTATTTATGAAATAAAAATCAGTGGTCTGCAGTGAGTTGAGCCTACCACAATACAGTCACCTTCATAAAGATTGTAATTGTTAGTTCATTGACTGGAGCAGAAGTGTAAATAACTAGTCGTACCATCGTTTTGATGGTGTACCGATCTTGTGGGAATCTTCGGTAATACAAATATGTCTGGGTAATTGTAATTCCATACAGGATGGCGGCTGCCATCGTACCAATGAGGCAGATGCCCATAGTTGATGCAATAGAAGCTGGCTCGCTCATGGTCAAGAAGAGTGAGAGTAACCTCAAAGAGGGGGTGCTTTATAATGCATTTCAATCAGTCCTACTTATCTGATCCACGAGGGTATAATAGATGTAAACAAATTTAGTGCGAGCAATAAGGCCTGTTGTCAAGATCGGTAATGTATTCAATATACAGAATACACATTGCTCCATTCTCGGTCTGTGCACCGCGAAAAAAAATCAGTTGACAATTTTTTCCGGTATTTTTCCCGTACTTTGCTGCGGTGTTGGGATACCAACAGGTCGTCAGCCCGCTAAAAAGAAATACCGTCACCTTCCAGAATCAATATTATATTTACTATCGGATTATAGGCGATTCTACATAAAAACAGTTGCTCTGAAAGCTTGGCTAAATTTAAAGTGATTAAACCGTTCAGGAGGACTTGTACCTTTGATCGGCGCGCAGGGACGGACTTGGGACGTGCAGATTTAATCTGCGACCGTTTTCTGTGCTGAGTAAGCGCCGACACTTGACCTGATAACAAATAGCGGAGTTGATTTACCTAGATAAGAATAATGTACTAGTTTTACATAATTGACAGTTAATCATGAAGTGTAGTAGAAGCTATTACCTCGGAATTACACGCGAAGCCAAATAGCTGACGTGTAACTGAATTAGAGGTTTGGTATTATATGCTAACTATTGGAGCTAATCTACTTGGTAAGGCGACGTAAATATATATTAGGTATATTGGTAGGGGGTGTTTCAGATATCAGGTACGTTTGTTCCTGTAAGGAACCGAACTATGACGTGCTTAGATGTTCAAGTCCCACCTTACAAAATTTATAATTATCCATTGAATATCTCAATCCGAATCTATGTCTATTTTACCCCCCAATAAAGTCATCCCAATATTTGTGGTTTGCCTCTTCGTTATATTATTATTCAACTCCTCCAATCCCGATATTAATGAAAAGCCAGGCTCCTTGAATGATACATCCTTATTAATAACATATTTCAACTCAAAGAGAGATTTTCCCAGTTTCTCCTCATAAGCCAATTGAACTATGTTGCTTGATCCTAATCAAAAGTCACGCATTTTCCGTGTATCCATTTCCCGTCCCCTCTATACCGCAACTCAACCTCTTGGAAAACAGCAACACGTCGCGTCACTACAAATGAAAGTTTCTCAAAAAGGCGAATTGACGAAGTATTATCTTCCCCAATGCGAACCACTAATTTATTTGGGGGGATACGAAGGGGTGGAGGCCCGTCTGGGGATGTTGCATAGTCGAAGATTAGGTTTAAAGCACTGTGAGCTACGTCTTTGCGGCGATAGGAAGGCTCTGAGTAGGTGCTACCTATCAGAGTGGAAGTTGCGTTTTGTTGTGAAAAGCTCGAACCTGCGATCATCACTTCCGCCTCAACTTCATCATATCCTTCTGGATCATTCTTGAAAAACAAGTTTACATCGCCGACCATGGGGTAAGCAGAAATTTCTTCCTGGGTTGGTGTCTCATCCGAAACGGGAATGTTATTTGACAATAAATGGGGCCGCGCGAGTATAATGAACGTCAATTCTGGGCCAAGTATTAGAAAATGGCGACACCGATTGTTTTTGTGTGGGATATCTTACTGTCCTCATCTTTTTGCCAGTTTTCTGCAATTATTCTATTAGCATGTGTTAGCCATTCCATGTTAAGACATCCGAAAAGGACTTACGTTGCATTTGATACTCTTCCTCTAAAGTAAGAGGTTCTGAAGCCGTTAATTCACGTAACTCCGGGGAGAGCATCCACTGATGGTATCTCTAGGTGAGCGCGGCTTCCATCAGCCCAAGTCGTTCATAAGAACGTCGAGGTGGGACTCACTTCTACATGTTCCGGCCTGTGTGATGGTTTAAGTAGGAGTTTTAAGATACTAGTAGATCTAAACATACGGGAGTCACAGAGTATCGTACCTATACGGGACAAGAACAATGTTTCTTCCCACTATAGCTGTTTTCTCGTTGACGATCATAGATCAGGTGAATCGCGTTGGACACGTCCGACTCCTACCAAAATTAAAACTCAATGGGCGCCCGTGCACGTGGTCTCATGATCACCATCCATGCATCAGCTGGTTTCATCGCGTGGCATTAAATTCTCGGCTGAAGCAGTTTTTGCTACGTAACCGATTGTTACCACGCTTGTCTGCGGTTAGATCTGGATAATTGCTGGGATGTGAAAGTGTTCTAGCCGTGCTCCCGCACAAAGCTCGACAGAGCGCCAGATGTTGGATTAGCAGCGAGAAATAGTCCTTTCGGGTACAGTCACACAGCCATCCAATGGCCGCAAATAAAAGGTCCCTTATTCTCCTTGTTTCATTTATTACAGTCGGACTCCGCATAACCCCATACCCCTCGATGGACAGCCCAGGGTATGGGTTATGAGGTTATGGGTTTGAAGAGGTATTCTAAAAATAAGCTCAAAAAATCATGAAACAATTGTAAAAGAAATTAGAAAAAGATTAGGATTATAGAATTATGTTAAATTATCTTACAGACATAGATGTATACTAATTTGCATGATCTATCTATGATTTCTGAAAGAAGTCAGTTATAAGAGTTTCTTTCAGACTCTTTGTTGCTTCAAGGCAGAGCTGCTGATTGAATGAGCCCAAAATTACTTATTTGCACACAATGGGGTCATTCATGTCATCAATGTACCTGTTGATGGTCAATACTGCCTTGAGAACATCATGCCAGTGGGGTGGGGTTCAATGGGTATATCCTGATCAATGTCATCTTGCCATTCATCTTGATGTGCTCATGTGCTGTGATCAAATCAATAACTGACTGATAAATCTCTTTGTCTGATGTCTCCATCAAGGCATGAGATTCACCAGCTGGGGAGATTGGATGTCCATTTGATTCTTCATCTGGAGTGCCCCCATAGCAACCAAATCATCGAGTGTGGCCTCAACTTGCTTCTCAGTGTGGACAACTGGATATGTTTGGGACCCAGAGGAAGGATTGCTGAGAAGTGAAGTGATTGGGATTGAGGGCTGAGACAAAGTGAAATCTATTTCAGGTAAGATTCTTACTTTGTGCCAGCAGTTGTGAATGGTCATTGTGTCAACATCATGTCAGGCAGCTTCTGCTATCTGCACTGCTTGCAATTGATTGATGCCATAGGTTTGAGTAGGGTTATACCTTTGTCATAATGATCCACAGCTTATTGGATGAATCTGGCATGGTAGTGGGCTTTGAAGCATCAGATGATGCCTTGGTCTTTCAGTTGGACATGTGCAGTGAGGTTCAGCTTGAAGTTTTCAACTCAGATGGTTTGAAGGTTGGGAGGAATGATATAGCCAGAAAGGTTATCTTGAAGGAGAAGTATTTTTCAATTTTTGTCTCCAAGTTCACAATCCCATTACTGAATCCAGTCTTGGTAGAGTTGGGCAGTCATCCAAGCCTTCACATTATTTCAGTAGTAAAACCCCAAGTGGGCACTGGTCCTCTTGTTGAAAGCTTGTGGCCACACTGCTTTCCCAATGACAAAAAAAGCTGGTAGTTTCTCAGACCCCCCATTGGGATTAATTGTGCATAGGTCAACCTGAGCTTTTGCCTTTAACTCCTGATTGTTTACAATCTGACAGGCCTCTGCCTGGTGTGAGTCTACATTTTGGAGTCAGATATGGAGCTAGAAATAAGGAAATAGGTACATGCCCATAAAAGAGACCTGTTTCATCCATGTTAAAGATATTGCAAAGCTCATATTTGTGAAGTTTCATTCTAGAGGTTTATTTCAGAAACTATCAGAAAGTAACTGGAGAATTTGGGTACTTCCAGATAAGGGTCAGGAATTGGCTTCAGCTTATATGCTGTGTGTTAAGATCTAAGGTCTAAAGACAAGAGGGGGAAGTGATGTTGGAGGGCTGATGGGTATTTCATACTTAATTGGGAGGTCTGGTTCTACAAAACAAGGGAAGCTTGGCTTCAACTCATGTGTTATATTTGAACTAAATAACTATAGGATACATGATAGGGTTCTTAAACAAAAGCATAATGGATGATTGAAAGGCTGATCAGGAAAGTGAGAAGTTGTGATGGGTCAAGGGAAGCAGAGAGGTGAGAACAAGGATAAAACTAGAATTAAATGTCATGAAACACAAGTATCCTAAAGGTTATGAGATGGCAAATAAACTATACATGTAGGATGGGTGATGGGAGAGCATTGGGACAGAGATGGGATGGGATGATCAAAAAGGTAATCTACAGAGAAAAATGTGTCAGGGTGCCACAGGCAGTACACTGTGGTTGGGATACCAATAGAAGGGTGCCAGAGGGTTATGAGGGTAAAACCAAGTTGCAGGGGTCCAAAATGATAGGATCCTAACACCACTGTAGTTTGCTTTTGGTTATCTTCCAATGCTCCCCCTTGTTGGATAGGTGTTTTTATGGTTTTAGGAGTGGGTTTGGGCCAAGTGTTAGGATCCTCACCTTTTCAGGACCCCACATATTGTTTCTACCCTGGAAACCTTCTGGAACTCTGACATTGGTGCCCCAAACTATGGGGCCACCACCTTGGTACCACAACACTTGGTTTATTGTAGAGTACCCCTCTAGTCATTCTGTTCTGTCTCCATCCTGACACTCTCCCTTCATCTGTTCTACATGTAAACATTATTTGCACCTCATAGCCTTTAGAATACTTTTGTTACATCCCATTTAGTTTTAGTCTGATCCTTGCCCCCTTCCATGCTTTCCTTGCCCCATCACCACTTCCCACTTCCTTGATTGGACCTTCAGCCCTCCATTATACCTTTGTATAAAGTTCCTACTATTTAAGCTATAGTTCCTTAGTTTGAAACTCAATGTAGATTACCCCCACTTCAACTTAGATTACCCTCCTCTTGTTTTGAATCCTCTTTATTCTTCTCTTAATACTCTCAAAGACATCATTGGCAAGCTGCAACTCTTACCCACACAACTCTTAGTATTTTGGCCCTCTGGTCAATTGAGCTAAGTGTTGTCTTTAGTCCCCATTATACTATCTGCTCTGTTTGAAATACTGGAGTACCCTAACAGTTCATGTGAGGTGCAACACATATTTTGAAGCCAAGCTCCACTTTGCCTTGTAGAGTCAGACCTCCCAACTAGTACAATTCACCCTTTTGGCCCCACTAAAGTCAATATTTTTTTGGTCTCTTGACAAATTCAAATGAACTTGTAGTGATGTGCTCTATGAAGGCTAAGTTCTTCTTGAGAATAAAAGTTCAGGAGCTGAATGTATGCACAATAAGTCAGTGGAAACTTGTCATATGCCTTCACTTTATTGTAGCTTTTGAGTTTACTATTTATAAAGATTTAACAAGCTGTTAAATAATTTATAAATAGAGAGATTGTCTGAGAGTCAAATATCCAAGCATTTGTTTAAAGATTGATTAACTGTGCTGTTAATATGGGCTCTTGAATAATCTAAATGGCCAGGGATTTCAGTGATAAGACTTTAGATTTACTTATGTGATTAGTAAGCCTAAAGGTTTCTGGGAGGCTGAGGGAACTTAGATGAATTAGCTAGGTTCAAGAGTGCTAACAAAGAGTTTAAGAGTCTGCAAGTGTAGGTGCTTGCAGTTAGATAATTTCACACTAAGGCTATTATTCTGTCCTTTAGTATGAAGAAGATAGTGCTTCTGAGCTGGTGCTGTTGATAGTAGTAAAGTAGTTGTTCTTTATTTAAGATTGCTTGTTCAACTTTGAGTTGTTGGAAAATCCATACTATCCTCAATTTTAGTCTTTAGTCCCCATTGAATTGGCCCCTCTGCCATTTCTACCTGATCATCTGCTATTTATATTATCTTAGCTCCACCTCTACTCCTCCCCTCCATTCCCACTGCCATCACATCTCTTCTACTGTCCTTTGCTGCCCACCACTCCTCCCTGCACTCACAATACTGGACCAGTCCCTGTGATGCCCTATTCTTTCCCTTTCCATGACCCTTTGTCTCACTCCTCCATTCTCCCACCTCAAGGCCACCAGCTTTCCATTTACCTTACCCTTGTTCACTCTCCTTCAGTCCTCCAATTTTCAGTCACACCTTGTTATATTCATTCCAAGAAAGTGTGTAAGGCATCCATACATCATCTTCCAGAAAAGTCTTGTGGGGTCTCAACCTAATGGGGGGATACTGTTAGGATCCTCACCTTTTTGGGATCCTGCAACTTGTTTCTATCCTGGAAACCTTCCAGAACCCCAACACTTGGTTTACTGTAGAGTACACCTCTAGTTATTCTGTTCTGTCTCCATCCCAAAGCTCTCCCTTTATCTATTCTATGTGTAAACATTATTTTCCACCTCATACCCTTTAGAAAACCTTTGTTACATCCCATTGACACGGATTGGATTTTATTCAATAAAGTTGAATAAACAATCAGAGAATATTCAACAATATCGAGTACAAATGCCTCATTCGATAAAGTATTAATTTGTCCTGTTGATAAAGTGTGAGGCAAAGATAGGACACAAGCTCACAAATAATTAAGTCAAAGAAGGTCTCAGAAAAAGTTCAATGATTATGTAATATAGTTAATAATATAATTATTGTACAGGTTTTCTGACTGACTTCCTTGCTCCTATCATTGCCCTTTTATACTATATATCATTTACCTACAGCAAGCAAAAAAAGGGTTGCAATGTTCAGTAAATTTTAACTCAAATGCTTATACCTCCAGAAATAAATTAGCTAAAATTAGGAAAAAATATAAGTTAGAAAGCTGTTAGGACTGGAAAACCCACCAGGCTCTGGACCCCATCCTACATGCACCCAACTCCCTATACCAGGTTATAGTTACCCAGAAAACCCACTGGGCTCCAGACCTGCCTTATAGGCACCCAACCTCTGTCTTGTGCATCAGTCATCAGACAACCCACCAGGACCTGCACTTGTCAAACCTACCTATGCCTGACTCCACCAGGACCCCTGCATGTCAAACCTGTCTATGTCCAACTCCGTTTCATGTGCCAGTCACTAGACTCCACCTGGACAACCCATCAGCTCTTTAACTGAGCCCTGTTCCCATTATAGTCAAATGACCTGTCATGTTTTCAGACTCCATCTCCATTCCATTCTGCCCCTAATGGCTAGTTTGGTGTTTACTTGTCCCAATTTATGTTTACTTGTTTAGGCTTTCATTATTACCAGATTTAGTATTACATACATTTCACAGTCTATATAGTCTAGCTAATGTTTGTACATACAATCTGGTCAGAAAATCAACCAAGTTTCCCTAGTAGCCCTAGCACCTATTCTACTCTATCTCCACCTCCCACCTCACAACACTATTGACCCCATCAGAGCCTGCAGGCTTTCCAACTGGTCTTTGATGTTGACTTTCAACATCGACCTATCACCTATCACCCATCAACTATACCTGGACTCCCCAGGTTTCCTGCCCACCTGTTTGAAATTGGACACAATGATCTCACGAGGGCACAGCCTATAAGATGAAGCCAAGTCCTACCAGAATATCTGTGGGTTTCTCCAGAAACCTTCTGTTAAGCTCTGCATGACCCTTAACAAAAGCCCTGTTTCTGAGCTTTAACATTATAAGCAAGTTTGTTCAAAAATACACACTCATTGTTGAGATATTAAATATTTTGTACAGGAGTATCATTTCAAACCATTTTTTGCTTTCAATTTATAAACATAAAGCTATGCATTCTAGTATTTGGTATGACCTCCTTTAGCCTTGACCACTGCTGAAACCCTCCTAGGCATACTTTCAATCAAATTCTGGCACACCTCTGGCATTATTTTATCCCACTCTACTTGTACCCTCCCACAGCTTCAATATCCCTCCTGGTGCCCTCTCATACTCTCCCAGCTTCTTTTTCAGATGATCCCAGAGATGTTCAATAGGATTGAGGTCAGGGGCACTGTGCTGGCCAAGGGAGGACCTTATATCCATGATCTTCAAACCAAGTTGTAGCTTTCTTGGACTTGTACTTGGGATCATTATCCTGCTGGAAGATGATAGTGGAGGGATTCTTGCCATAGAAGGCAAGGCTTTCCTGGAGTTCATCTTGCAGAATCTTGGTGTATAACTCTCCATCTATTCTCCCATCAATCTTGCATGCATACCCAACTCCCTCCCACAGCATGCAGCCCCACATCATCAGAGATCCACCCCCAAACTTTACAGTCTCCTTCACAAGCCTATCACTCAGACCCTCCCCTACCTTCTTCCAAGCCCACCTCTTCCCATCTGACCCCAGCCTATTGATTTTGGTCTCATCAGACTATACAACAGTCTTCCAGTTCTCTATAGTCCAAGGAGGATATCTGAAAACTATTAAGTATACCAAATTCTAATATACTCTAAAGGTCATTTAAACATCTGGGATGTGATTCAAACATAATTTGGTTTTTAAAACTTTCAAAAAGTTTTAAACACTCTCATACATACATTACAAACTAAGGAATCTTTCTGGACATGAGTAGACAATAAAAAAAATTAGTAGTTTGAAACACTAATACTTTTAAAAAATAGATACCTTTAGATAGTCCATTCCATGCATATGTACATATATCATTGGCACCTCTAAATACATATGTATTACTTTGGAATGGATCTGACAATCTGAACAGATTTCTACTTGATTCAACATATCCAGAATATATAGGTGATTTCACCCAACTAAGAAAGCCACAGGACAAAAAATTTCCAATTATATATCACATATTTTACTAGGAAATAACTACAGTTTAGCTTTTAAAAAACAAATTAACAACAAAAGTATTAGCAAGTATTTACATAACTTGGAAAACCATATACATTACGTTCTATTAATTGACTCTGAGTTGTTTAGGATGTAATATGGAGAATTGTTTCTTATGGTTGGTGGTTAACAATATAATAGTCTCAGAGGATACATCACTATTTAAAGATGGAGTTTTGTAGAAATATAAATTTTACCAGTAAAACATCTGATATTATAATGACTATGGACAACCTCCCAATCCAAATGAGCCAGAGCAAAATCCATCTCTCCTTCCTATGCCTCTTGGTAAGAAGGGGTTTCTTGGCCTTTACCACAGTTTTCATACCAGCTAACTTCAGGTGGTTAGGAGTTGTCTGGGATGTGAAAGACTGGTTGGTAGTGTTTTGAAGGATCTGGGGATGATGAGATCTAGTGGGCAGAATGACCAGAAACCAAGAGGGAGAGGATGTGTTCACATTGAGAAGTAGAAAGAGGCTGCATGTTGGAATCAACAAGACTGTTGTGGTCTGTTTGTCATGTGTTGAATGTTTTGAACATGTCACATTATTACACAATCAAATACAACCTAGCAATGGATCAGAAATACCAGTACAACCTGCCCTTTCATTTACAGAATGAAAGCAAAAAAAGGGTTGCAATGATACTCCTGTACAAAATATTTAATATCTCAGTAATGAGTGAATTTTTTTGAACAAACTTGCTTATCATGTTAAAGCTCAGAAACAGGGCTTTCTAACTTATATTTTTTTCTAATTTTAGCTAATTTATTTCTTGAATTATAAGCATTTGAGTTAAAATTTACTGAACATTGCAACCCTTTTCTTGCTTACTGTATGATGATAATATGATATCAAAGTGAAATCATCAATGATGTCAAACTGAGACAAGTTGAAGATATTTGAGATTGTTGAAGAATAGTCAAGTTGGAAGTCGAGTTGGAAATTGAGTCAAAAAGTCAAAGAAATCTCAAAGAAATCTCAAAGGAAAGTGAAATTGAATATTATCAGAATTTGAGCTTGTATATTTGTAACAGCCCCCTTCCATGCTTCCCTTGACCCATTGCCACTTCCTGCTTCTTGATCAGACCTCCAGGATACCTCTAAGTTCAGTAGTAATGAGTTTCTCAGACCATTCAGGAAGTTGTTCTAAGAGTTGGTCAAGTGTTCCAGTATGAGGAAAAAATGTGTCTGCCACTACAATATGATAAAACCTGCTTAACCAGATGGATACTTCTCTTGACATGTCAGGGAATCTAACCAGGTAGTCCTCAACTACAGTAGCAATTTCATTGCTATGGATTTATTTTGACTAAATTGATTTCCATTTTTTGTCCATGGGTTTGGCATAACAAATCTGGTTTTTGTAGGTGTTTTATATTATAACTTGTTGCAGTGGAAAAACCAGAGTG
The DNA here is from genome assembly GCA_015178975.1 of Hysterangium stoloniferum. Classification (NCBI taxonomy): domain Eukaryota; kingdom Fungi; phylum Basidiomycota; class Agaricomycetes; order Hysterangiales; family Hysterangiaceae; genus Hysterangium; species Hysterangium stoloniferum. The sequence continues at coordinate 148,880 of WHVD01000129.1, forward strand.
GAGTTGTTATATGCTCCATGTGGGGTGTTAATTCCGAGACTACTCAGTGGTTTAAAATAATATTTGTATTCAATTCCTCTGACAGAGCTAGCTGTAGTGGAATTGGCAATAGTTGGTGGGGGGTCTTGCCTGGTATCAGTCTCTTGTGTCATTAGGGAAGATTTCCTCACAGTGACATTGCTGGGGAGTCCAATACTGAGGGATCCTTTTCTTGTTCTGGATGTACCTATAGGTGTATGAATTCTAGAGGTTCCCCACTGGCCAGGGTCATAATACAATTGTCAATTGGTGTTTATCACTTACAGTGAATGAATGGTCCAGCCTGGAGTGAAGAGTCAAGTAAGTTACCACTCAATGTGTGAGTGAGATTGACTAGTAACAGTACAATCTCATATCAACAATTAGAAATGTACTAGTTAGCTAATTATACACTGTAGTAGTATAATAGCGTAACATGAAATAGAGATGAAGAGAGTGATCTCTCTAATGGATGGGATATCTAATGTGTAAGGGCGACTCTCTAGACCGCACTGACTCGCACTAAGACAGAGTTGGGGCACTAGCAGAGGGAATCCGAAGTTAGTTTATATCTATCTAGTTATATACATACAAATTGCAGTACTACTTACCTAGCAGAGGGAATCCGAAGAGAAAAGTCTAAGGAACCCTCGGCTAGCGTGTGACTAACTAAAGTGTAGCGGAGTTTGAAAATGTGATAAAAACAAGGTACCTTTACCCTGGACTTATGAGACTAGACTCTGACAAGTCAAAAGTGAATTTGAGGAACTTAAGGTTGTCCCCTGACATCACCCCCCCTTTTAAGGTATGGCATCCTGACATACTGTCGCTGCCAATAAAGTCCGGGCTTAACCTCTCGAAACCCTGGAATCTGGTTTACTCGTGCTATGGTGTTCTGAGGTTGCCTTGATCCTTGAATAGGGCCTTGAATTGTTACTGCCTCTGGATGTTGTGTGTGGAAATCTGCTGTCAAGGCAGGGGCAAATACCCTATGTCCTGGTTCCCAACTATTATGTTCCACACCAAAACCTTGCCATTTTATGAGGTATTCAATCCGCCCATACCTCCATCTACTATCCAACACCTTCTCAACCTCATACTCCACCTCTCCTTCCACTACTATTGGATCTGGTGGTGGCTTAGAATGGTGGCTAATGATTGGATCCTCAAATTTTGGTGTCAGTTTCACCACATTAAAGACCTGGGTGGAGTCTATTCATTGACTTGGGCAGTTCCAACCTATAGGCAATTGGTGAGACCTGTTCAAGTACCTTGAATGGCCCTAGTCGAAGGTGTGACAGTTTCTTTGATGGTTGGGCCATTTGAATATCGCTGGCATCCAGGAAAACTGTTAAGAACTGGAAACTGACTAATGTCGGTGGCCGACGGGGGCCGATCGGAAGGACTTGGCTTCAGCTTATGTGCTGCGCCCTCGCAAATATCCGTAGGATGTCCTTAAATTTCGGGCGGGTGAAGACTAGTCCTAGTGAGTACCTTTCGGCGTGATACCGATCGGAATCGAAGGACAAGTCAAGTGTCGGGCCAAGGGGTCGGGGCCGAGAGTGGGCGAGCGCACGTGAAGGTGGAAGGGAGATTCTTCTAGTATGAGACTGCTACAGACGTATGAGGGTATTCTGAGTCGATATTCTGATTGCCTAGTAACTACAATTACAGCGGGTTCATATACAAGTAACAGGCGTCTGGAAAATACTAATGGGGAGAAGGGCGGAACACGGTATTAACAATAAGCTTGACTAGGAACGGGAAGTTTATGATTAGTTCGGAGGCCGATGATAACCGAGAGTGGGATTACGATAAAAGGAAATGGTTCAAGGACTACAAATATAGATAGACATATGCGAAACATAAGATTGAACGGATCAACATAATAAAGGGGACGTATCAAAGTTTGACCAGACAATACGAGTTATTTTGACGTGGGCGTAAATGGAGTTTGATCTTCGCGAAACATTCGTCAGCTTCAGTGCCGATGGTTTCCGAGAGGATGACTTGAAACGTTGACAAGTGGCGATAACCTCGGGGCCGATAGGGTTGCGACACGGTCGTAACAAAAACTTGGTCTCCTGTCTTGAAGCTTGGTGCTGGGGTTCTCCGACGATTGTAGTATTTTGTCATCTCATCCTTTGCTTTAGCCAGTGCTGCTTTTGCCTCTTCAAGAGTGTCAGCCATCCGATCTCGAAAATCATTTGCTGATTCCACCTTGTTGGACTGAAGGTCTGGTTCAAAGCCCATTCGTGGATGACTTCCACAGTCTAGCATGAATGGTGTCTGTTGTGTAGATGCATGGATATGGTTGTTGTACTGGAATTCTGCAAGTGGGAGAAGGTTGTGAGGTATCAGCTTTATCTCATAATTTTCTCTTAATTTTCTTTGAATTTATTAATATTTTCTCAAATTTATTGTATTTTTTATTATATTTTTATTGTGAAATATAGGCTCTATTCCTTTTAACTTCGCATAATAATAGCATATATGAACTCATATTATGCTATTATATCTTAGTTAATTTATTATAATTTTTAACTAATTATTTATATTTTATTTACTTAGTTATTACCTTTCGGCACCTTGCTACAGCCTAGTTTGCGCATTTTTGGTGTCATGTGACTTATTAGATAAGCCTCCAGTGTCGGGATGTCACACGAGTCACGAATGTGACGACCCGAGTCACACAAGTCACGAATGTGACTACTCGAGTCACACAAGTCACGATTGTGACTACCCGAGTCACACAAGTCACGAACGTGACTACCCGAGTCATTATTAGGTTCCGCCGACTCATCGTTTGCTTCCGTCCCGGGACCGCGGCCTTGAACCTTCATGTTCAAGCAAGAGGTTAGAACCCTTGTCTCAGAGAAGGGAATCACATGTTAAACAAAGGGTAAATAATGAGTAGAATATGAGGTCATTATGATCTCACTAATGACCTCATAAACTAAATAGTTAGCTAATCATTGAGTTATCAAAATGTATATAAGGAGGGCCAAGTTTCCAATAAAACCAATCTATCACACACACATTTGCAGCACAGCACCAGCTTATTTAATCATCCTAAGGACAATAATAGCCTTAGTCTGATACACTCACTGCAAGCACCTACACTTGCAGCATCTTGAATCTTTGTCAGCAACTCTTGGACTTAGCTAATCATCTAAGTTCCCCAGCCTCACAGCTACCCTTTAGGCTTATTAATTAGATAATAAACCTAATAAGTATATAAGTATCCTTACTGAAATCCCTGCCAATACTAGATTACTCAAGGCCCAGCCCTAAGTTTATTGAATTAATCAAGTACAAGCACTCAGATAATCCAATACATATTATTTTCTCTATTAATAAATTATTTAACACCTTGTTAAATAACTATTAATAGTTACAAATAAGCATACAAAAATCCGAAGCTCTTATATCAAGTCTCTGCCAAGTTACTGCGCATATATTCAGCTTCCAGCCCCTATTCTCAAGGAATAGTTCTTGTATTTGCTAAAAGAGTCATACACAGTTCTATTGAACCTTTCAATAATCAAAATAAGCATTGATTTGAGTTGTTTAAGCTTCATAGCGCAGCTCATTAATCTATCAGTATTTAAATTACTGGACCTTTGCTTGTTTTATTGTTGAAGCTCTGTGACACTATAGCATATATTGAGCTATCTAAGAGAATCCCCTGAATACATTACAAAGGTCAACCCAGTCTGATTGGCGCTGATTTACAAATATCCTCAGATATGTCTCAAGCTCTTGGTTGACTCGTTCAGTCTGCCCATCAGTCTGAGGGTGGTATGCTGTGGAATAGGCTGGTTGAATTCCAAGGAGTCGGTATAGTTCCTGAGTGAAATGGCTTGCAAACTGTGATCCACGATCTGAGATAACTCGCTGTGGAAGTCCATGATGCTTCCATACATCCTTGAAAAAGATCTGAGCTGCACCAATAGAGTCAACGGTCTTATGTGTGGGGAGGAAGTGACCACGCTTTGTCATGAGATCTACAATTACCATGACCGAATCATACCCTTGGGATTCAGGTAGATCCACTATGAAGTCAACACTGGTTGTATCCCATCGATCTTCTGGTGTGGTGTTTGGGTGTAATTCACCAATTGGCATCCGACGCTGGAACTTGGTGCGTGTACATGTGTCACATGTCTTGACATACTGCCCTATGTATCGTGACATGCCTGGCCACCAGAAATTGCGACTCACTAGCTCTATAGTTTTCCATCGTCCTGCATGGCCAGCAACCCGAGAGTCATGGTGCTGTTCCACAATCCTACGCCTCAGTTCTGGGTCTGTTGGTACATATATCTTACCCCGATACAACACCAGTCCATCCTCTTCTGACCATTCTATTAATCTGATAGATCGGCCACCAGATTTTCGGAGTTCCTTCACTGCCTTGATCACTGCTTCCTCCTGCTCACCCTTCTCATTTCCTTGGCGAATAGCAGTGAGGAATTCACGTTCTGGCCCATGTATTGACACACCCTCCATAGCTCGAATTGCAAAAAACTCTGGTTTAAGTAGGGTGATATCCGAGTTGTCACCTTCACCAGAACCATGGTCAGGCCGATGAGAGAGCGCATCAGTTTTGCCCATAGAGCGTCCTGGCCGGTGGTGCAGTTGGAAATCGAAACGTGCCAGGAACAGGGACCATCTAGCCTGTCTTCGATTTAGCTTTTTTGAAGACATGAAGTACTCAAGGTTTTTGTGGTCAGTCCATACCTCAACTGAGTGTCGTGCACCCTCTAGGAAATGTCTCCATTCATCAAAGGCACGAATCACTGCAAGCATTTCTTTGTCATGGATCTCATAATTGTGTTCAACAGCTGACAGGCTTTTTGAGTAGAAGGCAACAGGATGCCACTTTCCATCATCCAGCTGTTGTGAGAGGACTGCTCCAGTGGCATAGTCTGATGAGTCAGCTTCAACTCGAAAAGGTTTTGAATCATCAGGCATTGTCAGGATTGGTGCATTTGTAACCAGATCCTTGAGGAGTGTTAAGAACTGAAAACTGACTAATGTCGGTGGCCGACAGGGACCGATCGGAAGGACTTGGCTTCAGCTTATGTGCTGCGCCCTCGCAAGTATCCATAGGGTGTCCTTAGATTTCAGACAGGCAAAGACTAATCCTAAAGAGTTCCTTTCAGTAAGATACCGATCGGAATTGAAGGACAAGTTGAGTGTCAGGCCAAGGGGTCGGGGCCGGGAGTGGGCGAGTGCACGCGAAGGCAGATGGGGGGATTCTTAGTATGAGACTGCTACAGACGTATAAGGGTATTCTGAGTCGATATTCTGATTGCCTAGTAACTACAACTACAGCAGGTTCATATACAAGTAACAGGGGTCTAGGAAATACTAACGGGGAGAAGGGCAGAAAACGGTATTAACAATAAGCTTGACTAGGAATGGGAAGTTTATGATTAGTTTGGAGGCCGATGATAACTGAGAGTGGAATTATGATAAAAGGAAATAGTTTGAGGACTACAAATATAGATAGACATATGTGAAACGTAGGATAGAACAGATCAACATAATAAAAGGGACGTATCAAAAGTTTAACCAGACAATACGAGTATTTTGATGTGCGCGTAAACGGAATTTGATCATCGCGAGAGCATACGTCAGCTTCGGGGGCCGATGGTTTCCGAAGTGGTGACTTGAAAACATTGATAAGTGGCGGTAACCTCGGGACCGATAGGGTTGCGACATGGTCGTAACACAAGATTGCTTTTATTAGTAAACATTTGATATTATAATGATTACAGACAACCTCCTTATGTGTTATGCCCTCATATGAACTGTTAAGGTGCTCCAGTATTTCAAACAGAGTGGATAGTATAATAAGATTTAAAGACAATACTTAGCTCATTCAACTGGGAGGTGTTAAGGGTCATGCAGGCTCATGGAGGGTTTCCAGAGAAATCCATGGATATTCTGGTAGGACTTGGCTTCAGCTTATAGGCTGCACCCTCATGAGATTGTGGTGTCCAATTTCAGACAGGTGGACAGAAAACTGGGGAGTCTGGGTGTAGTTGATTAGGTCAATAGGTTGGAGGTCAATAGGTTGGAAGACCAGTTGGAAACCCCATGGGCTCTGACAAGGTCGATAGTGTTGTGTGAGATGAGAGGTGAGGATGGAGTGGAATATGTTAAGTAACTGGGGAAGAACTTAGTTGGTTTTCTGACTGGATTGTATGTACAAACATTGCTAGGATATATAGACTGTGGAATGTATGCAATACCAAATCTGGTAGTAATTAAAGACAAAACAGGTAATCATGAAATGAGACAAGTAAACACCAAACTAGGTGTTAAGGATGGAATGGAATGGGAGTGGGGTCCAAAACATGACAGGTCATTTGACCATAATGGGAACAGGGCTCTGTTAGAGAGCTGATGGGTTGTCTGGGGAGTCTGGTGAACTGGTACTTGGGACAGGGTCAGATACAGACAGGGTTGATGTGCGCAGGTCCCGGCAGGTATTCTGATGACTGGTGCATGAGACACAGAGGGTCAGGCATAGACAGGTTTGACATCTGGGTACTGGTGGGTTGTCCAGTTGTGAACTTTGACCTGGTGGGTATAAGAGTCAGGTGCATATAGGGTGGGGTCTGGATACCAGTGGGTTCTCTGGTTAGCTGTAACCCAGTATAGAGAGTCGGGTGCATGTAGGATGGGGTCCAGAGCCCAACGGGTTTTCTGGTCCTAACAGGAGGCTGAAATGCTAAGAGTCATGGGATAAAGGGTTGCAGCTTGCCAATGATGCTTTTGAGGGTATTAGGGAGAGAGTAGAATGACTCAAGACTAAATGGGGGTAATCCAAGTTGATATTTGAACTGAGGAGTAGTAGCATACCTGTTAGGAACTTTGTACAAAGATGTAACAGATCAGCAGAGGTCTGATCAAGGAAGTGATAAGTAGTGATGGGTAAAGGAAGCACAGAAAGGGGTAGGGGTCAGACTAGAACTAAATACAATGTAGTAAAGGTATTCTAGAGGGTATGAGGTGGCAAATAACATTTACATGTAGAATAGGTGACAGGAGAGCATCAGGATGGAGACAGGACAGGATGACAAAAAGAGAAAACCATAGTGAAATAAGTGTCAGGGTGCCATGGGTGGAGGGACTATGGTCGGGGGTACCAATGGTGGGACACTGGATGGTGGGGAAAGTAAAACAAGGCTGTGGGGGGCCAAATAACTGGGATCCTAAGACATTGTCAGAGACACTGTGTTCAGAGAAATTAATATTAGGATGCCAAAGGATAATGAGGGTGAAGGATAGTGCAGGAACCTGAGAAAATGATACCTAATAGTTCTCTCCCACTGGGTTGAGACTGTGTGAGACTCTTCTAGAAGATGACATGTGCTCACTTGGGCAAACATTTTCACTTATTGATCTTATTATGTAATTATATAAAAATTTTCGAATTTTCGAATTTTTGTACCAATGATCTCTTGACCCATTACCACCACCACTTATGCCTCCTCTATCTTCTAACTTCATTTCACATTTTTTACCTACAGAAGAAAACATCATCCATAAGGGCAAATATGATGCAACGCTCCGTGACAAATCATCCAAAGAGCTAAACAAACTTAAGTACTCTGCAATTTTTTCAAACTCTGAGCAACAATTATTAACTCATTACATGCTCCTCAGACAATATTTGATAATTCTATCTTCCGGCAAGGCGATCATCCCAACAACTGCGTAGCACCCAAGACAAACTCATCATCGTTCTCGCTATCAGTTTCTACATCTCGCTCCCAGTATTAGTGTGCTCGTTGTCAGGTATAGCCATGTATGTAAATCTCTTGATAGGAGCGCGACCGCACAGGCGAAAGAAGAGATTAAGAAGGGAATAACGGTTTGCAGTCATGAGTTGGAATCGTTTCGTGAATGCTGGTTCGATCTGGGGGAGGGGAGCAAGCTTTGACATAAGATGTAGATAGACCATGGTATCGTCATCTTCCTTCTTGTCGGTGGAATTATTGAGGAATGTGGGATGGGTCAATCGGGTGGATTGGTTGTCTTCTCGGTTAAAAATATAACCCATTCTGTCAAATCTCTACGAAAATAATCAGGATCATTAAAACGGTAACCGGAATATTTTTAAGACAGACATAACCCAAATGTTTCGAGAGTCCCTCAATGTTTCGAAGCGTTAAATTGCATACTCATGAGAAAATGTGATTTCCGTGCTGCCTCACCAGTGCTGGCCGCAGGAATAGGATTTGAGAACATCAAACATCAATCTTTCGTTGGAAATCAATATTGCCAATTGACGATCAAGATTTGAATGGGGAACTTTAGGATGTTGATTTCATTGGTAAATAATACAACTTCGTGGTCCCTAGTGCTCATTGCTGAGCATGAGTTATGACCCAAAGGGGGATTCATATCAATGTAGAACGTCCGAGTAATGCATAATCTTTGAGACTGCGTATAAGCTATGTGATAATGATGTCAACACCCATTAAACCATTCTTCAGCATACCAAACTCACCATGCCACCCCACTATTCAGGCATTGCCAAACCTCAGGAAGTCACCCCACTTCCTGAACACACCGATGCCTCCAAAGAATAATGTTAATCCTGTCAATATAGCGAAATTTCCAGGAAGCTTTTCCGGTGCAAAAATCTAATAAATAAAAAATTGAGTAAGCATAATCGAGGTATATCAACATTTCATTATACCTCTTCCCTCAAAAACCGCTGCAATCGCGACTCATCCGGGTCTATACCACGGCTTGATAGTGTTGGGGGGAGATACGAAGGTCCTGAGTTCGGAGGAGCGGAACGTCGAGCCATGGTTGTGAAAAGAAATTTGGAGAGTACACAAGCGTCCACACGCTTGTGGCTGTGTGCTTTCTTTTCCCTGCAGTGTCGAGGCAACCAGGAAAAAGATATCCTATGCCAAAAAGTTCGGATTTCTGAAAGTGCCCTCCAAATCACGTCAAGGATGTCGTATAAGGAGTCGTAAAATACAAGTAATGACACCCACTGCCCGATATCTGAAGAAAAATCTTTTTATCCCACCATCCATTATGTAATATACCATATATAGTAATTCAATCGCTGAACCGAAGAACCCCATCGGTTAAAGTCCCGACATCAATAATTAGGCTCAAGTTGGACTGTTCGGCAGGTAGGATCTGAATTAGTAAGTTACCCGCTTGTGCTCGGGAAATAGCCATTGGCTTGCATAATCACGTGATGCAACGCGTCTCATGTTTGTCTATCATCCTTCCTGGTCGCCTGAAACAGGGTGTGTTTCAAATTCTGTCACAGAATGTCTGCCGTCGTTCAAAGGTAGCACACCTCAAATGATGTCTGTCCGATGGAGGGAAATTAATCGCCAACTGTGTGTCAACAAAGTCACCCCGTTTGTATCGGATCCTATTACTTTACAATATTATTTATGCATATGTGACAGGAGTGGAGCGCAATCTCTGCTTGCGATACCGTTGCGGCTGTTGTGGTGAGTTGCTGTGTTAAATTCGGGATTCGGGACGGGTTGACCGATGAGTGATGTCTTTTGTGACGCTGGAGGAATGCTGGATAGGTCTCTTAAAGTGCCAGAGGTGGGTACCAATTAGTTAGTAAGCTATGGCCCTATTATCGCCCAGCCACACAACGTTGTCCCTTATCGCCCTCCATAATCTTACCGTTGACTCCGCTGCTCCTTTACCTCAGACTTTCAACAATTTCAACAACGTTTTGCCATATAAAGAATTTTCGTTACATACTTTTGGAATATCGCCTCGGAGTGGGACCCTCTGTAATTTCAGACGAGGAATTCGCCACTTTGGTTTCCAGTCTGAAGCACATGGATGTAATGGATGATCTGATTGTATACCGTCAAACCAAGGGATCACTTGGGGTCACACGAGATAAGCACGAATAGGGCATGTCGGCACTTTTTCTGTAATAGCGTTCATTGGAAACGCGATTCTCAATCTCCCTATTGCTCTCGCTAGGGTCTCAAGCACGACGTGGGGCTGTCCGTGCATGCAAAAATGTAGCCAAGGCGTGACTTTCGAAATGCAAGCTCACCCCTCTTAATTGCATGAGCCTGACTGGAATAGACCCATTATTTATGAATGTGTCACATCAGGAAGACAATTAACAGTGAGAGGGAGTACGGGTACAAAGCAAACGGCGATCTTCTATACAACTTGTCAGGTATTCTCATATGGTTGGTTGTCCACCCGTCAACGCTCCGTCGGACATCCGCCAGGCTTAATACCAATTCCCATTCGTGGATCCTTGACAGCAAACTATGCGGTGACTCAATTGACCAACGCCACATTAGACGCCCGGGAAGATCGACTTATTGATTTGTCGGAGATCATAGTCCACTCGCAACTCAACCTTGCTCTCAACCTCAACGACTAAAATTTTACAACCTTCCAAAATCAACGCCATGGTCATCAAAGCTATGGCTCGCAACATTGGTCCTTTGGCCAATGTTGTTATTCTCCTTCTGGGAGTCATCTATACCGTCAAAATACTTGTCCATGGCACATTGTAAGTTCATTTTCCTCGTCTCCACACATAACCTTAATGTCCCTCGTATAGTATTCCGCGACTTTCCCATTACCCTCAACCTGCAGAACTCATTGCCCACCTCCGTCGCTTTGCAACACACGCTCTCGCTGTTTCCATTACCTCCTACGTTAATATGTGCGAATATTGCCTTCACATGTTACTTGTGGTTTCTTGGTTCCCACTCCATCAGTGGAGCATTCTGAAGTTTCTCAGCTTTGTGGCGGAAAAGATCTTCGGTCCATCGCTGCTTCCTGCGCCTGTAGCGGATGTGTCTTCTTCCTCAAAATTCATGGCGCTTTTCAAGGTTATGATAGGAGCGAAGATTGAGCCATATCACGCCAACATTTTTGTCAACTTGTTGCCTGTCAGTGTCTCCTCACAGCTGATGTTACGTTCCTGCTATCATCAAAGGTGAGCCAGTCATCCGTTTATTTAACACCCCATCCTGTAATCTAACCATGTCCATAGCCTTGCCCCTGTCAAAGGTTCTCTCTGGAAGATGTTGCCTGCCATCCCATACATGCTGGCTCAGAGTCCGATGCCCGCAGATGTTATAGATCAGGTCATCAGTTTGTTCTCCGGTGTTGAACACTCCCTTGAGGCAGAGGCTTGCCCCATGGTTACTTCAAGGTATATCCCCATTCCCTCATTTACGTCCCGGTCATTGACAAGCTGCACATTCAGGATCACAGCAACGTTCGCATGTGTCGTAGTTACACCACTTATGGTAGTGTATCTCCGCAGACCCATTTGGAACGTTTGCCATAAAGCGTTGTGCCTTGTGGCACGAGCCGCAGGAATGATGTTGTTTTGGTTGCTCAAAATGGCAGCGACAATTGTGTTCAAGTTGCTGAAGTTTGTTTTGGGATGTATCTGCACGGTCTCAGCGTACCGGTCATATTCTCTTGCAGACGACCTCATGTCATCCCCCCTTGTCCCCATCCTCATGATGCACAACCCTATCGCCGTTCGCCGCGTGTGCATTCTCTCCTCACAGCTGATGCTACATACCTGCTATCATCAAAGGTGAGCCAGTCATCCGTTTATTTGACAACCCGTCCCGTAATCTAACCATGTCCATAGCCTTGCCCCTGTCAGGGGTTCTCTCTGGAAGATTTTGCCTGCCATCCAATACGTGCTGGCTCAGAGTCCGATGCCCGCAGATGTTATAGATCAGGTCATCAGTTTGTTCTCCGGTGTTGGGCGCTCTCTTGAGGCAGAGGCTTTGCCCATGGTTACTTCAAGGTATATCCCCATTCCCTCATTTAGTCCCGGTCATTGACAAGCTGCACATTCAGGATCACAGCAACGTTCGTATGTGTCGTAGTTACAGCACTTATGGTAGCGTATCTCCGCAGACCCATTTGGAACGTTTGCCATCAAGCGTTGTGCTTTGTGGCACGGGCCGCAAGAATGATGTTGCTTTGGTTGCTCAAAATTGCAGCGACAATTGTATTTAACTTGCTGAAATCAGTTTCGGGATTTATCTGCACGGTCTCGGCGCACCGGTCATATTCTCTTGCAGACGATCCGATGCCTTCCCCCCTCCTTGTCCCCATGCTCCGTAATCCTATCGCCGGTCGCCGCGCGTGCATTCAAGCCACAGCCGACAGCATCAACGCACTGAGCGGAGCACAGCAGGGCGCCCCTGAGAACACTGCGGCAGACCCCACCCCATCCGCGACCACCGACACTGCAGCAGGCCCCACCCCATCCGCGACCACCGACACTGCAGCAGCCCCCCCCCCATCCGCGACCACCGACACTGCAGCAGGCCCCATTCCATCCGCGACCACCGACACTGCAGCAGGCCCCACCCCATCTGCAACCACCGACATTGCAGCAGGCCCCACCCCATCCGCGACCACCACCACTGCAGCAGACCCGACCCCATCCGCTCCCACAGTTCCTGCAGCAGACTCCACAGCCGACAGCGTCGACACACTCGGCCTGGAGAACATCAATGATGATGAGGACGACATATTCATTGATGAAGAGATCACCCCAGCCGCTACCACCGCTACGGCAGCAGACCCGACCCCATCCGGCATCACCGCCATTGCGGACCCGACCCCATCCGGCACCACCACCATTGCAGGAGACCTGACCCCATCCGCGACCACCACCACTGCAACAGACTCGACCCCATCCGCTGCTACAGCTCCTGCAGCAGACCCCACAACCAACAGCGTCAACACACTTGGCGGAGCGCAGCAGGTCGCCCCTGAGAACATAATTGATGACGAGGATGACATATTCATTGATGAAGAGATCACCCCAGCCGCTACCACCGCTACGGCAGCAGACCCGACCCCATCCGGCATCACCGCCATTGCGGACCCGACCCCATCCGGCACCACCACCATTGCAGGAGACCTGACCCCATCCGCGACCACCACCACTGCAACAGACCCGACCCCATCCGCTGCTACAGCTCCTGCAGCAGACCCCACAACCAACAGCGTCAACACACTTGGCGGAGCGCAGCAGGTCGCCTCTGAGAACATAATTGATGACGAGGATGACATATTCATTGATGAGGAGATCACCCCAGCCGCTACCACCACGACGGCAGCAGAACCGACCCCATCCGGCACCACTGCCATTGCAGTAGACCCGACCCCCTCCAGCACAACCGCCACTGCCGGCCACATTCCACCCGCAGATACAACTGCCTCTGGCGGCGAGGGATCGGAGGCCTCGATGTGGGCCCTGGGAAACCAGGCTGTGGAGTTTCCCACCAAGGAAGAAATCAATGACATCTGGTCTGCATTTCACGCAATGAAGAGGGAGACCAAGGAGGAGCTTGCCGCCACCGCCAAACCTATGGCATCCCCATCGATAGATACAACTGCCTCTGGTGGTGAGGGATTGGAGGCCTCGATATGGGCCCCGGGAAACCAACCTGTGGAATACCCCGCTAAAGAGGAACAAGCCGACATCTGGAGTGCATTTCACGCAATGAAGAGGCGGACCAAGAAGGAGCTTGCCGCCACCGCCAAACCTATGGCATCCCCATCGATAGATACAACTGCCTCTGGTGGTGAGGGATTGGAGGCCTCGATATGGGCCCCGGGAAACCAACCTGTGGAATACCCCGCTAAAGAGGAACAAGCCGACATCTGGAGTGCATTTCACGCAATGAAGAGGCGGACCAAGGAGGAGCTTGCCGCCACCGCCAAACCTATGGCATCCCCATCGATAGATACAAGTGCCTCTGGTGGTGAGGGATTGGAGGCCTCGATATGGGCCCCGGGAAACCAACCTGTGGAATACCCCGCTAAAGAGGAACAAGCCGACATCTGGGGTGCATTTCACGCAATGAAGAGGCAGACCAAGGGGGAGCTTGCCGCCATCGCCAAACCGATGGCATCCACATCCATAGATACAGCTGCCTCTGATGGTGAGGGATTGGAGGCCTCGATATGGGCCCCGGGAAACCGACCTGTGGAGGAACAAGCCGACCTGCCCGCATCGCATTCAACGAAGAGGCGGAAAGGTGGGAGGCGGAGGCGTGTGCAGAGCTAACTCAAGCAGACCCAGTAGTGGGTAGTTTTCATTTTCGTTTTTCATTTTCATTTTTGTTTTCATTTTCACTTTTGTTTTCGTTTTCCTTTCCTTTTTCTTCTATTATTTCTGCCCTCCTATTTACTTTCCTTGGGTGATCGGCTCGGCTGGTTCTGGCTCTTGTCTTTGAGAACAAGGTGCGCCGTTGTTCACCTTCCTGCCTCAGTTTACCTATTTGCTGTCATGTAGCTGTGTCTGTTTCGTGAGTATTGTGTCTTCAGAGTCTCCTAGGCCACGGGCTTGCTGTGCAAGCCTTTGGGACATTGCTATGAGGACGTGCTGCACGCTGGATGACTAAACGTACGTCCTTTGTCTTAAGATAGCGGAGTCTACTCTAACGAATGTGTTCTTTCTTTCTTCGTCTTTCAGCGGCTTGGGTGCAATGGGGCATCCGTGCAAGGGATTACTGCTAATTCCCGACTGGTTGGGTATGCATGATTCTCACATTTCTTTTCATTTATTTTAAAACATTTTTTTTTCCAGTCCCGTAACCAGGGTAGGACACTTTCGGCATCCACCTTTGGCAAATATTGGCGTTGAGGCCTACCGAGCGGACTCGAGGCTGGATGGAGCACCTGCAGAAAGCATTCAAACGATACCCGGTGGGTTTTATTGTCCTATGTATTGCATAATTTGGGTACTGATCCCATTCTACTCCCACACCTTTGACGCAGGACGTCAAGACTGGCTACTGACTTGATTTTTAGAGTCTTCTCTTGGCACCGATTTCGGCAAATCGTCTAGGCTTTGACTTTTTATTCATTTATCGACCTCTGTATGTCCAAATATTGGCTCGTATGCTTATCTTCTGAAAATTTAACGGATTTCTTTATTAATTTGTTAGCATCCTACCTTGGAGCGTATCAGCTAGTACGGGTCAATCCGGCAAAGGGCGACCCTGCATCGATGTAACTGTGAGTTTCTCTCACTCCAGTACAATTATGCTCTCATACTCACCTCATCATATCTTAAGCGGCCCCCAAGGAACGGTTTTGTTGTCTGGCGGAAGCACTCCTCTAGTCGTCCCATATGGTCTTGAGAGGTTGGACTCGTACAAGGCCTCTCATCGCACTCTGTCTCTTTAAGAGTGTAGCCTGCCTACGAGTCCGACTGAGATTTCGGTGAGTTTCCATTCATGGTAAAATTATTTTAGTCTGACCTCTCGTTTAGACGACACGAAACTACTAACAGACAGACTTTCAAATCCAGCGACGTTCTTGAAGTTCACGAGATGAACCAACCGAGCCACAAGGTTTCTTTGTGTTAATGACTTTAATTTCTTGTTGATTTTTCCGAGATCAATTTTATTGTTTTGTTTTGTAGTCTGTTTTGTTTCTTCTCGTTTTGTTCTGGTTGTTTTGTTCTGTGTTTCACTATGCCGCAACTTTGCTTTGCTGTTAATTGCTCTGGTATCAAGGTCACTGCTCATAAAATAAATTTTCTATCAATTATTGGCGAAAACGCAATCAACCTGCTGCGAAACTGTTTTATAGGAAGAATTCTATCGTTCTAGTGAAATAAAATAGAAATTGTAACATATTGGTTGTGCATTAGTCACGTCGGAAGTTGGTTGACAGATGTTTAGAATCTTGCCAACGCTATTGCATTAGAGCTCTTTGCAAGCCCACGCTCTGGAGGGCGTGCGGTCTGCGCGAGGAGTACGGAGCTTTTGTCGTTTAGTCATCGATACGTTGTCGTTTTCCAGTTCTGGAAGCTGGTTGGCTAGAATCGGGGACAAACCTAGTCTGGTAACAGAGTAGCATTGGCTGACACCAAAAATCCAGTATTTAATTTCACTCACTCCTGTGAATAGGATGAAGATAGTAATATTTATGCTCTTGACTTCACATCAGCATTGTGGAACGCTATGGTACCTTTAGTGACACCAGTTTGTCCAACGTTAATGGGTTAATTCTTCGTTTCTTGTGTTTGCAGTGTGCGTTATTCGTAACATACAAGCATATTGGGATGATGATTTCCTTCCTGGTATACATACGATACCGAGGCGAGTTCCTGTTGAAATAGGATCTAGCGCACTACTCTACGTCAAGCTTACACGACCATACTAAGCAGTACCGTATTGTTCCACGTCCAAGCCATGCCGTACCTTAAACACGTATACCATTGTTTCACTCTCATACTAGCCAAAGCCTATTTAGCTATCATAGTTGCAGCCTAATCCAGCTTCGTCTACTTCTGTAATGCGCTGTGTGATGAGCTGTATGGTTGGGTAGGGGGAGAAGTGATTAGCTCTCCGCATATGCATGGGAAGACTCGCCGCTCGGGAGGGTGGGTCTCCTCATGCGTTACAGCTCTCACTTTAATAAATTCCCAATTATGATTTGTTCTAATAATCCGAAACAAAGCTGAGATTCAACAAAAATGTCCTCCGCCATCAGGAAAATGTTTTCGGTACTTGATCTCCCTTATTGCACTTAATCATATTTAAGGTAAATAAGGTGAATAAGCCAGCATTTCGCACTTGAAATGCACTTGAAATTTTTTACTGCAAGTGCAATTCATGTAATTTAAGGCAACATATTTATTTCAAGGGCTCCAAGCCGGAGTAAGAAGAAAATGGCAAATAATGTATATTTGATATGTAAGAGCGCTCAAGTACAGGTCTAAGGTAGAAGTTCAGGACTCATCAGCATGCATAAGGTATGTAAGTATATACATACAAAAGGGTACGAAGGATGTTCACGCAGGTCTAGACCGTGAAAACCAGATCAATCAAAACGTCTACAGATGCACACAGTCAAAGACTGAGCATTGTCAAAGACATAGATTACGTGCCTCAATCGTTTTTATTTTTATTTTTTTAAATACATTTATATACCGCGTGGCACAACTAAGGTACATAGCGGTTGGGAACAGGGGCCATAATGGTAGGTAGAGAAATGTAAGTAGATGCCGGGGCGAGTAGGTGTGGGTATGAAGGTCAATTGTAGGGAGGGGGAAAGAAGGAGAGGGAGAGATAAAAACCAAGGGGGCTACGACTTGCCAAAGGCGTTGGAGGTGTCGATGAACTTTGCTAGGGCAGTGAGCCCTTTGTGGGTTCTGAGGATGGCGGAGGGGGACAGGTCCTGAGAGGCGGCGAGTAGGAGGTGGCGGTGTTCCTCGTAGAGGGGGCACTCAGATAGTATGTGAAGGCGGAACTGAATGTCTGATGTGCGACAGGGGCAGGATGAGGGGAGGTCAGGGAGAAATAGGTGGTAGTACGCGCCAACGAATCCATGGCCCGTGATGGCCTGGATGACGCGGGTGTGAGTGTGGCGGGGCCCTCCGTATTCCTTGTGGAATTGGTGAGCTGCGAAGAACTACGTGAGTAGGGAATATATTAACACGACTCCTCTTCACCTCCAGCAGTAAAGTTCGCATTGAAGGTGAACCATAGGTCGAGGAAACCCCATGCCAATCTATAATAAATAAGAAGCACACTATTAGATAAACATAGCAATGGATAGGTTTTAGTACACGGCACCTGGAGTTCATTGAGGTGTGTTGGAGTCTGCGAGCCATAGAAGCTACGAGACTCCCGTGTTGTCTCAGATGTTTGATTCTGAGATTGAATTAGGGGTTTGGGTATATAACGGTCATGTAGTCAGTGTTATACAGTAGTGTGCTTTGCCCTTATACATTGAGACTCCTAAAATATTCAACAGGTTATGGGCCCCACCCGCGAAGGCGGTGGAGTCTTAATGCGAGCACATCCCGGAGAGCCACGCGTCGTTTGACGTAATCCCTTGCACATAATAATATGCTCCGAATAACGCTGCGATGACCCGTTGGTTCTACATTGTTTGCGCTTTCCTATCACCATTTTAGCATTTTTAATAATACACCCTTCAGTCCATCTGTTGAAACTGTGGTAATTTGTGTGAAATCATGAGGAATTAGCATAGGACCGTGACAGCTTGTATACTAGGAAGATATCTCCTTTTGCTTCATCTTTGATTCTGTCAATTGTTGTTCAGCTGCCAGTCACAACAAAGACCGTTCTGTCAGGAATGTCATTGAAAAGGAATTGAAAGGGAAATAAGAGAGCAAGAACACAGCAGAACATGTGGATCAAGTGGACACAACAGCAATTAGCACAACTTTTCTAGTAAGGATCTAAGACAACACGACCTCCAACCGGTGAGTTACTTGACGAAAACTGAACAAATTCCGGGAAAGCTTCCGCAAACAAGGGAAGGGAGGCTCATAGGCAGGGGGGGATCGGATAGTTGGGGATGAGTGAGCTGTGCTACAAGAGGTAGGATGCCACGCCAACATCATTAAAGTGAGAACTGTCCCGCATGCCATACGAAGGGTGGGCAGGTGAGCACCTTCGCGAATCCGTTGGCAATACGACACAGTGAAGTGCATGTGGTAAAGATAGAGGGATGAGGGGGTCTACGGCAATACAGGAAAGAGATCATCTAGGAAGCGATTCAGTAATAATAATAAGCTTGCTGGACAGAGAAAATGTTTACCTTATGAATGGGGACGTGTCCCAAGTGGGCCCAAAGCAGGTGCAGATTCACGCGTCATCAGTGGGGAAAATACTGTGAGGCGGTGAAGTGCGTGTGGGCAGGAGAGGGTGATAATGGGGTCAATGACGACACAGGAGAAGCTTCATCTAGTAAGCAATTCAGTAGCTAGCTGAACAGCGGAAACGCATACCCCGTGAATATGCAGGTGTGGATGCGTACACCACCATTGGGGAATGATAAGATGGATGAGAGGATGGTGCGACACAGGATGTTGTTCTTCATACAGTGCAGCCATGGGAAAAAATAGAGCGAGGAGTGAAGCGTAACCTGCCATGTGAATATATTCGCATCTCAGACGTACGTGCCGTTGTGATAAAGGGAGGTGGGAGAGTGCAGTTAAAAACGATGGGGTAAAAGCGGTGATATTAGTTATCTAGGAGAGCCCTCATAACAAACCGTGTAGTTCAACTACGAAAAGTCGAAAAGTAAAGCATAGCGAACATGGAACATAAAGTACCCTGGTTCGCAGGTCAGGATAGAGAAATAAGACTAATAGAAGCGCACAACGTACCTTGTAGATGTACAAGTGATGTGTGGAAGACGACCACATGTGAAGTACTGAGATGGTGTTGAACTTTAGATGAAAACTGGGACAATGACTTTGAGTTTCAAGGCGCAGATGACACTGTAAATTTTTGGGTAAATCGAGCAACCAGAGTCGTATAGTGACCGGGGGCATTAATGCTCACATTCATTACCGCTCTTGTTATTACAGTCAAACCCCTCTCACATCAGGAGTTACAACATTTAAGGCGGCACTAAAATATTATCTAAACCAGTTTACAAAACTTTAAGTCCTAAATGGATATGAACTCAGTTATTACTTCAATTTTAGACATGATCTGAACTTGTTGTTTAGGACACACTTTTACCAGAGTTTTTATTCTAAGTCCAGACAAATGTTTACCCCTTATAAAAACCTCAAGTTCGAACATAGGTTTAAAAATAAAATAAAACCCTAAGTTTTGTAATGACCTTAAACTAATTGCCTGCATGGGCAGGTGATGAGTGGGCAATTAGTTTAAGGTCATTACAAAACTTAGGGTTTTATTTTATTTTTAAACCTATGTTCAGACTTGAGGTTTTTATAAGGGGTAAACATTTGTCTGGACTTAGAATAAAAACTCTGGTAAAAGTGTGTCCTAAACAACAAGTTCAGATCACATCTAAAATTGAAGTAATAACTGAGTTCAAATCCATTTTAGGACTTAAAGTTTTGTAAACAGGTTTAGATAATATTTTAGTGCTGCCTTAAATGTTGTAACTCCTGATGTGTCTTAACCCATACCTCTGATAACACATAACCCCTTGTATCCCATAGCTCAAGCCATGCACCAACTTGCTTTGTAGGGCCTTACCAGACCTCTCAAAACCCATAACCCCTCATAACCTATACCTTGGGCTGTCCACTGAGGGGTATGGGTTAAGAGGGGTTTGACTGTAGTATATAATCCCCGTAGTTATGCATGTGACCCCCCCCCATGCATTTATAACCAACAATATCACTCAGACAGTATTGCACTCTGTTACGACCGGAAATTCCGCCGGACTCCAGGCACTAACTTATACGCACCCATTATCAGTTTACCGGAATTCCCACTGGACTCCGTACATCAGACTCGTCTACGTTCATCTTCATTACATTGTGTTTCAGTCGCCGGAAAACCCACCGGACTCCATCTCTGTCTATATCTGACCTCATCCCATGCATCAGTCACCAGACCCTGCTCAGAAAACCCATCACCTCTCTAACAGAGCCCCATTCCCATTTTAGTCAAATGACCTGTCACAATTCAGACTCCACTTCTGCTCCGTTTCCCATTATGGGTTATGATTTGTCACTATTCGGACTCCACTCCATTCCGTCCCGTTCCTAACACCAATTTGGTGTTTACTATTCCCGTTTTATGTTTTGCTCGTTTCGTTTCATTATTACTGGATTCAGTATGACATTCACTCCACGGTCTATTTAAACTGGCAGATGTTGTACATACAATCCAGTCAGAAAATCGGCTTAGATTCCCCCCAGTAATCTAATACATTTTCCACTCTAAAACCCTACTTGAATCACACCGCTCACACTAGTTGGAGTCCACAGGCTCTGGCACATCTATCTCTCTCACCAATCTCGACTCACGACCCACAACCTCCAACCTACGACCCCTCGACCCACGACCCCCACCCGGACTCCCCAGGATTCCCAACCGTCTGTCTGAAATTGGACAACACGATCTAGCGAGGGTGCAGCCTATAAGCTGAAGCCAAGTCCTACCAGATATCCCACAGGTTTCTCCGGAAACCCACCCTGTACGTATCCTAACATGCTTGTCCTCTATAGGTCTGGTCATATTTTCGCTGAAAAGTTAACACACCCTGCCTCAACAACTGTGACATCAGTATGAAGGTTATCATACCATGGCTTGCATCTGCATTATTCCTGCTAGAGTTCCTGACGCCCTTCATTGGCTAGGTATAAAAGCACCAAAAATAGTGCAAGCGCGGTTGGGCAGTGCCGTGATGTTTTTTTTTTTTCAAAATGCGTAGTTACTTCATTAATTGTGGGTCGGAAAATTGTCAAAATACAATTTTATTTGACATTAGAACTTCAAAACACAGGCAATATTACATATAGTGTACATTTTCCTATTGAAATACACCTTTCATACCACTTTATTTGGCACATCCTTAGTTTTAGCCCTTACTTGAGTAATATTACTTACAACAAAGTAATTAAGGTATTAAATAATAAATATGACTTTTAAAAAACATGGGTTCTAGGTTTACATCAAGAACATGTTATGTTGCAGTAGTTACCTGATTAGGAAGATAACTGCTGTAACACTGCACTTGTGGATGTCAGGCTTTAAAAAAAAAAAAACAAATAAGCTCTATTAAAGGTTCTGAAAAATCAATATTATGTACCGAAAACTCTTATTTGCATTAAAACATTTTATGCTTTTTTTAAGTCTCTTTATAATTCAGCCTGGGTTGTTTCTGAGTGTTCTTTGAGGCCACTTGTCAAATAAAGTTTTTTCACACATTGCTCTGCTTTGGACTTTTTCTGAGCTAGTCGAAGTTTGGGCCTATTTAGGGGGGAAATGTGAGACTCATGAGTATGGTTCACTGCCCTCACTAAACTCTGGCCTATGCTGTGTAAAGTATGACCATTAATCTATATCAGATTTTGAAAATAATACAATACCAGATATTCAGTTTCCTCTGGTCTAGAAATATCACCTTCATTCCAAGAGTAGAGATCAATATGACTTGCATAAAGCCGCCCCTTCATCTCAAAATACTGGTATACTTACATTGCGATATCAGGTAAAACTTTAGAAGAACAAATCTATTATAACTAACTCCTGGAGCAATTATTCTCAAGGTTAACGTTTGCATAAAATTAGTGCATTTCAAGCATATTGGAGTTTTTGCAAGGTTTTTGTGGCTGTTTTCATTATGAATTGCTTCGAAATCTTTTCACGCGTTTTCAATATAATTCTCGAAAACGGAAAAGAAAAAAGCGCCGTTTGGCCAAAGTGCCGTCGAAATCCTTATTGTGCTTGTGCGTTTTGAGGGGTTTCCTCCACGTCGTTTCCATCCGCATATCTACGCATCTATTCATCCCTTTTACATATGCCATTCTGCGTACATAGTGGGGTATACAAGTACTAGATAAGCAGGGCTAGAAGTACACTGGGGGTATACTCAGTTAAATAGTAATACTACTCATAACTAAATAATCTAAAAACAAGCGTGTAAATGTCGACTTGTGGCGGTGTACTAAAAGTCGGAGCAGGCGAATCCAAGGAAAGGATACCATTAACAGATCAGCCTATGTACCGACTCCAAGCCATTTTTTCAAGTACGAAAAGAATCCAT
This sequence comes from Hysterangium stoloniferum, assembly GCA_015178975.1. Taxonomy (NCBI): domain Eukaryota; kingdom Fungi; phylum Basidiomycota; class Agaricomycetes; order Hysterangiales; family Hysterangiaceae; genus Hysterangium; species Hysterangium stoloniferum. Next base: position 171,458 of record WHVD01000129.1, read on the forward strand.
CGCGATGGCCACTTTGCCGGGAATCAAGTTTCCTTTCTACTATGAACGAGCCCGGCATGCTGAGTTCAAGCCCCTCAGTGGGAGATGAAGCCGAACTGTCTTGTAGTCCAGCAGCAGTGTCAACACCTCGCTCCTCCCGTAAATTTTCGTCTTCAGCCCCCGGCTTAACAGCTTCGGCCCTCTGTACAATAAACCTATTGCCCGTTGAATCTTCTTCCCGCGTCTCCCCTGCGTCGGGTACCAACGCAGGAGCGTGTACTTCCTCTTTAGTAGACGTCTTGGAAATGGGGGGCTTTTCGATATGACCCTCTTCGTCGCTAGTGTCGGTGGCCCAATTCCCACTATCTTCACCCGTGTCTCCAGTTTCTGATTTTTGGAGAACCCCTACGGACGACCTTCGGTGCGTGTTTTTGCTGGATAGGTTAAGACGATGCATGGCTCGGGCCGCGCTGATGGCTGTGCGCCATCGGGCAGCAGGCTCAAAGTTTTCGCGCAAGCCAGTGAGCTCAAGTTCTGATGAGGCTTTGTGAGTTGTCAGCCACTTGGATATACTGATAAGTATATGCTAGTAATGCAATATGAATTTGTACAACGCACCGGATCGCGGAGTGCCTCCTCGGCAGTATATCGTTGACTTGGGTCAGGATTCAGAAGCCGCTTTATGAATTCTTTCGCTGAACCTAGCATGAGCCCTGCCTGATCACCGACTACTAGTTTAAATATATACCTTCTACGCTGACATTCGACCAATACCGATCGTGAAATTCAATCCTAGCGGCTGTCGTCTCTCTAGTGATTTCTTTGATGTCCGTTGACCGGAAGGGTGGATATCCACAGAGGAGAACATAAGTAATGATTCTAAACAGCCATTAGCCTCCTCCCATCCAGGCAGAAAGCGAAAGAGAAAGCTACCCTGTAGACCACATATCTACTGGTTTTCCGTGTCCAACTTTATTTAAAACCTCTATGATTTACTTAGTTTTCATATTGGACGCATGTTGAATGATTCAACGGACCTGGGGCAACGTAGCCAAAACTACCAGCAAGCGAATGAAGTTGCTCATCAGGAGAGTGCAAATGCTTTGCTCTGAGTTTCGCCATTAGACATCGAGACATCCAAAATTTATTAGACTCACATGCCAAAATCCGCGATCACAATACTAGAATCTGGATCAGCAGTTCTATATAAAATATTCTCAGGTCTGAACATATCACGTTAGTCGTCGTATAATGATAGTTTGTACAGAATACAAACTTTAAGTCGCGGTGCACAATATCATGTAAATGCAAGTATTGGACGCCGGAGAGAATCGCCCTAAGATTCCATTTAATGAATTAAAGAGACTCGTATCACCGCATAACATACTTTACACAAGATATGGCATCTTTTTCGGTAAACTTGCCCTTCTTTGATATGCGTTCAAAAAGCTCCCCTCCTGTAGCAAGCTCAAACGAGAGATAATATTTACTTCTCGACTCGAACCACTCATAAAATTTGACCTTCGTGGCATAACACGCTTAAGTAGTGATAAAAAGCTGATGAGACACTACTCACAATATTAGGATGATCAAGCCCTCGCAAAACTTCCATCTCTCCCCAAACAACACTTTCGTTCCCCTTTACCCGTTGCTTCGGTATCACCTTTAGCGCTACATCGATACCTTTCTTTCCAGTTTCGGTGGCGAAGAAGAATCCATCTCCTTGTCCGACACTGCCTGGCACGGTCGAAGCTGTAGAAAACGGACTACTATTTGTTCGTGCCCCAACACCATGGCTGGGATCCGGAATCCATGTGGCGTGTATGACCTTTCCAAATGTACCAGTGCCTAAAACAGCATGAAATTCATAGTTCCTCTTCTTGGAAAATGAAGGTGGTTGTGGCAGTAGGCTCCCTTTGATAGAGAGACGCATAGTGGTTTGGTGAAAGAAGAAACGCCTTTACTACTATTGGGCAGAGAAGTGTGCTCCAAATCCCAGCAATGTGTAGTAGCCTTTACTTCAAGAGAAACGATCGGCGCGAATAAGCACCAGCCGGATATAGCCAAAAAATATCAGTATGACAAACGTAGCGCCGCCTGAAATTTGACACAATCACAAGTTCGGCTGGGTAATTCCGGCACACTATGATTGACCATGGTTGTAGCTTTAATCTGTACTTTTTTTTCAAATGCCAAATTGTTCCTTCATGTTGAGACAAAAGTATTATATCAATCAGGAACGCAGTATCAGGCTAACGTACCTGTACAGTTCAGGAACGTGGACGATCGTAGTATTTTGGCCGGACGGTTGTATGTCTACTCATTGAAGCCTTTAAAGACACTGTCAAACTTACCCTTGGTCATTTGGACAGTGTTTTGTACACGGTGCTAGAATTGAAGTACTTTAGACATTAGAGACCTAGACGGAACAGGATGAGGACTGTATTATCGGTTCATCATGTGGGAAATGAATTACATGGGCACTCAAATACTCGTCCTGTTGGCCTGATGGAACTCCCTAGATAACACCATTGTCCATGTCCGAGCCGCCTCACCCTCATACATACGATAAGCTGATACGTAGAGGAGACGCGCAGGGCCAGCCTATGCCCCCTCATGTCGTTATCGATAGTAAATTTAAATCGGCCTTGGTATGACTGATATCGACGATCCCGCTACCTCCGAGACCCGTTAATGATCAAGATCCAAAAGGCGTCAATGATGGCCACTATCGTGTTATTTATATAGCACAAGGCGTCCAGAGTTCAACTCTGTTGAAATAATATTTGGTTAGTGTTGCATAGCTGTTGAGGACACACGGTTTTAGTATACTGTGAACTACATGGTGAGTGTGATGTTGGAATATTGCGGTTACTCCATTTGTCCCGGAGACCGGTATTTCTTAATGTCATTCCCCCATTTGTTGTGCTTCAATTTGTGTATCAGAGTAGTAGCACCTAGTTGGAATCTATAAGGGACTTTGTCGCGCCTTTTACCTGAGAAGACAATCCGCCGTATATACACCTTCAGCAAACTCGAATGACAAAATTTAGTGGTTAAGTTTTGGCAGTAAAATAAGGGCCGAGTTAGAGATCCCCTGATTACGCTATCATAATTCTACTAGCTGAATCGATTCGGCTGATACACTATGGCACCACGTACTTTCGCCTCGTGATCCCTATTCCTCGAAATTCTGATGCATTCGCCCGCTGTACATCGTTTCAGTTTTTATTGGATTTCGAGTACCATCTAACCTCGTGTTACCATCCGGCTCCCTTTGTCTCATTGCGCCTATTCCATTGTCTTCCTTATTTTGGGTTCCATTCGTCTATTTGCTTATATACGTAGCTACATTGAATATATTTCCCTGCGAGAATGGGTTGGTCCACTACTACTTGACCCGGGTGCTCGATAGAGACATGGGCATCCTAACATTTTTCATAATTTTTCATCAGTTGGTTAAAATCTGGGAGAACATATTCTTATCAGCTGCAGCATGACCGCGCCAGAGTCCCGGTAACACTCCCATCACTGGTCAGCATCTGCACTCGCTGTCCTGACGCCAAAGCCTAAACATTGACTCCCACACATGGGTTATCGTGTTATCCAGTGCATATTGCACACTAAAGACCTCTGGAAGAATTTTTCTCAGTCATGCTCAAAATACTCGATTAACTGAAATCTAATTACCGTGACGACACCAGCACCACCGCCTTACTTAGGATAAAGACTATTGTCTAAACCCCACCAATCTTTCCTAATAAGTTGATAGAAAAGACGGAAACATCTACAGAACACTAAGGATAATGCGGATTATACCTTTTAAGTTTCGAACAATTAGAAGGTATCTAAGGTGACATCAAATGTGACTCTGACCTCTTTCATGGGGAACCACCAGATTTCGTATCATACCAGACACTATCTGGTATAATTCAATCAGGGCCAAAGTATTATATCTATAGTCACTGGTATCCATCATGGCAAATACCGTAAAGATGGAGTTAAGAGCCCAAACATATTCGCCACACATTTATCAAGATAGCTGTTAACCCATAACTTGATTCAATATATCTAGCGAATGACGATAGTTTTGCCGTCCGCTACTTTCCGGTAAGCATATTACTTCATAATCATTTAGGTACTTACATCATTGATACGACTGCCTACATGAATATTGGCAATTGAGTTCCAGTAGGTGGGTGGCTTCGTCAATATATCCCCCCCCCCCTGCCCAGACCTCGACATATGGACCAACAGGACACATCTGACATGAAATAAGAGGAGGAACATTCCCCCACCCGATTTTACGCCATGTTACCTCCTCTACCCCTCTAAATTCTTTGCGAGACGGTGCACTCGACTATAAAACAACTTACCATCTCAGAAAATACAAGGAGTGCTATGTTTATCAAGAACGACCATCATGTCAGAAGTGATCGTTGGTTTGGCAAAGAGAGCAACGGGACAAGTAAGGTATGGACACGCATCATCCTCGTTGTCGAAAATCACATGGCAAGGGTGGTGATGGCAAAAGCCGGTGAATAATCGATCGAAGGAAGCACAGCCACGGAGTTTTGCTAAGAAAAGCAAGACAGCTTCGTATCACGACCGAAGGGTTGATGTCGATAGAAGATGCGGGGAGCTGCCACCATCCAGACAAAAACACCCTAAAATTAGCCAAAAAGAAAGGCTAAATACAGGGCAGAATAGAGTTTATCGATTGCTGATTGATTGATACAGTGCTGATACACTACGGCACAGGTTCCAGGCAGCTGTCGGAGTTGCGAACTTATTCCAGGCGCTCACCAGCTCGGGTCTGAGGCCAATTTTGCCTTGCTTGCATTCTAGTCGTTCCTTCATTACCACCTACCACGACCCTTTTCTATACCAGTACACTAACTGATACCACCTTAGCAGTTGAATTAACGACTTTTAACTCCAGTAGTCTGCTTCTTAAGCTTCTCACAAAAGCCACCTTGTGCAGGGACAATCCTATCCAAGACACTCAGATTTCTGGTCTATGGGCAATGGAGTCGCTCGATTTGGCTCGTTGGACACGATTTGCAGCAAAGGGTGGTATTGGGAGGTGTTCGGCGGTGCAGGACTGTGTAGCTGAGGGCGGGGACGATCTCATGTTTCTGAAGGCACGTCAGACATCCATACACCGCGATCGAGCGCTGAACTGAACGTCCTTTCGTTTTCTCACAGGATGACGAGATTATAGTGTTATTACAGCTTCCTGAGGAAGACCAATACTTGGTGCGTGAATTCTCCAAGACGCGCTCTGCCCAGTTAAACCTTAAAGCTGCATGCTGATTGCGTTAATTCCGATATAGGGATACTGCGAGGGTGTCGTCGGTCGATTTCATGGTTCCGCCGTCCGCTTTCACGGTAAGCTCAAAAAACCAATATACGCCAAACGCCAGTCTGGATCTGGACCTGCCGTGTCTCCATCTCGCCCGGTTTCTCTCTCTTCACGTTCCCCTGTGAACACTCCTCAAAATGTCGGCGCAGGTACTTCCGGTACTAGACCCACCACGACTCCCTCACCTATCAGTCTCTCTCTGGTTGTGCCCTCACTGTCTGATTCACGACCCTCCACTGCGGCTGCGGCTGCGACACGACCTTTGACTACGAATACCCATACCCATTCTTTACCCGCGCAATCGAAAACTGTGGCGAATCATAATCGTATACCATCAACGGCATCGTCTATATCACATTCCAGTTCCCACTCGCGCTCCCAGTCTCAAACGCAGACGCAGGCGCAGACTCGAGAACATGCATCCTCCCCGCACCTGGTCTCCTCTGCAGCCCCGAAATCGCGCCACACCCGCAACGAAAGTACGACATCCTCGCGCTCCGCATATTCCTCCACATCCCACACCTCCAGCCGCGCGCCTTCACGGTCCGAGCCCTTCTCTGGTTCCGGGTCGGAGGAGACCTTCACGCAACACATCATGATCCCGCCCCCACCGCCATTATCCTCTTCCTCTTCCCCTTCCCGGTCCCAAGCCACGCCGTCGCTGACGGAAGGCTCGTCGGCACATTCGTCGTACATGTCTTCTCCCCCACCGGTGCCAAGCACGCCCCCGTCGTTCCCCCAGGCTCTGGGGAAGGCGCCTGCGTCTCTGTTTCAAGGAAGAGCGCGTTCAGGGTCGGATAAGTTTGTCCCGATGCGGAGTGTGGCTACCGTAGACGATGATGGTGGCCGCGGGAGGAGTGGGAGCGATACTTTAAGAAGTTTTCGAGCGGGCGATGCCGCTGAGCGTCAGAGCCGTGCAGATGGAGGAGGTGTGGCACCGGTCGTGGTTGTGCCAACAGCGGAAGGAGGAAGAGAAGCAGAAAATGAACCTACTGTGTCTGTACCTGCGCCCGGAACAGTTCTGAATGAAACGAGCTTCAGGAGTGCGTCTATCTACTCCGTTGATAGCGAGCCTGAGTTAGAGTGGGGTGGAGAGGACGACGACACACGGGTCTTTAGCGGAGTGACTACGGAGGCATCGCGGCCACGTGCTGCCGAGCGGACGATATTAATTGAGGATAGCGACGATGACGGAGGACGACGTGTCTTGGCCGCGAGCCCAGATAACCTGTCAGACGCTGGATTTGATATTGGGATGACGCTCCTGCAGGAGGATGATAGCGATGATAGTACTGATGATGGGAGGGAGACGTATGGACATGTGCAGTACAACCGCTACCGGGACCAAGACCGGGAAGACGAAGAGACGGCTGTGGGGCATGAACAAGATATTGACCCGGAGAAACTCCATGCGAGACTACAGCCACAGCCACGGACGCAGATGCATGGTATGAGGGTCATGAACCCCGATAGTGCCAGCGTGAGTCCGAGCTTTTCAGAAAGTGACGTCGATGAGGATGTCACCGCTGTACAAACGCTATCCGCTCCAACGGGCTCGGGTTCAGGCTTGAGTAAGGACTCAGGAGTCCCGCCATCCACAATATCCGCTTCAGCCCCAGCTCCGCGTCCGCCCTTCACCGAAAAACAAAACACATCCTCAATTTACAGCCGCTCCTCGTCGCGCGCGCCAACAGACGACGACGATGACGGCGAACCCTGGGAGTCCGACGCAGACATTTACGACGACTATCGATATTCGCGGTATTCGACGTACTCTGGCTCGCCGGCGCAGAACAGCTCGCGCCGGGCCAGCAGGGCAAGCACGAAGAGCGGCAAGTCGAAAGGCAGCGAGCGGCCGCCGATGCCTGATGAGGATACGTGGAGGAAGGGCGCTAGTGCTAGTGCTAATGCCAGTAGGCCTGGGAGTGCGGGGGGGTCTTCGACAATGTCGAAATCGGTAGCAGGAACAGGAAGTGTGAGGCAAGTGGTGGACCGGGAGTCGGTGCTGTCAGCTTCGACGACTGTTAACGGCAGGTCTATGCTCTCTGCTGTTTATGCTGACAGTCAAGCAGGGGCTTTGCTCCCGGGGAGTACACGGACACGGACGCCTTCACCAGTGCAAGCTGATGTGTCCCCCACTACTCCTGGGATCACGAGCATCGTGTCACCTTTGACAAAAGCATTCCGAGCAAGCGTCGAATCGCACTACTCTCGAGAAAGTGCACACGGCGACGGCGACCAAGGGCAGGAGCATGATGACCGACGGGATACCATTCATGCGCGACGCATGCTATCTCCCGGCGGTGGCGCAAGTGCGAGTGCGAGTGCGGATGAGGAGGATCCTTCACGAGCAAAATCACCGACGTTTGCGTCTGATATGCGCGAAAGACTGAGGGCAGAGAGTCCCCTTGCGGGTTTGGCGGCTAATGTCGGCGGTACTGCGATTGTTCAAGGTGGTGATACACCCTCAAGTGATGAGCATTCCAACTCGCGTCCGGTGACGCCAGGACATGATAATCACCTTCGGGTGGCCTCGCCACCGAGTCAAGGATCCACGCCACCTTCGCCACTTAATCCCGGTTTCCCGCCATCACCCTCTTCCACGGCGTCGTTCCCGCCTGCCTCGCCGCCTGTCGGTGGCTCGTTCTCCACCACCACCGCCCCATTGAGTATCTCAAAACATTCTTCTCCGTCCACGCCTCGCCACCCTATCACCCCTCCTGCCATCCCCTTCACAGGGATTCCTCGACCTGGTCTCCCTCCAGTGCACATGCAATACGCCTCCCAGCCCACGCCGAAGCAAAATCAGAGCCAGCCACCGCCTCAAGAATCCCTTTTCTCCACGCTGCGGATGGGCCAGCAACGCGCCACCACGATCCACGGCCATACGCAGTCGGATCTTCTCAGCGCCGCAGGCCCGGTCCCAATTTCGTTCTTGTTACCCGGAATACAGCCGTCACCTGCTCCCCAGCCGATGCCGCGACCCCAGTTCGCGCCGTATGGGCAGCCGGATCCGAGGGCCTTGTCGCCGCCACAAGAGACGGGATCCAATGGGAATTCTTCTGGCCCGGCCGCGGCAGTGCCTCAGCGGCGCACAACCATACCAGCCCCACCCCCGGGATCGACAGGCATACCCATCAACGGCTTCCCCCCTACGAAAGCAGGGAGCCGACCGCCCCCTATAGCTGTACGCGCGACTTCCGTGCAGGTCATCCCTTCAGGTCCCGGGGTAGGCGCCGTGGCACCGCCAGCATCGACACCGACATCGCCGGCATCGCCATTGCCTCGCGCAAACTTCTTCCCGAAAGTACGCCAGGAGAGACCTCGTTCACGGTCGTTCTCTGACTTTAGCTCTTCTGAAATTACGGACAAGGTGTCGAAGAGCCTGGGAAAGCCTAGGAGGTGAGTTTGTCGATCTTTTGTTTATACATACGTGTGAATGTGTCGTTCTAATAATATGGCTCATCAGTCAGGAGGAGGGGAATCAACCTTTCGGCCCGAACTCATCTGGACCGAGTTCACCTTCATCAAGGCTGTTAACTCCATCACAGGCTGCCAATCTATCTCTTGGTTCTCCTGGTCGTGGTCCTGGCGGCCGACCGTCACCTGGTCCTTCTCCCTTGTCGTTGCCGCCTACTATAAACAGCAACGTTGTACAATCCGCTCCCAACTCCCCCCTTCCCTCGCAGACCGCAGTACCTTCTAGTCCTATCGCCCGTACTACCCCAGCCGTGGTGGCTAGGTCATCGGACAACCTTAACATGCAGCAGCCCAGGAGAGGTACTCTACATCGAACGCCCTCACCACTCGCTTTTCGATCTACTGCACAAGCACCGAGTAATTCCCCGATATCGCCTTCGGCAGTCACGTTCCCGCCACAGGGCGGGAATTCGGGGCATTCTGCAAACCTGGGCCAAGTTGCTGCTGAGGAGGAGCGACAGTCTCTCAAGCCGCCGTCGCCACTCAAGCCATCAGCTAAGCGACAATCGAACGAGAGCGAACGGACGCATAGTTCGTTCACACGATCTGACATGACGTCCCCTCCCCCCTTCCCACACAGTTCACCTTCTTCGTCGCCTATGAATCGTAGTGGCTCGCTGCGGTCTAAAATCTCCATTTCTGCGCTTAGGCCTAAAGCGCATGCACGCAGTCACCGTGAAGGAGGCTCAGACGCACCGCAGAGTCCGGCGATGGGAGACGAGGAGACAGTGCAAATCAAGGATATGGAGTTTGAGCTCGTCAGACCTGCGATGCCACAGCTGTCACCCGAGTTGAGCCACGGGGATGATAGTTCTGATTCGCGAGACGCCGCCCAGACCAAGTCTGAGCTGCGCATGGACACCGCCAGTTCACCTGACACACGTACCGGACGACAGCTTCTATCGCCTGTGAATGATCACCGCATCCCTTCGGCGACGATGTCCTCGGTGTCGCTAGATTCGGTGTCTAAGAAAAGCAAAAGCGTCGATCCTAGCCTTTCGGTGCAAGCCCATCGGGACAGGGAGCTGAAGTGGATATCAACAATAAATTCAACTGATTCTGCGCAGGCGCGTAAGAGCAAGAAAATAAAGAAGCTACTGGTGGAGGGTGTACCTTCTAGCGTGCGATATCTTGTCTGGGCACATATTTCTGACAGCGCCTCGAAGAAAATGGCTAATGTTTATACACAATTGTCTCAACGCCGTCCTGTGATGGCAGAGGACATTGAGCGAGATGTACAACAGTAGGTTGTTCACCTCTATCGCTATTTGTTGAGACTCATGTACTTCTAGATCATTCCCTGACAATGTTCAGCTCCGTGATCCGAAAGGGCCGCTCGTTTCAGTATTGTATGCATACATTGCAATGATTCCCGATCTACGATACCACCGAGGTATTAAATGCGCCAACTATATGTCACAGTGTCTAATCCTTCTGCAGGGCTTGCTATTATTGCGGGACATTTACTTCTGCAATCCCCGGAGGAGGACGCATTCTGGACGTTCCTTGCCATGATGGATAGTTATCTTCGACCCTATTTCATGCCAACATCAGCTCAGATGAGCGTGGATACAAATCTGTTTATCAAGGCCGTGGAAACTTCAGATTCCCAACTTGCGACACGTTTATTCGTGGAACTTAGGATTCGACCTGCGGAGCTCTGTGGAACCTGGTAAGGCCGACAGGGCTTGGAACCTTTGAAGAACCATGTAACTAACCTTATCATCTAGGTTTTCTTCCGTCTTTGCAGGCACATTGCCGCTTCCCCATTTGCATCGAGTGTGGGACCTATTCATATATGAAGGTTTGCTTAATTTTATGATCTCCATGGCATAAACTAACTGCCAACGTCAGGCGTACCGTTCTTGTTTCGCGTTGGCCTTACGATTCTCTCCCTGTGTCGACACTATTTCCTCGAGGGTCCTATGAAACCCGATACCCTTCCGGCTGCATACCTATTATATCCACCACCTGAGGCCTTTCCTGCGGATGCAGAAGCGTTCATAGCCCAGACGCTTGCGGTTAAGCTCAAAGACGATGATATTCGCAAGTCACGAGTCAAGATGGAGGCTGCAGTCAAACAGCAGCAGCAAAGGGCTCCTAGAATATCAACATCCCAAGTGCCGAGTCACCCACACCTGCAGGGCGGTAAAATAAGAGTCTCATGAAAAATTGGTATCCCCTTTACATATTTACTAAGCTTTCCTTGTTTTGTTTTCTCATGAGCTATATCCAATCATCGCACTTGTTCTATGCATCTAATACCTTTCTATGTTTCTTGTGTTCGCATTTGGAGGCTGCGCTATGAACAACACTCCATTCCACTCTCGCTTCGTTGTTTCACTCGGCGCTACAACATGTATCTTAGGCTCTTTTCAAAGCATCAGCTCATGCCGTTCTATAATGAAAGAACATTCAAAATTCATTTCGATTTGACTGGTTGGTTTTTATGTGTTACAGCTCTAGGTCCACGATAGCGTATTGTGTCGGTTTAGGTTTGCATTGATACTGCTGACGACCAGTTTATCTTGAGCGGAGAGGTATTGCCAGCCCTGGACTGTCTTTCCATTGAGTTCAACGCGCGAGGGCTTGTGTTGGATCCCGAGTACAGTTATTTTGGATAACTCCGGCTGGATTTTGAATGATCCTTGGCCAGAAAACACAACATTGCCAGGTGCAGCACGTATCGTTAAAGTCGTACTAGGCCCTGGAGGAAAACTGATACCGTCGTCAATATACGCCGTACCGAAGGCTGATCCACTGCTCGACAACGATACGAGGAGTGCGTATGGGCCACTCCGTGTTTCCTCGATTGTATATCCCGGCTTATCGTGCAGGAGCAATGCTGAACCGTCTCGAATATGCACGTTGATATGACCCAGGGGTGCTGCTAAAGTGGTATTCATTCCAGAGTTTGCTTTCACCACGTCATGCGTCCACCAGTCGCGCCAGATTGTTTTACCTCGTCCAGGGAAGATGCCTGATAAAATGAAATGGGGGGTAGGTCCAGAACGATGGATATATATAGAATGACTGACCTTCGACCGTGGAAACGTTAGGTGTCAGAACCGGTGTGACGAGAATGTCACACCCAATCATAAATTGTCGGTCTATACCAAACAGCTCAGGTTCATTTGGGAACTCCCAGAATAACGCGCGAACGGGAGGCGTGCCCAGCGTAGACGCATTCGCGAAAAGAGTGTACTGCAATCATACAATGTTAATACATAGTGAAACGGACCGTATGCCTAACAAACCCAGTAGGGAAGCAACGCGTAACGCGCTGCAATTGCAGTCCGAGAAGCATTGGCCACACTATCCCATACATAGGGTTCCTGGCCGATCGCCCCTTTGACGTTGTGGTTTCTATAAAACGGATGGAATGCGGATAACTACCAAGATGTAAATGCTTCCGGCGAACAATCGGAAGAATACATGTTTTAAACACACCTGCATCCACCTGTTGAGTAGTTCTTCATCGGTGTTACCCCCAAATCCTCCAGTATCGGCGCCGACCATCGGGATCTGGAAAATTTGGAACTGCAGAACTCCTTGAATAGAGTAATACATGTACGCCCATTTACTGGTATTATCACCAAGCTATTCAACGGCCGACGTCCATTAATAAAAGATGTACGGGGGAATATAAACAATGTGTAAATTACCCAATGTCCAGTCCATCTACCAGAAGACGGGAACGTGGAACGGCTGATCAAGAATGGTCGTTTCCCAGGATGAAGTGCGGCAAGAGCATTATGTGTAGCCTAGCGGAAGCGACTCGAAAAATAAGTGCAATGTCAAACCAATTAACAGATATATATACCTTCTCCTCCATTAATCCCCACATATTATGGACATCTAATTCAATATATCCCGGCTGGTGCGTTGCATTCGTGGCGAGTGTATGAATGGAAAGAGGACCGAAGCCATTGTGTATAGCATATGGCGGTGCGTTGATATTAGCATTCTTGAGCTTGGCCGCTCCAAGGCCGCGTTTGGAGGGACTTGAGTTTGAGTTCGTGGCACCAAAGGTTAGAGTGCCGTTCACGGTTATGTTGCCGCTTGGTCCTGAAACGGTAGGGTCGTATCTGGAATGGAGATGTTGATCAAATAAATATCGCGAAATTCTGTCATTGGCATATTTACCCTTCGGGATAATCAGTAATAAGGTTTCCTGGAGCACCAGGAAGAAGGAACGGCACAGAGGTGTTACTGAGATCGGCCCCAGTTCCACTATGAATGAACAGTCTATAACTAACTTTCATAAAAAGCGTCGGGGAAAGATTACCATGAGCCATCACAGAATGAGCTGGCTTCCTGAAATTATGAAAGCTTGATTAATATCCAGGGATTAACCGGTCGCAAAAACGGATACAGTACATTCATATCCAGCCATATCCCTGAGAAATTGACCCCGCTCTGACTCCAGTTTGTGAATGCCTGCGTCCAATACTCCTGCGTATTATTCGCGAACCAATCTGGGAAGACCTATCCAGAAAATGACTTGGCACAACGATGCATTGGGAAAGGGAAAAATGACTACGCACGGTATAACCTGGCCAGACTTGTCCAACATATTCCGAGCCGTCTGGATTCTTGATAAATACGTCCCTGAGTGAATAGAAAGGGTCCGTTTAGAGCATGAGAACGAGGTATTATCTGGAAGAAAGCGAAATAAAATAAAATACGTACAGCTCGACACCCCGCGTATATGGGTCATACTAATTATATGTTAGAAAATAGAAAAGACGTTAGGACTCTAGACATACAATATCTGTAGCATTGACTTGTTTTGCAACGGCTGCATCGACGATAGGGATATCTACATTGTGTCCTCAGAATTTCAAAATATAAGAATAGGTATAGGTAATGGTCTTACAGTGTTGATGGTTTGCGGTCTGGAAATGTTTAAGTTAGTGTTCGTCAGAATGGTACGCTGTTTCGGGACGTACCAGTTCGTCTATAAGTGCCTTGACCTCGTCTATCGGGAAGCTAACCGGATCTGTGGTAAAGTCGCGCACGGCGTGGTATAAGTCGATATCATTCCACATCACTTCACGATAATGTGAGAGATCCGATTAAAAGAATTAGACGACAAAGCAACCTTCGAGCGGAATATTAGCGGCTCGCATCCTTTGCACTTGTTCGCGCGTTGTGCTTATATTAGGATATCCCCATCTAATGTTTTCCAACGCAAAAATCAGCAATCGGCACTCACTCCCAGTCGTCTCTCGTCATCGCCCAAGTCATACGCACCGACACAAATGGAACCCGAATGCCCACGCTGGAATCCAAGTCGGTGTTCCCACGACTTCTCCGTACTGTTCGATAACGGCTTGGGGATTCGGTCCCGAGAAGAAATAAAAGTCAAGGGTGCCACCGAGAAGACGATATTCGATCAGCGACACGTTTGAGGAGGGAGGCGTTTGAAGAAGGATATCAGATCCTTGGGAACTGACAGAGGGGTCAGTTGATTAGTAAAGAACGGGGGTACAGAAAAACGGAGAGTAACATGCCTTAGCAGGAAGACCCCGTGCGAGGCGGACGTTTGTGTCGTTTCGTCGAATCGGTGCTCAAGGTATATTGGGTGTGACCCGTAGCTACGAGAATAGAGGCGTAGCGCATCAGTATACAATCGAAATTACCGTATAGGACGCAGCGTACACATTTCCGTCCGGAGGGTCATTTATGTCCCTTGCCCAAAGTGTTTGAACGGTTCCGACGCCTCCATCAGTGCCAACGTCGCGACGGAATCCACTGCTAGCAACAACTTCACCCAGTCCGTACACATTCGCGCCTTTGGGGAGCGCAGAGGTCAACTATTCACAGGAAAGGTGGGAGGATAAGCCCTCCCTGCAAAGACAAGGAATTCTGACAGGTTCAGTAAATGTCATACCTGCAAATACTGATCCTCAAAAACCAAAGCGAAGCTATTCAGCCCCGTTGAGTTGTCCTGGGCGGGATTTGGCGCAGGAACAGGTGCCTTCGGCAAACTAGTGATTCGAGTGTCAAAGAGTGGCGTGTCATGCGGCGCGGATCGGCGGGTGATCCAGAATGCAAAGGGGTGTGCATCGTAGTTGAACACGAGGTCTGAAGTGCGTGTATGAGAAGAGGTTGGAGGGCTCGGACGGGGAATGACCGAAGTTGGGATCGTGAATTGCGTTTTGTCCGCGTCGAATATGTTAACATGTAATCTACATATGAACGTTAGTGCATACAGTATTTTTGACTTGTTAATATTATTAATCGCACCGGCTTTGAGTTTCGTAAGTTACTTGAATGGTGAGATTATTGATGTCGAGTCCAAATGCATTGCATGCCTTGCCAGACAGTGACAAACGGGCAGTTAGACCGTGCTCATTGTTTTGCAATCCAGATAGAGCATATCCTGACATACCCTGATTAGAATACTAAACAATTCACCTCTGTTATTGGTCACGCTTACCCGGACAGGACGACGTATCACCAGACAATGTTCTGTTCGGGTCGACCACGGTTATTTGACGTTGAAGATTCGATGTAAAGCGACTATAGACAAAGCCAACATGGCTTGCCAGGTAGAACAAAAGAACGGAGGCAGCTCCTACCATAGCTGAGGAGCAACCTTCTCAGAAGGATTCTCCAACCAAAGCGAGACTTTATAGTACGAATATATGAATCTATGTAACCAGAGTGTTCCTGTGACCGCCTGTGGAAATGAACTTCTTCGGGGGAGGTGACACCTGGGCAGTCGAGTGGTGTGTGGGCGGGCCGTGACGACAGGCGATCTGGACGTAAGTGGGAAATGTCTTGAGTCAACATGTCCGATATTTATGCATTCTATTAGTATCGATGTGGTCTGCAATGCTGTACTTCCAAATTAAAAGGCAATTTGTTGGATGCGATAGGAGCATCGGCCAGTGGAATAGTCATGGTCAGTCAAGGAATTCGCAAAGACTCGGGGTTATTCATATCCTTCTGACTTCAGGTAATTCGATCTTGCCAGGTACAATCGCCAGACCAATACTCTCCTTTTAACTACGAGCTAACTTGATAAGTTATATAGCAAACGTCTAGGGAATATATACAGCGAATAAGTGTTGTCTCGATAAGGCTGAAGCTTGCTGGGGGATGATTACCGTCGGTTAGAAGGATGCATGTCCCCGTGAACGGTATGTAGTAATTATTTTTAGATCTTGAGTAAGAGAGTCAAATTGGGGTCGTTTTGATTAACACGTGATCTCCGTGCGATTTCGAGCTCAGATAACCTTTGCCTTTTTGGAAAACAAAATAAATTGATGCAAATGAAATAAAAATAGATCAGTATCATGCATTTATGTCAATTGGTCCTCTATGGAGAGAGCATAGACTATGGAATAACAAATGAAATATTCTAGTGTCACATGTCAACAAATGTCATGAGTGGTGTGCGGGCCGGGCCTAGGCCAAAAGCCCAGGGTGGGGCTTGGGGTTCCAGCAGCCTCCATCAAGGATCCTGTGAGATTTTGGATCCGGGGCTTTTTCCGGGGTGTGAAATATAACATATAAATATGTGCCTAACCAAATAATTTACCCAATTCACCTCCCAGTAGTATGAACATATATGGGTGTGAAGGCGATCAAAATATGGTGAGTCTGGCGAATTGGGACGATCAACTGCTGAATCAAAGACTTGAGGCGGGCATGTCATTGCTTGGTTCAGTGCAAGTGAATATGATTTTCCGTAAACGGTGTTGTGTTGTGGGTGGGTGGGGGGTGGCTCAGACAAGATCTCGTTATGTCAATAAATTAGAATTTGATTTTTGCAATAGAAGGCGGGGTCACATAATACATTCAGCTTCAAAACAACATTACAAAAATACCTGACTATATAATTACCACACAGTGACACATAATTCCTGAAAGGAAAATAGAATACAAGAGTACATATATAAAAAATTCTAACCACGATGCAAATGGTATTGCATCATGCATGAAAGTTTGGTACTCCCTTTACACATTCAATAATTTTTCCTTGTTTTGTTTTTTCACGAGTTATATCAATCCTTGTACTTGTTCGATGCATCTAATACCTTTCTATATTTCTTGTTCGGATTCATGTCTTCGCATTGGAGGCTGCGCTATGAACACACCATTCCTCTCTTGCTACGTTGTTCACTCAGCACTACAACAATGACAACATGTATCTTAAGCTCTTTTCAAAGCATCAGCTCATGCCGCTCCACAGTGAAAGAACATCCAAAATTCATTTCGATTTAGCTGATTGGTTTTATTATGTATTACAGTTCTAGGTCCAAGATAGTGTATTGTGTTGGTTTAGGTTTGCATTGATACTGCTGACGACCAGTTTATCTTGAGCGGAGAGGTATTGCCAGCCCTGGACTGTCTTTCCATTGAGTTCAACGCGCGAGGGCTTTTGTTGGATACCGAGTACAGTTATTTTGGATAACTCCTGCTCGATTTTGAACGACCCTTGGCCAGAAAGCACAACATTGCCAGGCGCAGCACGTATCATTACCATTGTACTAGGCCCTGGAGGGAAACTGATACCGTCGTCAATATACGCCGTACCGAAGGCTGATCCACTGCTCGACAACGATACGAGGAGTGCGTATGGGCCACTCCGTGTTTCCTCGATTGTATATCCCGGCTTATTGTGTAGGAGCAATGCTGAACCGTCTCGAATATGCACGTTGATATGACCCAGGGGTGCTGCTAAAGTGGTATTCATTCCAGAGTTTGCTTTCACCACGTCATGCGTCCACCAGTCGCGCCAGATTGTTTTACCTCGTCCAGGGAAGATGCCTGATAAAATGAAATGGGGGGTAGGTCCAGAACGATGGATATATATAGAATGACTGACCTTCGACCGTAGAAACGTTAGGTGTCAGAACCGGTGTGACGAGAATATCACACCCAATCATAAATTGTCGGTCTATACCAAACAGCTCAGGTTCATTTGGGAACTCCCAGAATAACGCGCGAACGGGAGGCGTGCCCAATGTAGACACATTCGCGAAAAGAGTGTACTGCAATCATACAATGTTAATACATAGTGAAACGGACCGTATGCCTAACAAACCCAGTAAGGAAGCAGCGCGTAACGCGCTGCAATTGCAGTCCGAGAAGCATTGGCCACACTATCCCATACATAAGGCTCCTGGCTGATCGCCCCTTTGACGTTGTGGTTTCTATAAAACGGATGGAATGCGGACAACTACCCAGATGTAAGTGCTTCCGGCAAACAATCGGGAGAATACATGTTTTAAACACACCTGCATCCACCTGTTGAGTAGTTCTTCATCGGTGTTACCCTCAAATCCTCCAGTATCGGCACCAACCATCGGGATCTGGAAAATTTGGAACTGCAGAACTCCTTGAATAGAGTAATACATGTACGCCCATTTACTGGTATTATCACCAAGCTATTCAACGGCCGACGTCCATTAATAAAAGATGTACGGTGGAACATAAACAATGTGCAAATTACCCAATGTCCAGTCCATCTACCAGAAGACGGGAACGTGGAACGGCTGATCAAGAATGGTCGTTTCCCAGGATGAAGTGCGGCAAGAGCATTATATGTAGCCTAGCGGAAGCGACTCGAAAAATAAGTGCAATGTCAAACCAATTAACAGATATATATACCTTCTCCTCCATTAATCCCCACATATTATGGACATCTAATTCAATATATCCCGGCTGGTGCGTTGCATTCGTGGCGAGTGTATGAATGGAAAGAGGACCGAAGCCATTGTGTATAGCGTATGGCGGTGCGTTGATATTAGCATTCTTGAGCTTGGCCGCTCCAAGGCCGCGTTTGGAGGGACTTGAGCTTGAGTTCGTGGCACCAAAGGTTAGAGTACCGTTCACGGTTATGTTGCCGCTTGGCCCTGAAACGGTAGGGTCGTATCTGGAATGGAGATGTTGATCAAATAAATATCGCGAAATTCTGTCATTGGCATATTTACCCTTCGGGATAATCAGTAATAAGGTTTCCTGGAGTACCAGGAAGAAAGAACGGCACAGAGGTGTTACCGAGATCGGCTCCAGTTCCGCTATGAATGAACAGTCTGTAACTAACTTTCATAAAAAGCGTTCAGGCAAGATTACCATGAGCCATCACAGAATGAGCTGGCTTCCTGAAATTATGAAAGCTTGATTAATATCCAGGGATTAACCGGTCGCAAAAACGGATACAGTACATTCATATCCAGCCATATCCCTGAGAAATTGACCCCGCTCTGACTCCAGTTTGTGAATGCCTGCGTCCAATACTCCTGCGTATTATTCGCGAACCAATCTGGGAAGACCTATCCAGAAAATGACTTGGCACAACGATGCATTGGGACAGAGAAAAAAGACTTCGCACAGTATAACCTGGCCAGACTTGTCCAATATATTCCGAGCCGTCTGGATTCTTGATAAATACGTCCCTGAGTGAATAGAAAGGGTCCGTTTAGAGAATGAGAACGAGGTATTATCTGGAAGAAAGCGAAATAAAATAAAATACGTACAGCTCGACACCCCGCGTATATGGGTCATACTAATTATATGTTAGAAAATAGAAAAGACTCTAGGACTCTAGACATACAATATCTGTAGCATTGACTTGTTTTGCAACGGCTGCATCGACGATAGGGATATCTACATTGTGTCGTCAGAATTTCAAAATATAAGAATAGGTATAGGTAATGGTCTTACAGTGTTGATGGTTTGCGGTCTGGAAATGTTTAAGATAGTGTTCGTCAGAATGGTACGCTGTTTCGGGACGT
Organism: Hysterangium stoloniferum; assembly: GCA_015178975.1. Classification (NCBI taxonomy): domain Eukaryota; kingdom Fungi; phylum Basidiomycota; class Agaricomycetes; order Hysterangiales; family Hysterangiaceae; genus Hysterangium; species Hysterangium stoloniferum. The sequence continues at coordinate 191,036 of WHVD01000129.1, forward strand.
ACCAGCTCGTCTACAAGTGCCTTGACCTCGTCTATCGGGAAGCTAACCGGATCTGTGGTGAAGTCGCGCACGGCGTGGTATAAGTCGATATCATTCCACATCACTTCACGATAATGTGAGAGATCCGATTAAAAGAATTAGACGACAAAGCAACCTTCGAGAGGAATATTAGCAGCTCGCATCCTTTGCACCTGTTCGCGCGTTGTGCTTATATTAGGATATCCCCATCTAATGTTTTCCAACGCAAAAATCAGCAATCGGCACTCACTCCCAGTCGTCTCTCATCATCGCCCAAGTCATACGCACCGACACAAATGGAACCCGAATGCCCACGCTGGAATCCAGGTTGGTGTTCCCACGACTTCTCCGTACTGTTCGATAACGGCTTGAGGATGCGGTCCCGAGAAGAAATAAAAGTCGAGGGTGCCACCGAGAAGACGATATTCGATCAGTGAAACGTTTGAGGAGGGTGGCGTTTGAAGAAGGATATCAGATCCTTGGGAACTGACAGAGGGGTTAGTTGGTTAGTAAAGAACAGGAGGGGGTACAGAAAAACGGAGATTAACATGCCTTAGCAGGAAGACCCCGTGCGAGGCGGACGTTTGTGTCGTTTCGTCGAATCGGTGCTCAAGGTATATTGGGTGTGACCCGTAGCTACAAAAGTAGAGGCGTAATCCATCAGTATACGGTCGAAATTAACGCATAGGACGCGGCGCACATATTTTCGTCCACAGGGTCATGAGCGTCTCTTGCCCAAAGCGTTTGAACGGTTCCAACGCCCCCATCAGTCCCAACGTCACGACGGAATCCACTGCTAGCAACAACTTCACCCAGTCCGTACACATTCGCGCCTTTGGGGAGCGCAGAAGTCAACTATTCACGAGAAAGGTGGGAATATAAGCCCTCCCTGCAAAGACAAAGAGTTCTGACAGGTTCAGCAAATGTCATACCTGCAAATACTGATCCTCAAAAACCAAAGCGAAGCTATTCAGCCCCGTTGAGTTGTTCTGGACAGGATTTGGCGCAGGAACAGATGCCTTGGGCAAGCTAGTGATTCGAGTGTCAAAGAGTGGCGTGTCATGCGGCGCGGATCGGCGGGTGATCCAGAATGCAAAGGGGTGTGCATCGTAGTTGAACACGAGGTCTGAAGTGCGTGTATGAGAAGAGGTTGGAGGGCTCGGACGGGGAATGACCGAAGTTGGGATCGTGAATTGCGTTTTGTCCGCGTCGAATATGTTAACATGTAGTCTACATATGAACGTTAGTGCATACAGTATTTTTGACTTGTTAATATCATTAATCGCACCGGTTTTGACTTTCGTAAGTTACTTGAATGGTGAGATCATTGATGTCGAGTCCAAATGCATTGCATGCCTTGCCAGACAGTGACAAATGGGCAGTTAGACCGTGCTCATTGTTTTGAAATCTAGATAGAGCATATCCTGACATACCCTGATTAGAATACTAAACAATTCACCTCTGTTATTGGTCACGCTTACCCGGACAGGACGACGTATCACCAGACAATGTTCTGTTCGGGTCGAGCACGGTTATTTGGCGTTGAAGATTCGATGTAAAGTGACTATAGACAAAGCCAACATGGCTTGCCAGGTAGAACAAAAGAACGGAGGCAGCTCCTACCATAGCTGAGGAGCAACCTTCTCAGAAGGATTCCCCAACCCAAGCGAGACTTTATAGTACGAATATCCGATTCTATATAGCCATTAGCAATAGAGTGGTCATGTGACAAGGCTCTCTTGTTCCGTGACCACCACCTGCCTCTGGGGTTGGGGCCCCCAGTGCTCGTGGTGAGGGGCGGAGAGGCGGATGACAGTGAACAGGTTTGGGGACCTCTGAATTCACTGCTCTGTCAAAGTCGGCAGCCTTCAGCCGCGCACCAGTGTCGTCTGCGGAACGTCACTGGCACCTACCAACCATGACTGTTGCCTGGCAGCGGTCTACCCTTCCTACCCACCTCCGACTCCAGCATTCACCTATGCACTAGCAATGCAAGACTTCGGTGTGCCTGCAGCCCTTGTCGACGCCTGCTAGCAGGATCTCGGGCTTTTCTTGGGGCTTCGGCCCAAGGCCTCAAGGCCTCAGCTCTCTACCATGTATATATCAACATGCCCCCCCTTTGCTTACTAAAATCCCTTCCGCACACGTAGCTCACTCGGAACTTCGTACCACTGTAGCATAGTTTCTCTGGGGGCCTTTTCACCCCCTAGCCGCAGTTAGCCATTGTTGCTTGAAGCGGGATACAAATATATCAAAAAAAAAAAAAAAAAAAAAAAAAGAGTGGTCATGTGACCGCCTGTGGAAATGAACCTCTTCGAGGAGGTGACACCTGGCAGTCGAGTGGTGTGTGGGGTACCGTGACGACAGGCGATCTGGACATAAGTAGGAAATGTCTCGAGTCAGCATGTCCAATATTTTTGCATTCTATTAGTATCGATGTGGTCTGCGATGCTGTACTTCTCAATTAAAAGGCAATTCGCTGGATGCGATAGGAGCATCGGCCAGCGGAATAGTGATGGTCACTCACGGAATTCGCAAAGACTCGGGGTTATTCATGTCCTTCTGACTTCAGGTAACTCGATCTTGCCAGGTACATTGTGGGATGATGGTGTCCTGTTGCTGGCACTGCTTTCCACCATTGGATTTATTCATCTCAAAGGCCTTCAATGCATCTGGTGGCAGTGATGCATGAGCAGAAGACTGATCAAAAATGAACAATGAGATGCAATTGGGGTGTGCAACCTCAGAAATTTCAATAGCCTGCTTGACCTGTTTCAATAACTGTTCCAGGTCCCACCTAGCATTGCCATTGGCCCCCCAAAGAGATTATTTCTCTGGATTCCTCAATAACATCACCATTGCTGGTACAGAGTACAAAGTGACCATCCTCTGAATTGATGAATCCTGAAATATGAAAGATGTGGCCCCTTCCTTTTTTCTGTAGTATTGTTGCCCCAGTAACAGGGTAATCTGATTGAGTACAAATCTGACAACAATGTGCAAGCCAGGACTCAGTAAGCATGGGATTTGAAGTCATTTACATGGAAACAACACTTGTCATGCCAGTTAGTGATCACTTTCTTCTCTCCAGGCAACAGCTTAGACTCAATGCAGCTCTGGGCCTTCAAAATGTACCATGTGAGACTCAAATGCAGCTATGGCAGCAGGTAAGAAAACTTCTTGGCAATATTTCTTCACATCCTCACATTCATGTCTATCCACATAAACACCCTTGTGCAATCTTGTCTATTGCCAGCCCAGTTTGAGCAACTCTGGTATTTTAAACAGAGCAGATAGTACAATAGAGACTCAAAATAACACTTAGCTCAATTGACCAGAGGGCCAAAAATACTAAGAGTTGTAGAGTAAAGAGTATTAAGAGAAATGTAAAAAGGACTTAAACAAGAGGAGGGTAATCTAGGTTGAGTTTCAAACTAGAGAACTGTAACATACATGGAAAGAGCTTTATACTACAGTGGGATGGATGATTGGAGGGCCAATTGGAGAAGTGAGAGTCATGACAAATCAAAAGAAGTACTGGAAGGAAGGAACAAGCTAGAGCTAAATGTGATGTAGCAAAAGTATTCTAAAAGGTGTCAGGTGGCAAATAATGTTTACAAATAGAACAGATCAAGGGAGAGCATCAGAATGGAGATGGAATGGCCCTAAAGGGGTAATTTACAACAAACAGGTGTCAGAGTGCTGAGGAGGTGGTATCATGTTCTAGAGGTGTTACGACCCGTTCCCGGATGTTTCAATATCCGACTTCCGGTCTCCCACTCCCGACTTCCGATCCCCGACTTCCGACTTTGACCTCCAACTATGGAACATCATAGTTACCGTATCATCCGCGTTCTTCGTTTGTTCCGCATTTGGTAATTTGTCCGTTGACAAGTATTCACTCGTTTGTTGTTGTATTCCCGTCTCGGAATATTGTCTTCCTAATATGTCTTATTGTATTTCCGTTTTAAGAATACTTCCGTTTCCGTCTTATTATGGTCTCAGTTTGTAGTACAATAACGAGTAGACTTATATTAGTTTCCGCGAATTTGTACTTTACTTTAGATCTGATATCGACTTAGTTTCTTATTCCTCCTCCCGTCTTTCTGTACGCTCGATATTCAGAACTCTTCGGAACTCTGAATATCCATATCTTCCGTCGTTAGTTCACTTCCGAAATTAAGGACATTGAGCGTTTGCGTAGAGGCGCAGCACATAAGCTGAAGCCGACGTCCTGACCCTATCTAGTTGTTCCCGACTTTCCGGTGACTTCCCGATAGTTCCGGAATAAGTTCCCGACACGGCACTTAACAAGAGGCTCTGATGTTGGGGTGTTAGAGGGTTATAAGGGTAAGAACAAGTTGCAGGGACTGAAAGACAGGGATGCCAACATAAACCAAGTGTCAGGGTCCCAAGGCAGTGGCTCTGGATCCTGAGGCACTGATGTCAGGGTTCTGGAAAGGTTATCAAGGTAAGACCAAGTTGTGGAGGCCCAAGAGGATCCTAACAGCAACCATCATCAGGCAGTCCATTCACATAATGGACAAGCCAGTGTGATGTTCAATGATGGAAGGATTGTGTCATTCAGAGTATGCCTGAAGTGGTGTGGGGTAATTTGACCCACTTCCTATGAAGTAAACCACTGCTGAGCAGCAAGTTGAAGTCTTTCATCTTTAAGGGGACTGAGGGCTTGTCCTCCCCACTTTTCAATAGGAAGTTGCTCAAATACTTGGTAATGATGTGTGAGTGCATAAACCTTTCATGCAAAGTGATCACCTTTGCCTTCATGCCACTGCTGGGCAAGCTTGCCTTGATTTATGTTAGGATTCCTGTCATTTTGGACCCATACAACCTGTTTTAGTCTTGTAACCCTCCAGCATTCCACTATTGGTACTCCTACTATGGTATCACTACTTGTGGTGCCCCCAACACTTGTTTCTTTGTAACTTAGCCCCTTAGCCTTCCATCCCATCTCCATTCTGTTCACTCCCCCATTACCATTTCCACATATACATCCCATTTGCTACCTCACACCTTTTCAGAATACTTTGCTATATTGTATTTAGTCTCATTTGGATTCCTGTTCCTTTCCCTACTTCTTTTTGACTCATCATCACTCTCACTTCTCTGATCAGCCCTCCAATCATCTGTCCCATTGTAGTATAAAGCTCCTTTTGTTTGAATATCAACTTAGATTACCCTCTTCTAATTCTCAGTCCTATTACTCCTATTCTAATACCCTCAAAGGCATCTCCAGCAAGCTGCAGCTCCTTACTTCATGACTCTTAGTAATTCAGCCCTCTGGTTGATTGAGCTAAGTGTTGATCTTTATTCCTATCATACTATCTGCTCTGTTTGAAATACTGGAGTACCCTACAGTTTGTATGAGGGTGCAACACATATGTTGAAGCCAAGCTCTACTACATTTATAGAATCAGACCTCCTGACTAGTATAATCTCTATTGTCAGTCCCTCAATTGACTTAGTTCACCAAATTTAAGGAATTTTGCTTCCATCTGCCCTCACAGGATACTTTAGACACTATCCCATGCCAGCACCTCTTTGTATTATGTAATGAGATGGCCTTTCCCATGCTGTTTGGTTCCTATTGTTAATCAAAAAAAAAAAAAGTAATATAATATAGGAAAGATGAGGGACCGTCAGCACTTGAGGAGGATGATGACCAACACTGATGCCGATCATCAATAAATACCAACCAGGCATCTTTCCAGGCAAAGCTTTGGGTGGTGGCAGTGATGGTGACATCTTTTTATTGTTCATCTACTTGAGTATACCTGAAACTGTACTTTACCGTTAATTCAGTGATGCTGTGTGAAAGGGTAACACATGATGAAATCAAGATTTATTTATTTTTTAAAAAGGAAAGAAAAAGAAAAGTGATTAATTACTTAATGCATGAGATGGGACTCTGACAGTGATTATCTACATATATAGTGGTCTCCCAAAATGGACACAAGGAGAGACTACACTTACAGCCTGAGGCATATAATACAGCGTTATGAGCATCTACATACCTGGTTGAATTTAGATGAATGTATCTTCATGCATGAATAAGCTAGGTAAATAACTCTGATAGTGTTGTAAGTAGTCCTTTACCATAAGCATGTTTGTCCATTGAATCCAGTTGGCAGCAAGTCTCATATTGTTCTGGGTCATTCGTCCACCCACAGTATGCGAATATACGAATTTGTCAGATGAAGAATTAAAAAATTGACTGGAGAACATACCTATAGCATACTTGATGAGACAGCATCGAGACAGCATCAGTGACTAGGTCATCTGAATACGGTCACTATTCATTTTGCGACTGGAGTCAGGATTGAGGAAAATATGCACCTTGAGGTGGATTGTATTGCATGTATTGAGGGAAAACATCATAGGAATCCATTCAAAACTGGTTGAACCAGGGTGCCAAAAAAGGAGAGCTACTGCATATGGATCTTGCAGTTCTGATGGAAATGATGAATTTTGATAATAATGCTATATGATTATAATAGTTGACAATTTTTGTCACATTGAATGGTTCAAAACATTAGCAAGTGAGTTAGAGGTGGTGTGAAAAATACAAGAATATGTAGCTCAACTCAAAATGCTATTCAATGTGAAAGTCCAGGGAGTCATGGTTGATAATGGAACTAAATCTATAAATTCAGAATTTAGGAGCTATTTGTCATCCAAGGGAATATCATTATTTACCTTTGGTGCCTTATATGCTGCATGTTACGATGTCACAACCATCACAAGTCACAAAACTGTCACAAATATTCAAAGGTAACTTTCGACAACTCTTCGACTCAATTCAACTCGACAAACCCGAACATTATTCGACAACATCGAATCTCTTTCGACATGTCTCATTTCGACGTCATGTATGATTTCATTATTAGTTCATAATATAGTCATAACAATACGAAGAAAAGCATAAAAGGGCTACGAAAGGAGCGAGGGAAGTCAGTCGAAATATCTGTAAATTAGTGATACTAGTAATCTATCTTGTTGTAACTTCTTCGATAAATACTTCCATGAGTTCTCGCGACTGGTAATAGCCTCTTACTTCATCGACAGGGCGAATATATACTTCGTCAAACGAGGCTTTTGAGTTCGATTAGTAGAATATTATTTGACTTTATTGAAGAATAATTGATTTGTGACATACGACCATGTCACAACCCAATGGTCCCCAAGGTTATCGCTGCCTATTGACATTTCAAGTTAGCATTCAAGTCACCACATCGGAAACTGTTGGACCCCTGACGCTGACGTATGGTTTCACGGTGATCAAACTCTGTTTACATCCCCATCAAATTATACTCGTACTATCTGGTCAAACTCTGATACATCCCTTTTTATTATAATGATCTGTTCTACTCTATGTTTCACAAATGTCTATATATACTTGTAACCCTCAGACTATTTCCTTTTCTTGTAATTCCACTCTTGGTTATTTCACAGCCTCCGAACTAATCATAACCTTCCCGTTACTAGTGTTATGACTGGAAATCCCGCCGGACTCTGGGCACTAACTCATACACACCCATGCCCTATATGCACCCATTATCAGTTCACCAGAATTCCCACCGGACTCCATATGTCAGTCTTGTCTACGTTCGACTTCATTACGTTGTGTTTCAGTCACTGGAATATTCACCGGACTCCGTCTCTGTCTATTTCCGACCTCGTCCACACGTCAGTCACCGGACCTCACTCAGTAAAACCCGTCACCTCTCTAACAGAGCCCTGTTCCCATTTTAGTCAAATGACCTGTCACAATTCAGACTCCGCTCCCGCTCTGTTTCCCGTTATGGTTTATGATTTGTCACTATTTGGACTCCCCTCCGTTCTGTCCCATTCCTAACACCAATTTGGTGTTTACTATTCCTGTTTTATTTTTTGCTCGTTTCATTTCATTATTACTGGATTCGGTATGACATTTACTCCATGGTCTATTTAAACTGGCAGATGTTGTACATACAATCCAGTCAGAAAATCGGCTTAGATTCCCCCCAGTAATCTAATACATTTTCCGCTCTAAACCCTACTTGAATCACACCGCTCACACTAGTCGGAGCCCATGGGCTCCGGCACATATATCTCTCTCACCAATCTCGACTCACGACCCACAACCTCCGACCTACGACCCCTCAACCCACGACCCCCGCCCGGACTCCCCGGGATTCCCATCCGTCCATCTGAAATAGGACAATACGATCTAGTGAGGGTGCAGCCTATAAGCTGAAGCCAAGTCCTACCGGATATTCTGCGGGTTTCTCCGGAGACCCGCCCTGTACGTATCCTAACAACTAGTCAAGCTTATTTGTCAATACCGATTTCCACTCTTCCCCTAGTTAGTATTTTCTGGAACATTCTACAAAAATTCCTATGCAACTATATGGTCTAGTTGGGTAGTTTGAGCCCTTAAATTTGCTTAAAATTGGGCTTAAAACTAAGCTCGACTAGCTTAGTTCAGCCTTTTTGCGAACTTAGTGATCACTTATGCCTTAACTCTAGTTTAATAAATTATTACTAGCTTAAATAATTTGATTATATTTTGTGTGTGATATTTTTATTCTTTTCTACATATTTCCTCTTAATTAAGGCTGGCAGATGGCAGCTTGGCCAATTCTTTCATGGAGGGCAGGTGGTATATGATCTGATTACCCTGTTGACTATAACCTACATTATATAAATATCAAACTGAAATTATTGTGTGTTCAAATATCAAAGTGATTGATTTTTTCAGTTCACAAACAACCAATCACCAAATATTCATTGCACACCCTTACTGAACAGTACTTGATTATGTAAATGACAGCAACAAATATGGCAACCACATTGTGTCTTCCATTCTCAGTGGTGCACCATTGTCAGTTATTGAACCAGACCCTTTTAACTGACCTTTGTCTCCATATAGCACCAGGGATGATAACAACATCACGTCCTCATGAAATATTGCATCTCTCACTTTCTCGATTCACCTCACCTGGGCACCCACATCAAATAATCTGAAGAATACAACTCATAACCCACTATGTAGCCTATTTTTGACCGTGAGTCCCATTTCAGTTGTTTTTGCTTTGGAATTGCCATGTTAACAGGACTTCCAAATATACACAGATGTGACAAATCTGGTTTCTCCTCCCATGATGTGTTCAAATGGTGTATGTCTGCTATTCACATGAGTAGGACTACATTCTCTAAGGTACACCATAGTTTTACTGTGATAGACCATAAAAACTTAGGAAGCTTTAATGCCTGATTGCACTCCTTCCGTTATTGTCCATATCCCTCATTCTGCAACTCCATCTTGTTGCAGTGTTAAGAACTAAAAACTGACTAATGTCAGTAGGCCGACGGGGACCAATCGGAAGGACTTGGCTTCAGCTTATGTGCTGCGCTCTCGCAAATATCTGTCAGGTGTCCTCAAATTTCAGACGGGCGAAGACTAGTCCTAACGAGTATCTCTCGGCAAGTTACCGATTGGAACCAAAGGATAAGTTGAGTGTTGGGCGAAAGGATCGGGACCGAGAGTGGGTGAGCACACGTGAAGGCAGATAGCGGGGAACTTAGTATAAGGCTTCTAGAGGTGTAGGAGGGTGTTCTGAGTCGATATTCTGATTGCCTAGTAACTACAACTACAGCGGGTTCATATACAAATATTCGGTGTCTAATACATCTTAAAAGAACATACTCCATGATTCACAATATTTTTAAGGCCCAAGAGAGGTTCAAAATGCGCAAGTTCTCATTGATGGATGTACCATTAGTTTACATAAGTGTATCGCTAAAACTTATAGGCTTTTTTATTTAAAAAAAGAATATTCGCTCTTAGCATTACTCGTGAGTTTGCATAATAAGACGGAATCACAACATCTGCATGACCATAACACCATGGGAAAGCTAGGACGCGAGTGAGGTGGTGCGTGAGTGCGCGTTTGTGACTCCATAGATATAGCGATGGTCTTGTAATAGGAAATTTACACATCTGATTACATCTTGTTAGTAAGTAAAAAAGAGAGCAAATGTACAACTTACTTGTTGGTTATTTTGAAGTTTGTTTAATAGAGCAAAGTTAGGTATAGTTCATTTGGCTTTGACCATGATGAAAGGGATGTGACATGGAACAATGAAAAATAATTTAGGTTCATACAGTAAGACTGTCGGAGTTTCAATTTCTGGCAGATCACTATCAGAGCTTAACATTTTTTGTATAAGTATGACCAGAGCCGAAGAGCTGTACCTCAGTTGATTCTTACTTCATGTCAACTGAGGTACATGGCCATATATTTGTTCACTATTACAACTATATTAATCTTGCCATTCTTTGTAGATACAATTTCTTGTTATACATAGTATTTAAATCTATGCAAATGTATGTATGCTCTCTCAGAGCCTCTGAATTTATATACACTCTCTCAGAGCCTCTGAATGTATATGTGCTTCTCTCAGAGCCTCTGGGAGCTAGCACCTATCCTCTACAGCCAAAAAAGGGATGGGAGCAAACTGGAGCAAACCGGAGCATGGCCGGCAGCTCCAGCGGCTAAACCACTTTACTGATGTAGGGGTCAGGACTTGGCTTCAGCTAATGTGCTGTGCTGCTATGCAAATGCTCAGGTGTCCTTAATTTCAGAAGGCAGATGTGTGACAGAAAACTTACAGATATTCAGAGTTGCAAAGAGTTCTGAATATTGAGCATACAGAAAGAGAAGAGGACTAAGATAACTAAGTCAATATCAGATCTAAGGTGTAAGTACAAATGCACAGGACTAATATAGGCTTTCCAAATAGGTGGGTCCAGGTCACACAAGTTGATAGGACCATGGTGTATTGCTCAATGAACTAGCGAACAGTCTACATGATGGGCAGTGTACAGTAAGGAAAGAGAAGGAAAAATCCCTAGGCTATATATGCCGCAATCATGTGGTAATAGAATCTAAAAAGGGAAGACAAAAGGCGAATGGAACAAAAGGCGAACGCAAACAATAGTGGATGCGTAAGACTGGGGCGCCAGGCTTACAGTTACACGGTATCGGCTTGGGGATTTCAGGCGTCTTCGCTACAACCGCACACCCGCATGCCGAAACTCGCTATGAAACCAGTTTTAAATTTAATCTTCGTCACATAGTGACACGAGACGACATTCTCCTCAACGAACCATGGCATGTATCTGAACACCCTCTCGTGTGTTAGATGGAAGACATTCACAAATTACTTACCTGCGAGCCAGTTATCCAAATCTGTAAGCTCCGCATTAGATACTATAGAATTTGAGTTGAGAAACGGCCGAAAGAGCCTGAAAGTGTATTTGTCAAGTTACACAAGGATTAAATTGAAGTTATCTGTGGACATGACAACAGTATCAAGACAATTGGCGTTAGGAACACTGTGTACTAGACTGAACATGTGTCGACATCGCATAATGGGAAGAAAATAGTGAGAAAACAAAGAAGAAAAGGTGTATCATAGAATGTCCTCAACGGGGAGCCGCTGGAGATGACGTTAAATTGATAGCCTAATACTCAAATGTCATGGTCTGATTGGTATTTACGATGTCGCAGCAACCGTCGCTGTTCGCGTGGCTGTTTTAACACCGTTATACTATCAGAAGTAGTACCAGATCCAAATGGAAAGTAAACACTGACCAACCTATAATTCATGATCGACCAAATATGTGACATCTCGAAGGTAGAGCGAAATATGATCCATTGGGAGTCCATCACTTCAGGGGGGAAAGTATGAGCACTTTCGAAGTCAATCTGAAACCTCGTTAGACTCTCGAATGTGCGTGAGTAATATGATTTTACCCAGATCGTTTTGCCATCAGGACGAACGAGTATGTTTAGCGTCCGGATGTCCTTATGAATTATTCCAACGGAATGGATTCGATCTAGAGCCTCAATCACAGCGGGAGCCATGTGAGGGGTATAATTCTCCGCAGAAAGGGGCACAGCATCTTCAATATACTCTAAAAGTAGGGCTCGAGGTGGCAGCTCATCTTCTGGCAGCTCAGCTTCCCACATACTCGGGTGGCGTCTCACCTGAACCGCAGCACCATCCTGTAGCTCGGAAGCGAAATCGTACCAGCCATAACAATGAGGCACCAGTCCCTCATCGCAGAAGCCATGATGAGTAAGATTCGAATATGCCACAAGCTCGAGAGCGAACCCATCAAGCCTGGTATCCCTGTATATGGCTGGAACCTGATACTATGAATCCAGAAAATTTTCATCTAAATTCCACGAACTTTCCACTTGAACTTACCAGTTTCAAAATGGCCAATTTCTCGATGCCGTTAACTTTCGTATGTATTTTCATTACTAGTGTGGTTTCCTTCGTTTCATACTTCTCAACAACACTATACTCCAAGAAATCCAACTGTGGAATGCAGGAGAAAGACGGACTCGTTAATACCCATGTGATCCACCTGGGCTCAATAATTTGTAGATGCCTCCATTTCCAAGGATCAGAACGGAAAAAATCCTTGTCTTCCTCCTCGCTGCTAGCATCATTCATCATGCTGAGAGATAGAGTGCAAGTACGAAGTGCTAGCGTGACAGGTAACGTAATATTCCCACGCTCTGAACAATAAAACCACCCTATTGGCAACAATTTTCAGGCGAATACATTATAGCACAGCATTTTACGGTCTATACCAAATACGAGGAACTCGAATTCCCTAAATATTATAAAGTATTTTATTTTTATTTTTTGAGTTCTAGCAAGATTATAAATTTACCATAATTTCTTCGACAAAGAATACGGGGGCCCCCGCCACGTCCACACACGCATCATCCAAACCATCACTGGCCATGGATTCCTCGGCGCCTACTACCACTGCTTCCTCCCCGCCCTCCCCACCACCTGCCCCTGTGGCGAAACCGACATGCAATCTCACCTCCACATCCTTTCCGAGTGCCCCCTTTACGAGGAGCACCGCCATCTCCTCCAGGCCGCCTCTCAAGACTTGTCACTCCCCATCATCCTCGGCACACAAGGGCCTTGAAGCCCTAGCCGAGTTCATTGCCGCTCAGACGCTTTCCGGAAGACCTAATCACCCCCGCCCTGCATTAGACCCTCCCACATATCCCAACCCGCTGCATTCACATCCCACCTTTTCTCTACCGACCGTTAGGGTAGTTCTCTCCCCAACCGCTATGTATCTTCGTTATGCGATGCGGTATATAAATGTATTAAAAAAAAAAAAAAAAGGTGCAGCATGTGACATGGGGTATCACGCGACCCTCACGTGACCCCGAGTTAGATATGTGACGAGTGAGTTCATCTATACCGGGTTTGAGCAAACTAAGGATGACTTTTGTACCATTTTCTGTTGTGTAATAGCTAACGCCTGGGTGGTCTATATGGTGGGCTTTCTGTGATAGTGTGAGAGTCCAATCAGAAAGCAACTTAAGACCATTCAAGTTCCGAGTCACAGTCACAGTCACAGTCACTCAATCACATATATACTTTAACAGTAGTGGGCTTGGGTTATGACAGACTTGGCACTGGGCCTGCCTTACTGTCAGTGTAGACTATTAGAATTTTCCGATCAGTTTGTTTCACATCTTTTTTACTTGTTGTTAGGGGCTCTACTCATTATCATAAATAGGTAGATCCCTCATATGGTTATGGTAGTCTCTTTCAAATAGGAACCTAGTCCTACTCATTTTGTTCCCTTTTGCAAGAGCTCACTGAGGGATTAAGCTACTCTTCCTGGAGCTGAACCCTTACACTTTTTGAGTATTTTGTTTCCTATTTCACATTCTTTTATTTTCTCTACTAGTGGACTGATCACCCACTAGGTTTTACTACATGCACATATAAATCAACATAAACATTCTTGTTCAAGATGTCTGAGTTTAATCAACCATTCACTTGCCAAGGCACAGTCTGAAGTGTGATCCCCATTTGGAGCAAGAGAATTGTTCGATGATGGGTGGCTGTTGATAACTTTGATAATCCAGCTCTTGATTCTATAAGTAATACTTCTTTGCCTTCACATGCTATGGGCACCAAACCTCTACACTCTGCACAGGCAGGGAAGGGGAGGAGGATGGACTGTGATGTGGAGATGGAAGGGTATCACAAGCTACCTCTGATTCTTTGATGGCCATTCTAAGTGGAAGCAATGGCACCCCTATGGGTGACACCTTGAGAAATGACTCAGTGGAGAGTGTGGAGCAGAGAACCCTTTTTCCCACTTCCAATGAGTATGCAAGCACCCAGATTTCCCTCTATAACTGGACACATCAGTATGGCCTTCTGCACCAGAAGAGATTGCCTCTCTGTGAAAGACTTTCCAAATGAAGCATCAATCCACAAAACCTCTCATTTGTCCTCAGTCACTCTATTTCCCAGAGTGGTTTGAGGTGGGGGGTGGCAGTAATGAAGAAGAAAGCAGGGAGGAGACAGCCGAGATGATGGTTCTAGAATGCAGCCCAGCTAAAGTGTTTAGATGGGCAGATAGTTCTGATTCCAATGAGGATCCATTGGGGCTGCTGCCTAGGACATGGACCTTACAGACATATTGAGTCCATGGGGGATTAAAGGGTCAGGATGTCCAGCAGCTAGACCTAAGCTGTCAGTAAACCTAAGCACTATTGTCATTGAGGTAAATGATAATGAAGCTATGTCTGCTATACTTGAGCCTGCAAGCACTGATAGATTGAGACCAGAAGGATCATCTCTGTCCACTAAGGGGAAGGTGTGAATGGAGGGTATGAATCTCATGAGGGACCAGTGTAAAATGACTTCACATCCACACTGTATGGCCAGGAGGGAGAGGTAGAGTAGCAAGCCTCCATGGGATCCACAGTCCATGAGGGTGACTAGCTGATATGTGAGAGAATCCTTGCAAGTACCCAAGGGTGAGTACTTTGCAGTATGAGGGTGGGGGGAGTTCAGACCACCATTTGATTCAAGCAGCCTATCCAGTAGTGATAAATCAGATGATTCAGAAAGTAGTACAACTGATTTGTCAGTCAGTAGAAGGAGCACAGACTCACCTGATTCAAGGTCTGGGTCAGAAAATGCTACCAGACATCATTCAGACACAGAGCAGAGGAAGACTAGAAAGAAAACCTCACCCAGCTCTAAATGAATAAGATATGAAAAGCACAAATGGTCAATGGCTGATGCTAAGCAGACTAAAAAACTATTAGCTGGAGTAAAGACAAAGCAAGCTGTGGTATATAATGGCATAGCTGATATTGACATCTTGGAAGCCTTTGTCTATTCATATGATCTCTGGGCAGAAATTAATGAGTGTTAAGGAGTGCACGGAGCTTAGTGGAGGGTTCCAGGGAACCTGTGGGAAAGCTGGTAGGACTTGGCTTCAGCTTATAGGCTGCACCCTCGCGAGATCGTGTTGTCCAATTTCAGACAGGTGGACAGGAAACCCAGGAGTCTGGGGGGACAGACGATAGGTCGAGAGTCAGGGAGGCTGACAGTGGGAAAGCTGCGGAGGTCGAGAGGTGATGAGTCGGAGGTCGAGTGATGATAAGTCAGAGGATAAGCGATAGGAGAGTTGGAGCCTGTGGGCTCCGGCAAGGATGAAGTGGTATTCTCAGAGAGGAGTTTAGAGTGGGAAATCTAAGCTGATTTTCTGACTGGATTGTATGTACAACATCTGCCAGACTATATAGACTGTGGAATGTATAACATACCAAATCCAGTAATAATGAAATCTAAACTAGCAAACATGAAACAAGATAAGTAAACACCAGATTTGGTGTTAGGAACGGAATGGAGTGGAGTGGAGTCTGAAATGTGACAGGTCATGAGACCATAAATGGGAACAGGGTGGGAGCAGAGTCTAAAATGTGACAGATCATATGTCCATAACAGGAACAGGGCTCAGTTAGAGAGCTGATGGGTTTTCTGAGTGGAGTCCGGTGACTGGTATGTAGGACAGGGTTGGAGATAGACAGGAGATGATGTGCATGGGTCCCGGTGGGTATTCTGGTGACTGGTTCATAAGACAATGAAGGTCAGTGTGGACAGGATCGACATCTGGGTCCTGGCAGGTATTCCAGTTAACTGAAAATGGTGTATCTAGAGTGCAGGTGCATACAGGTTGGTGTTTGGAGTCCGGTGGGAGTTCCAGTTGTAACAATGAGTGAGATCATAAATGGGCTGTTAAGCTAATCATTTACTTCCTGGATGGCAAGGCTAGCTCATTCTATATGAAACATGTGGCCTTGAGCCAGAAAAGGTGGACACTCAAAGCCATTTATGATGGACTTTTTGACTACTGCTTTCCAGCAGATTATAAGCTGAGGTTATGGAAATGATTGACCTCATCCAGGCATGGAAATTGTTTTTGTGATTTTGCATGAGATGTGGAGAATAGTGCTACACATTTCCCTGATATGCAAGAGCATCAGCTTAAACAGATTGTGTGGGATGGGGTGCACAACTATATCAAAGAAAAGTGGTTGGATAATGGATTAAATCCAGACAACACTTCATGGAAGTGACTTATTAAAACTGCAACATGATTTGAAGCTGCTCAAGAGTTCCATTGGGCAGAAAAGAGATGAAAGGAAGCCCCTTCATTTAGATTATCCTGATCATGGCTATAACAGAGTGAACATACAAGTCAGACAGCAGGATGGGCTAATGGTATGAGACACAATCTTCATCCTTCCACATCTGCAGGATTGGGTGGAACTGTCAGGATCCTCACCCATTCAGGCCCCTACAACTTGGCTTTGCCTTGATAACCTGTCTAGGACCCTGACATTATTGCCTCAGGATCTGGAGCCACCACCTTGGGACCCTGACACTTGGCTCATATTGTTATCCCCATCTTACAGCCCCTGCAGCTTGTTTGTGCCCTTGTAACCCTCTGGCAGACCAACATTGGAACCCCCAGAACATGGTACCACTGCCACAGCACCCCTGATACTCATTTATAGTATAACTCCCATCCCATTCCATCTCCACTCCAACCATTCCTCCATTTCCATCTCCATGTATGTTTTGTTTGCCACCTAGTATTGTTTTCTTAGTATCATACATTAATCTCTATCTCTCTCCACCTCGTCATCACCTCCCTGTGATCCATCCCACATCTCACTTCTTTGATCAGCCTTCTGATCACCTGTCTCAATGTAGTATAAAGATCCTTCCATGTATACTACAATTCTTCAGTTTGAAACTCGACCTAGATTACCACCTTTTTTGTTTAAGACCTCTTACATTCTTCTTAATACTCTTCACTTTACAACTCTTAGTATTTTCAGACCTCCTGATTAGTACCATTCACTATTTTCAGACCTCCAAAAGCATCCCCTTTTCCCCCCTTGCTTAGATCTTAACAGGAACAGGAACCACCACTAAAGTGTAGCAGTCTAAATTGAGTTGAACAGAGATGAACCAACTCTGGGCAGAGGGGCAGTGTTTTATACAGTAGGCAACAAAACCATTCAGATGTTTCTTTGTTTTGAAAAGATCCTTTAGCATTAGCCCAAAATAAATTCTAAAAAATCTGAATAAATTAGCATCATCCATATAAATGAATTTTTCTTGGTGGGTTGTGGGCGCGAAATGATGCCGGAAAATCCCAGTAAGGCAGGTAAAAGATACCATCAAGAAATCCCAATAAGGCAGGTAAAAGGTACCATCAAGAAATTCCAATAAGGCAGGTAAAAGGTACCATCAATTAGCACCATGAATGTGTCAGCATGGGAGCATTTCTGCACTTGCAGGAGTATTTAATGACCCACGGGAGTATTTTGTACTGCTGCGGGAGCTTTGTGATGCTGTGGGAGCTTTGTGATGTCATGGGAGTACTGGATGCTTACTGTCAAACCTCGAGGCTGCCACTCTTTCTCCCTTCCCCCCTCTCACCCAGCCCTCTCCTCCTAAAGGTTGGCATCTGGAATTATTTCTCAAAATATTAGACCTTATCAAGGTGTGTTGAGGACTGTATTTACTCCTATTTAATTTCACTTTGTTAACAAATTAAATATTTATTGTCATGATATCATGCTGACAGAATCTGCCTCCCTTCTGGCCCTCTACTTCCCATATTAGGGTGGATCTTCTCTGAGGTATATCTGGATGTTTGGGGCTACATCAAAGGTGTGGTGAGCCTCTACTTATTATTAATCAATTTTCGCTTTTTTTAATGATTAAATATTTTATTTTCAGTTAAATTGCTCTGTCTCAGTAGTTCTTCTCATTTATAATTTTTAGATCCACAGTCTGAAGGCTTCTCTATAATCCCAGGTGTTTTGGGCTTTCTCATGTTGTTTTAAATTATTAATATTTTATTTTCCCCTTTTTTGGGCTATTGTAGACCTATTTGTCTCAATTTCTTTTCCCTGGCACTTCCCACTGCATTTTTGAGTACTCTCTGTGAGTATAAGTGAGATATTGAAGGTGAGTCCTGTCCCTGTAATTAACCTTACTTTTCTTTGCTCAAGAATTATTTATACAGTGAAATTGATCTATTCTGTGGCCTTTTAGGTTTATTGTTGTTTCTATTTCTCCTGGGAGATATAAAACACCTCCAGGTCAGTATTGATACCTTCTCTCATGTTGTTTTAAATTATTTATGCTTTATTCTTTGTGTTTTTGGACTATTTTAGACATATTTGTCTGAATTCTTTTGCCCTAACATTCTCCATTGCTTTTGTGAGTACTCCCTGTGAGTATAAGGGGAGTATTGAAGGTGTGTCCTGTCCCTGTATTTAATTTCACCTTTTTTTGCTTAAGAATAATTTAGATAGTTGACTTTGACCTATTGTGTGGCCTTTTGGCTTTATTACTATTTCTATCCCCTCTGGGAGATATAAATCTCGGTATTCATACTTTGTCTCACATTGTGAAAAAATATTTATACTTTATTTTTCACATTTTTGACTGATTTTAGCCCAATTCATTTGGACTCTCTTCCTCTCTTCTCTTTCCTTCTCTTTTACAGGTTTTCTGTCTCTGCTGCTGCTACCTTGGTTTGAATTATTATGGATCAAACACCTGAGCATGATCAGGAAGAGGAGCAAAGGCAGCATAGAGAACAATTGCAAATGACATCTCCATCTGACCACCATCGACATTTAGTTGTGCATAATTATGCTATACCACCCCCTCCTCAACCATTCCCATTTCACCCTGGTGGTGCAGATCAATCTGATGATCCATTTTTGGTAGGTGGCTCTGCTGCAGGTGGTTCTGCTGCAGGTGGTTCTGCTGCAGGTGGTTCTGCTGCAGGTGGTTCTGCTGCAGGTGGTTCTGCTGCAGGTGGTTCTGCTGCAGGTGGTTCTGCTGCAGGTGGTTCTGCTGCAGGTGGTTCTGCTGCAGGTGGTTCTGCTGCAGGTGGTTCTGCTGCAGGTGGTTCTGCTGCAGGTGGTTCTGCTGCAGGTGGTTCTGCTGCAGGTGGTTCTGCTGCAGGTGGTTCTGCTGCAGGTGGTTCTGCTGCAGGTGGTTCTGCTGCTGCAGGTGGTTCTGCTGCAGGTGGTTCTGCTGCAGGTGGTTCTGCTGCAGGTGGTTCTGCTGCAGGTGGTTCTGCTGCAGGTGGTTCTGCTGCAGGTGGTTCTGCTGCAGGTGGTTCTGCTGCAGGTGACTCTACTACAGTTGTTGGCTCTGCTATAGTTGGCTCTGATGCAGTGGCTGACCTACATCATCAGTATAATGCTTTGCCACCATTACAACCTCCTCAGCGGTATCGTGTACAGGAAAATGCATCTGTTCAACTGGAGCAACCAATTTTGCAGTTAGCACCATATATACAACAGGGTCATCAACAGACAAATGTACCCATTCAGCCACAGGTACCAATTGCCCAAGTAGCACCAGCCCAGCATGGTCGTCCATCTGCACCACTGCACCATCACCATTCACCTATGAATGCAGTTTTACAATTCCAGGCACCAATTGCCCAATTAGCACTAGCCCAGCACAGTCATCCATCTGTACCACTGCACCATCATCATCCACCTATTGATGTACTTCCACAACCCCAGGCACCAATTGCCCAAGTAGCACCAGCCCAGTGTGGTTGTCCATCTGCACCACTGCACCATCATCATCCACCTATTAATGCACTTCCACAACTCCAAGCACAAGAACCCATATGGCAGTTAGCACCTCCACACCATGACCATCAACCACTACAGCTGGCCTTACCTCCTGCCATGCCCCCACCACCTGTCATCCCCCCACTACCAGCCATTCCACCACCCCAGCCATTCCACAGCCTGCAGCTATGCCTCCACCTCCACCTCCACCTGTTGCACATTTACCAATTGGATGGAAACCAGTTGTGGAGGCCAGGTTTCCAAGACATGACTTGGGACATACAGTGAGGGACAAAACCCTTCCAATGATTTTTAGTTGTGTAAAGATTCTTGAATAACTCAAGGACCACTGTAGCTACAGACCTAATATTTGGGAAGTGGTTAGGTCTATATGTTGTCTATTTACCCTTAACATATTATGAGATAAGCATCAGTATTTCCCACACTATAAATAAAATACTAATTAAACTGCATTGGAAGGGTTTTGTCCCTGTCACATGATTAACATATAACCTCATTGTTTATATGTAAATAAGTGCAAATAAAAATCATCTGACCTGTCAAAATTATATATATATACATCTGTTTACTTTCCAATCCAAAAAAATCCCCATAACTCAACATTCTACACCATAAAGGCTCTTACTCCTGCTCAGCTAGCCATATTCTCACTTTGCTCAATAAGGGCAAGTCTGCTTCTCAGATCTCTGAAATCACTGGCCAGGATCTGTCCACTATATCCAGAATTCATTCTACCCATTGCTCATCACTTGCCAAATCATCTGGTGGCTGTTTATACAAACATTCCTCCTCAGATATTCATTATTCCTTTCAACAAATCACTTCTCAAAAGGCTGAAAATGCCACTGAGGTCACCAAACCATTCAAGATACAACTGGGGAGTCTATTTCAGTTAGAACTTTCATAGGGGATTCAAGAAGGCTGCAATGAGGGCTATAGTGAAGAGAAAAAGGCCTTTACTCACTAAGAGGTATAGAAAGGCAAGGATGGACTTTACTCTGGCAGACAAGGACTGGACTGTGGATGATTGAAAGAGGGTTTTTTGGTCATATGAGACAAAAATCAATTGTTTGGCGCCAGATGGGAGGAAGTAGATGTGGAAAGGGGCAGGAGAGGGGCTCAGTGGTAGGCTGGTCAAGGGCACAGTCAGGTTTGGGGGAGGAAATCTGATGTTGTGGAGCTTTATGTTGTGGGAAGGCCCAGGATATTCCACCAGGATTAATGGGAGAATGGATGGTGACCTTTATGGTAGCATTCTGGAAGATGAACTTCAAGCAACTGTGGATTATTATGGCAAGAACATAGAAGATGTGGTCTTTTAGCAGGACAATGACACCAAACACAAGAGCAAGAAGGCTATTAATTGGTTCAAAGACAATGAATTTGTGGTCATGGTATGGCCACCTCAGTCTGCTGATATTAACCCAATTGAACATCTCTGGCATTATCTCAAAAGGAAGCTGGGAGAGTATGAAGTGGCACCCAAGATTATTCATGAGTTGTGGGAGAGAGTTCAGACAGAGTGAGAGAAGATTCCTACTTCTACTTGTCAGAACTTGGTAGAGAGTATACCTAGAAGGTTTGAGACTGTTCTGGAGGCCAAGGGAGGCTATACCAAATACTAGATTGTTTGATTTGTGTTCATTTTGATACCAGGGACAAAACCCTTCCAATGTGGTTTAATTAGTATTTTATTTATAGTGTGGGAAATACTGAAGCTTATGTCATAATACCTTAAGGGTAAATAGATAACATATAGACCTAACCACCCCCAAAATATTAGGTCTGTAGCTACAATGGCTCTTGAGTTATTCAAGAATCTTTGCAGACCTAAAAATCATTGGAAGGGTTTTGTCCCTCACTGTATGAACATACAGTGTCCAGACTGTGGAGCCTTTCACTGGATGGATGAGCATCTGGCAAATAGCTCCAAGACACATCCAAAATTTGGCAAGTGTTGCAAGCAAGGGAAAGTGGCTCTCCCAATACTTGAGCCAGTCCCTCACACTTTAAGGTCCCTCCTTGAGGATAATACAGACAATGGCAAGGAATTTCGGAAAATATTCGGGCATATAATAATGCATTTGTATTTACATCACTGGGTGTCAATTTGGATGAGTCTGTCTTGCAAGGTGGTGGTGGTCCATATGTCTTCAAAATTCATGGTGAATTATATCACCAGCATCGTTCCTTGATTACTTACACAGAAGATGTATCACATAGTTATGCTCAGCTTTACATCCATGATCCTGCATTGGCAGAGGAGGATGGAGTGAGGCAGCAGAGGCAGAATCACAGGGCAAATTGAAACCTAAACAACCAAACCTTTTCTGACCTCCAGGATATGATGGAGCAATATAATCCCTTTATAAAACTCTATCACCAGGCACATGAATGATTAAGGACTGTTATGTATTTCTAAGTTTTTTCCAATTTTTTAAACAATTTCCCCTAACAAATTGCGAAAACAAATATTCAAATGTAATTATATTCCGACGATTAAATTGTACAATATTTGTTTGATTTATCCTGAATTTATACAATTTATTTTGTATTTCTATCTAATAAATTGAGCAAGTAATTGAATTTCTACTTTTTATTCTTTTTTGATTAATATGTCGGCGACTCAGCGCTTATTCACAACGCGCGAGTAATCATGTGACATTCACATGATATTTCAAACTCCGACGCCGACAAAATGCGATTTGAAATACTCGCGCATTATCAAGGCGAAATATATATATTTTTATATTATTATAATAAAATATTATATTTATAACTAACTAAAAGTAAATATAATAATTATATAATAATATAAAACCGGCCTGGCGTTTATTACACGGCGGGTGGGAAAATCGTCACAACGAGTGACAACCGTCATAACAGGTGACAGTTGTCACAAGGGCGCGCGACGGTCACAGAGGCGCGCGACGGTCACAGAGGCGCGCGACGGTCACAGAGGCGCGCGACGGTCACAGAGGCGCGCGACGGTCACAGAGGCGCGCGACGGTCACAGAGGCGCGCGACGGTCACAGAGGCGCGCGACGGTCACAGAGGCGCGCGACGGTCACAGAGGCGCGCGACGGTCACAGAGGCGCGCGACGGTCACAGAGGCGCGCGACGGTCACAAAGGCGCGCGACGGTCACAAAGGCGCGCGACGGTCACAAAGGCGCGCGACGGTCACAAAGGCGCGCGACTGTCACAACACGTGACAGTCACAAGACGCGAAGGGTGTCATGCGCGCGCACAGGCGCGAGAGCATTATGTCATCATATATGCTACTGCAACAAAAACAGGAAACTCTCTGGAACATTCCAGTGGCTTCCAATGGAACATTAGTTAATAGGTACTAATATTAGATAGAATATTGTAGAATATTCTATAAAATTCTACAATGTTCCATTATGCCAAGAATATTCTATAGTGTCTTAGAAGTAGTTAGAACCTTCCACAATGCTCTAGAAAATTCTAGAAAATTCTAAATGACATCACTCCTCCCAGAATGACATCATTAAATCTTCTAGAATCTTCTAAATGTCTCAGACTAAAATGTATATAAGGAGCTCAGCTCCAGCCTTGAAGGAAATCAACCAATAAATCCAAATATCACATCAACCCACCACATCTGTGTGTGTCACTGCAGCAAGCAGGCTACTCCACCCCTATCTGGGCAGTTGGACATCTAATTCCACCTCTATCTGAGCTGTTGGAAACCCTTGCCACCTCTATCAGAGTTGTTGGCCCAATCAGATCCCTTGTCACCTCAATCTGAGCTGTTGACTGATCTGCTGTTCCCCTGTCACCTCAATCTGAGTTGTTGACTTTTGTTCCCCCTTGCCACTTCTTAACTGAATAGTTGGCTATCTTTTATATATTATTTCCACCTCAGTTAGAGTTGTTGGTTATCAACTAATAATATATAAATAATCTCATACTATAGTCATCTCTTAATTGAGTACTGATTATTAGTTTTCCTTACATTGTTATTTGTAGTTTAAGACTTCAGTCACCTCTAGTTGAGTAATTTGACTGTTTATTGCATTACAAATAATCCTTGTTCTATTGTTCATTCATTGTGAATCAGTAAAGCATATTCACATAAACAAATACTGAGAATATCCTTGCAGAATCCTTAAGACTACATTAAGATCCTGATAAGTTAATATCACAGTAGACCTTGTAGGTTAGTGTAAATAAAGCATATATTAGCCAAATAGTGTTTTATTCTATATCTAATCTTTTGACCCGTTTATAAATATTTTTACTGTTTGACAAATAGTATAAAATATATATAAACTAGCTAGCATTGAAGTTAAATCTAGCTTTGGAATCAGTAAATTGTTATTCTTATTTTAGTAGTTGTTATCACAGAAAAAGAACAAGCTTGCACAAGCAGCTCTCAAAACCTTCTTTGCGAAGTAGAGTGCATATATTCAAGTAAACTCTTGACTTCAGGGGTTCTAAGTCTATTTAGGCTGCCACTGATTAATATCAAATACTTAAATTATTTTACCTTGCAGTGAATTGAGTATTTGCACATTTTGATAGAGCATTGGACTCCTTTTTCGGAAAATAGTATTAAAATAAGGCTAATACATTACAAGGACACAGGCAGAGACTCCAAGGTTACATGTTAGACTGAGCTACAAAGCTTTTAATGATCCACAATGGTACAGCCTTCCAACTGGTGATGAACTTGCAGTCATTCTCCCTGGAGAGGGTGACACAGGTCATGGTGATCCAAGGGATATTATAGTTCAGAGAAGGGGTGGCCAGTTCCATCATGTGCATGATGCACAGGCCATTTATACACCCCTTCATTATGTCATGCTCTTCCCCAGAGGTGAGTATGGTTGGTCATGGGACATTCCCTATGCAAATCAAAATTGGCAGCCCCAGCCTGGATAGCAGGATGAAGAAGGTGAAGATGAAGATAAAAGTCGTAAAGTGACACAATGTGAATATTATGCCTATCGCCTATTTCCCAGAGCAAATGAAGCCATGACCATTTTTTATGCACAAAAGCTATTCCAGCAGTATATTGTCAATGCCTGGGCCATAACAGAGCAGTGCAGATTAAGATTTCTGAGGGATAATCAACCAAGGTTATGTGCAGAACTCTACAACCAGGTGGTTGATGCATTTACAAATCAGGATATCAATACAGATGCTAATAGTACAGTAAGCAAAAAAAGGGTTGCAATGTTCAGTGAATTTTAACTCAAATGCTTATAACTCCAGAAGTAAATTAGCTAAAATTGGAAAAAAATATACATTAGAATGCCCTGTTTCTGAACTTTAACATGATAAGCAAGTTTGTTCAAAAATATTCACTCATTGTTGAGATATTAAATATTGTGTACAGGAGTATCATTGCAACCCTTTTTTTGCTTTCATTTTATAAACATAAAGCTATGCATTCTAGTACTTGGTATGACCTCCTTTAGCCTTGACCACTGCTGCAACCTGTTAGGATACGTACAGGGCAGGTCTCCGGAGAAACCTGCAGGATATCTGGTAGGACTTGGCTTCAGCTTATAGGCTGTGCCCTCGCTAGATCGTGTTGTCCAATTTCAGACAGGCAGACGGGAATCCTGGGGAGTCCAGGTGGGGGTCATAGTCGAGAGGTTGTAGGTCGGAGGTTGTGGGTTGGAGGTTGTGGGTTGTGAGTCGAGATTAGTGAGAGAGATAGATGTGCCAGAGCCTGTGGGCTCTGACTAGTGTGACCGGTGTGATTCAAGTAGGGTTTAGAGCGGAAAATGTATTAGATTACTGGGGGGAATCTAAGCCAATTTTCTGACTGGATTGTATGTACAACATCTGCCAGTTTAAATAGACTGTGGAGTAAATGTCATACCCAATCCAGTAATAATGAAACGAAATGAGCAAAACATGAAATGGGAATAGTAAACACCAAATTGGTGTTAGGAATGGGACGGAGTCCAAATAGTGACAAATCATAAACCATGACGGGAAATGGAGCGGGAGCGGAGTCTGAATCGTAACAGGTCATTTGACTAAAATGGGAATGGGGCTCGTTAGAGAGGTAACGGGGTTTACTGAGCAGGGTCCAGTGACTGACACGTGGGACGAGGTTGGAGATAGACAGAGATGGAGTCCGGTGAATATTCTGGTGACTGAAACACAATGTAACGAAGTTGAACGTAGACGAGTCTGACGTACAGAGTCCAGTGGGAATTCCGGTGAACTGACAATGGGTACGTATAAGTTAGTGCCCGGAGTCCGGCGGGATTTCCGGTCGTAACACAACCCTCCTAAGCATACTTTCAATCAAAATTCTGGCACATTTCTGGCACTATTTTATCCCACTCTACTTGTACCCCCTCCCACAACTCCAATATCCCTCCTAGGGTCCTCTCATACTTTCCCAGCTACTTTTTCAGATGATCCCAGAGATATTCAATAGGATTGAGGTCAGGGGATTGTGCTGGCCTAGGAAGGACTTGTATCCATGATCTCCAAACCAAGTTGTAGCTTTCTTGGACTTGTGCTTAGGATCATTATCCTGCTGGAAGATGATAGTGGAGGGATTCTTGCCTTCTCTGGAGTTCATCTTGCAGAATATTGGTGTATAACTCTCCATCCATCCTCCCATCAATCTTGTATACATACCCAACTCCCTCCCACAGCATGTAGCCCCACATCATCAGAGATCCACCCCCAAATTTGACAGTCTCCTTCACAAGCCTATCACTCAGACCCTCCTCTGCCTTCTTCCAAGCCCACCTCTCCCCATCTGGCCCCAGCCTATTCATTTTGGTCTCATCAGACCATACAACAGTCTTCCAGTCCTCTATAGTCCAATCCAAATGAGCCAGAGCAAAATCCATCCTCTCCTTCCTATACCTCTTGGTAAGAAGGGGCTTCTTGGCCTTTACCACAGCTTTCATACCAGCTAACTTCAGGGTTATGAGTTGTCTGGGATGTGAGAGACTGGTTGGTAGTGTTCTGAAGGATCTGGGTGATCTGAGGAGCATTTTCAGCCTTCCCTGAGGTGATGAGATACTGGGTATAGTGACTATCAACCTCAGAAAGCTTGGAAGGATGTCCACCAGTGGACTTCTTCAGGGAAGGATGGTGTTTTCTGTGAAGTCTGGAGATGGTACTGATGTGTAGACCAGTGGATGATGAAATCTGGTGGGCAGAATGACCAGAATCCAAGAGGGAGAGGATGTATTTGCATTGAGAAATAGAAGAGGCTGTATGCTGGAATCAACAAGACTGTTGTGGTCTGTTTGTCATGTGTTGAATGTTTTGAACATGTGACATGATTACACAATCAAATACAATCTAACAATGGATCAGAAACACCAGTACAACCTGCCCTTTCATATACAGAACAAAAGCAAAAAAAGGGTTGCAATGATACTCCTGTACAAAATATTTAATATCTCAACAATGAGTGAATATTTTTGACCAAACTTGCTTATCATTCAAAGTTCAGAAACAGGGCTTTCTAACTTATATATTTTCCTAATTTTAGCTAATTTATTTCTGGAGTTATAAGCATTTGAGTTAAAATTTACTGAACATTGCAACCCTTTTTTTTGCTTACTGTATTGGTCAGAGGGTGATACTACCTTCTTCATTTGCTGGGGGTTCAAGGGATATGAGACAAAGTCTACAGAATTCATTTGCAATTGCACACAAGTATGGCAATACCAGCTGCTTCATCACCATGACAGCCAATCCCAAGTGGAAGGAGGTTACTGATGAATTGCTTCCTGGCCAGACTCCAGCTGATCGTCCTGATTTAGTCTCCAGGGTCTTTGCTGCCAAGAAGGCTAAGTTGCTCAAGATGATCACAGAGGACCACATCTTTGGTAGAACAGTAGCCCACATCCATGTCATTGAATTCCAAAAGCATGGTCTTCCACACATGCACCGCCTCATATGGTTTGATGACCAGAATAAGCCAAGGACACCAGAAGATGTCGACTCCATGGTTTCTGCCTGTTTTCCAGATCCTGAAACACATCCCAGACTGTTTAATTTAGTAGGACAACTCATGACTCACAGTCCCTGTGGAACTGATCATCCAAATGCTGCCTGTATGGTAGATAAGGAATGCAGTAAACACTATCCAAAGGATTGGTGTGAAGCCACTATTGTCAATGAGGAAGGCTATCCAACATGCCGTCGCCCCAACAATGGAAGGGTTTATGAAACTCCCAAGTTTACATATGACAACAGATATGTTGTCCCTTACTCCCCCATTTTGATTCTCACCTTTGAATGCCATATCAATGTAGAGTTGACCTTTACCAATAGGTCAATGAAGTACATGCATAAATACTGTTACAAGGGCCATGATTGTACAACTATGGAATTTGGAACAACACCAGATGAGATTCAACAGTACCTTGATGCACGTTATGTCAGTGCATATGAGTCTGTCTGGTGATTAATGTGCAATGAACTCCACACCCAGGTTTCTGCAGTAATGGCACTTTGTGTCCATCTCCCTGGGGAAAACACTGTAGTTTTTGATGGTGATCAAGGTCCTGCTGAGGCTTTGCAAAGGACAGAGTATTCAGGGACAACTCTCATGGCTTATTTTGAGGCTAATGCTAAGGACCTCATTGGATATAATGGACAGCATGCCAAGGATACATTTTATATGGACTTTCCTGAGTATTTCACATTTGTACCCAAGACTAAATCATGGAAGTCACATCAACGTGACTTTTCCATAGGGCGTATTCATTTTGTTAATATTGCCAGTGGGGAAAGATTCCACCTTCGTACTTTGCTCACTGTTGTCAAAGGTGCCACCTCATTTGAACAGCTCAGGACTTTTCAGGGTGAGACTTATCCCACATTTCAGCAAGCCTTTGTTGTATGTGGTTTGCTTGAAGATGACCGCCAGTGGCACATGTGCCTCACAGAAGCCAGTCACATAGAGTCTGGGTTTCAACTTCGCAGATTGTTTGCCATCATTTTGACCATGTCCTCCTCTGCACAACCCCATGAACTCTGGAATGACTTTAAAGTATTTCTTTGTGATGATTCGAAGTTCATACTTCAGCAACAACATGGCATTGTCAATCCATCACCAAACAGCATTTTTGACTTTGGTCTCTATGAGATTGATAAGATCCTCCGCTATTCTGGAAAGTCCCTCTCACACTATCCAACCATGCCAAACTGCACTGATGTTTGGCATGGGATTCTTGGCAACTGTTTTATTAAGGAGCAGTCAGATTATGATGTTGATGTTGAGGATGCCAGTGCCCAAGCTAATCTTGAAAAGTGCAATCCTAAACAATGAGCTGCCTTTGAGACTATCATGAAGGCAGTAGATGAGGAGCAGCAGGGCAAGTTGTTTTGTAAATGGTCCAGGTGGCACTGGCAAGTCCTTTGTATGGAATACTCTGGCACATGCATGTCGTGCCAAGGGCTATATTGTGCTTTGTGTGGCATCTTCTGGAATTGCATCAATGATTCTCAAGGGTGGTTGCACTTCTCACAGCACATTTTCAATCCCTGTTCCCTATGAGAAAGATGCTCTATGTCATATCAAAAAGGGTTCAGAAAAAGCAGAGCTTATGAAGAAGGTCTGACTGATTATCTAGGATGAAGTTCCAATGCAGTCACATTTTACATGTGAGGCAGTTGACAGAACCCTGAAAGATTTATTAGACAAGGAGGATCTTCCCTTTGGAGGGATTCCTGTGGCTTGGGGAGGTGACTTCCAGCAGACTTTGCCTGTTGTGCCCAAGGATTCAAAAGAATAGATCATTGGACAATGTATCCAGAAATCAGAACTGTGGAAGCATATCAAGGTACTCTTCTTGAAAAAGAATATGCAGGTGGACCAGGATGATCCAGAAATTCAACAGTTTGCTCAGTGGCGATTGGATATAGGCCATGGAAAGAATTTACCTTTGGATCATACAATGGATATCCCTCCTCATATGATCTGTGGTCCAGAAATGTCTGATCTAATTGCTGAGATATATCCAGACATCCATGTGGATAGAGACCAAAGAGATTGGCAAGATGAAGACTTCTTAGACCGAGCAATTCTGTGTTCAAGGAATTCAGAAGTAGATAAGATTAATTCAGAACTTCTGAATAAATTCCCTGGAGAGAGTTGTGTGTACCACAGTGCTGATACTGCAGAGGGAGACAGTGAGACAGAGATGTATCCTGTAGAGTATTTGAACGGCCTGAATTTTGGTGGAATCTCACTGAGTCAACTTGAGGTGAAGCCAGGAGTACCTTTGATGCTGTTACAGAACATAGATCCACAGAGGGGGCTTTTCAATGGGACACGATTGCGATTGGTGAAAATGGAAAATCATTTGCTTCAAGTGCGGATCCTAACTGGACCATTGGAAAAATGGCATTTCTTTCACGAATCAAAATAATTACAAATGATGATCAACTGCCATTTAAACTGCATCGTATTCAGTTTCCAGTGCAGTTGGCATTTGCAATGACAATTAACAAGTCACAGGGACAGTCTTTGAAAGTGGTAGGAATAGATTTGAGAATGGCAGTGTTTGGACATGGGCAATTGTATGTGGGACTTTCAAGGGGAAGAAGTTGGAATAGGATAAAAATATTATTAAAAGAGACAAAGAGAACAGCAAATATAGTGTACAAAGATGTATTATTAGATTGAAGTTTTAATGTATTGATTGTTTTGATTGAATATTTTTTAATAGTGATTGTGATATGTAAATACTTAGAAGTGTTCAGAAATACTTAAGAGTCATGGACATGGGGGGGTTTGGGGGGCTTCGCCCCCCAACAAGCCGGAGCCCACAGTGTAGCAAGGGTTCCCAGGCTTGTCAAATAAGTGAAAGGACCATGGTGGGTCTGTGGACGTTCTTAGGTACCACCACAGGCCATGTTCATGAGGGGGCAGAGTGCCCGAACCCTCTTATTAGTCAGCATGGGACCATTCCTGAGGTTGTGGGAGTATTTTGGCCACCACGGGAGCTTTTCGGAACCTTTTTGATGCTGCGAGAGCTTTTTGGGAGCTTTTTCAATGCCACGGGGGCTTTTCTTCATTCGTACAGGCACGGCACATCTACGGTGCACCCACTCCCATCCACAGTGCACCCATCTACAGTGCACCCATCCACAGTGCACCCATCCACAGTGCACCCATCCACAGTGCACCCATCCACAGTGCACCCATCCACAGTGCACCCATCCACAGTGCACCCATCCACAGTGCACCCATCCACAGTGCATCCATCCACCGTGCACCCCATCCACCGTGCACCCCATCCACCGTGCACCCCATCCACCGTGCACCCCATCCACCGTGCACCCCATCCACCGTGCACCCCATCCACCGTGCACCCCATCCACCGTGCACCCCATCCACTGCACACCTGCTCTCATCCACTGCACACCCATCCCCCTGCATCCATCCACCGCGCACCTGCTCCCATCCACCATGCACCCATCCACCTGCACCCATCCACTGCGCACCCATCCACTGCGCACCCATCCACTGTGCACCCATCCACTGTGCACCCATCCACCACGCACCTGCTCCCATCCACCACGCACCTGCACCCATCCACCATGCACCCATCCACCACGCACCCATCCACCCGCACCCATCCACCACATACCCATCCACCCGCTCCCATCCACCCGCTCCCATCCACTGCGCACCCACTTCCATTCACGGCACACCCACACCCATTCACAGTGCACCCTCTCTCTTTCCTCCAGTGATGCGTGTACTCTTTCCTTCTCCCTCCATCCTGTGCTAATCCACCTCCTCTCTCTTTCCTCCAGTGGAGTGTGTGTACCGTTTCCTTCTCTCTCTGGCCTCCTCTGATTGACCTCTTCTCTTTCGTCCAGCCAGTGCGTGTACCATTTCCTCTTTCTTTGTCATCTGATCATCCTCCTCTCTTTCCTCCAGGTGCGTGTACCGTTTCCTTCTCTCTCCATCCTCCTCTCATTGGGACCCTCTCTCTTTCCTCGCGTCTACCATTTCCTTCTTCCTCTGTCCTGTGCTGATTTGCCTCCTCTCTCTTTCCTCCACCTGGTGTGCATTCCATTTCCCCCTCTCTCTGTCCTCTTCTGATTGGCCCCCTCTCTTTCCTCCACCCGGTGTGCATTCCCTTTCCCCTCTCTCTTTGCCCTCCTCTGATTGTCCCCCTCTCTTTCCTCCAGCCAGTGCGCATTCCCTTTCCCCTCTCTTTGTCCTCCTCTGATTGTCCCCGTCTCTTTCCTCCAGCTGGTGTGCATTCCCTTTCCCTCTCTCTGTCCTCTTCTGATTGGCCCCCTCTCTTTTCTCCAGCCGGTGCGTGTACTGCTCCTTCTCCCTTTGTCCTCCTCTCTCTTTCCTCCAGCCAGTGTGTGTACTGCTCCTTCTCCCTCTTTCCTCCAGCCGGTGCGTGTACTGTTTCCTCCTCCCTTCATCCTCCTCTAATTGGCCTCCTCTTTCCTCCAGCCAGTGTGTGTACCCTTTCCCTCTCCCTTCGACCCCCTCTCTCTTTCCTCCAAGAGGGGTGTCTACCATTTCCTTCTCTCTTCGTCCTCCTCTGATGGATCTCCTCTCTCTTACCATTTCCTTCTTCCTTCGTCCTCCTCTCTCTTTTCTCCAGGAGGTGCATGTACCCTTTCCTCCTCCCTCCGTCCTGCTCTGATCGGCCCTCTCTCTTCCCTCCAGGTGGTTTGTGTACCCTTTCCTTCTTCCTCCATCCCCCTCTGATAGGCCTCAATTAAATCAGAATAATTCAAATAAAATATAATAAATGAACATAAAATGTTTAAAAATAAAATAAAATAAATCGAAATGAAAAACAATAAAATAAAATAAAATAAAATTCAATAAATCAAAATAAAATACAGTAAATCAAAATAAAATACATTAAATCAAAATAAATAAGTTGAGTGACCACAGTAATTACTGCAGTTGAGAGTCAATTTAACCACTCTTTCCATTTGTAACCATTGTTTCCTTTTGAAATCCAATCGTGCAAATAAAATCATGGCAATAATCCATCCATGCTTTTCTGTCAATCAATGTCTTTCTCTACTGTCATTGCTCTTTTGACCTGAGATACTTTTTGAGCCTGCGATTACTTTTGTGAGCTATCATTGCTTTTCTGGCCTATCATTACTTTTCTGAGATAGAGTGGCTGGAAAAGGAAATCATTAAGTGGGTGTGTTATTGGATATCACAATGCCAGAGGACAGTATATGTAGGTTGAAAATACACATAGGGGCCTGAACAATGTGGTTCTTAACCCAAAGGTTCTAAATCAATGTTTGAACTGGAGATTAGTAGAATACAAGACAATAATTTATACTAAAAGATTCAATGACAGACATGAGTGGAATGGAAGGAAAGTGGGGTATGAAGAGAAACAAATTAAGAATGAAAACACTATTCCAAGCCAAATATGTAGTATTTAAGAATGTTATTATTGATCCATGAGTAAGTATTCAGCAAGGTTCCAAAAGGAGACTGACTTACATTTTTTAGGTTCAGTGAATTTACAAAAGTATATAATATATATAATTCTGAATAATGTAAACATTAATCACTTTAAAATAAGTCTCTGAATGAGAATAAATGGAAAGCTGGAATAAGTACAAAAGTGGTCACAGAAGGTAATACAAAGGTTATGTGATCAAGTATTTGAAAATGCTATTCCAAGACAGATATAACTGCTGATGTAGTGTTTAAAGACATTATTATTGATTCACCAGGTCACGAAGTGACCAAGTAAAGTTGTGGGGTGGTAGCATGGGGGCTTGCCCCCCACAGGTCACAGCCTTGTATGACATAATATTCCCATGCCAGTGCGTGTGTGACACCCATCGCACCTTGTGACTGTCATGCGCCTTTTGTGACTGTCATGTGCCCTTGTGACTGTCATGCACTTTTGTGATGACTGTCACTTGTTGCAATGTTTGAACTGGAGATTAGTAGAATACAAGACAATAATTTATACTAAAAGATTCAATGACAGACAGGTGAGTGGAATGGAAGGAAAGTGGGGTATGAGTATGAAAGAGAATAAATGGGGAGCTAGAATCTGAAGAAGTTCCCAATATGACATGGGAAGGGCAATCACAGCCATATGGGAAGTTGGAAGTCCAATGGGGAACAAAACACCTGACACTTCAAGAGAAACAAATTGAGGAAGAATGAAAATACTATTCCAAGTCAAATATAGGACGTTATTATTGATCCATGAGTGAGTATTCAGCAAGGTTCCAAAAGGAGACTGACTTATGTTTTTTGGGTTCAGTGGATTTACAAAAGTAGATAATGTATATAATTTAAACTTTAATCACTTTAAAATAAGCCTCTGAATGGGGAAGCTGGAATTACAGAAGCCTCAATATGACATGGTCTCAGAAGGTAATACAAAAGTTATGTGATCAAGTATTTGAAAATATTATTTAAGACAGATATAACTGCTGATGTAGTGTTTAAAGACATTATTATTGATCCACCAGGTCACGAATAGGGCTGTGCACCGTCCATATTATGGAGATGGCTATACACAATACAGTGGTTGACGGGGTATGGCCATACCATATACTGTCCATACACCTACCTCTTAGGTTGCTCGACAGTATGGTACAGGTGCCCACATGGCTGTCTGATGGTGAATGGGACAATACAGCACCAAAAAAAATCAGATAGGACTAGCAAAGCATATTAACTACTACTCTGCAATGCTGCTGCACTCTGAGCACATGCCAAATGAAGCTTCTTCTTGACCAGCATAAGGACTTTGATTGTCTTGGGATGGAGACTTGCACAGTGCAGTGAAATGGTATCGCACCTGGAGAAAATGCAGCAACCACAGACCCTGACATGTAAGGTTTGTCACCTATCACAATGAATTGTTAGATTATGGACACACCTGGAATACAGAGAATATCACGAGCAAGCCAGAAGAGATTCGGGAACTGAGCATGCCAGCCCATCCACCAATAAATAGGATTGCAGGTTTCAAAGTCTTCTGGTGGAAGTTTGAACTACTCCTCCAGCTCGTTTATCACCCTTTTTGCCTTCCAGTGAAAACGTGAAGTGAAGTTTTTCTGAGGCAAAAGCAGGGGTGCAACTGAGGTTCTGGGCATTGTGGTAGTGTAATGTATTAGGCTTATTTTAATACTTATTTTCTGAAAAAGGAGTCCAATGCTCAATCAAAATGTGCAAATACTCAATTCACTGCAAGGTAAAATAATTTAAGTATTTGATATTAATCAGTGGCAGCCTTAATAGACTTAGAACCCCTGAAGTCAAGGGTTTACTTGAATATGCACCCTACTTTGCAAAGAAGGTTTTGAGAGCTGCTTGTGCAAGCTTGTTTTTTTTCTGTGATAACAACTATTAAAATAAGAATAACAATTTACTGATTCTGAAGCTAGATTTAACTTCAATGCTAGCTAGTTTATATATATTTTATACTTATTTATCAAACAGTAAAAATATTTATAAACAGGTCAAAAGATTAGATATAGAATAAAACACTATTTGGCTAATATATGCTTTATTTACACTAACCTACAGGGTCTACTGTGATACTAACTTATCAGGATCTTAATGTAGTCTTAGGATCTTGCAAGGATATTCTCAGTATTTATTTATGCTCAAACACTTTAAGATGTTTTGTGAATATGCTTTACTGATTCACAATAAATGAGCAAGGGAACAGGGATTATTTGTAATGTAATAATCAGTCAAATTACTCAACAAGAGGTGACTGAAGTTTTAGATTACAAATAACAAGAAATGTAACAAGAATTATTTGCAATGTATAATAATCAGTCAAATTACTCAACAAGAGGTGACTGAAGTCTTAAACTACAAATAACAAGATATGTAACAAGCAGTCAAATTACTCAACAAGAGGTGACTGTAGTACAAAGGATTAATACCAAATTACTCAACAAGAGGTGGCAGGGAATCCTGATTGGTAGAATTACCGTCAAATTACTCAACAAGAGGTGACAGGGAATCCTAGGTGCCAGATGCTCAACTAAGAGGTGGCAATAAACTGCTAGCTGCAGTGACACACTGATGTGTTGATAAATGGGTTGATAAGATTGGTTATATTTCATGGCTGGAGCAGAGCTCCTTATACACACTGAGATCTGAGACATTTAGAGACATATTGAACTTTATTTCTATCCTATTTTAGCTATTTTACTTGGAATGTTAGACATTTCCGCCATTCTCTATTGTAGCATATATGATGACATAATATATGACATAATATTCCCGCGCTAGTGCACATGTGACACCTGTCACACCTTGTGACTGTCACGCGCGCCCTTGTGACTGTCGCGCCCTTGTGACTGTCGCGCCCTTGTGACTGTCGCGCCCTTGTGACTGTCGCATGCCCTTGTGACTGTCGCGTGCCCTTGTGACTGTCGCGTGCCCTTGTGACTGTCACGTGCCCTTGTGACTGTCACGTGCCCTTGTGACTGTCACGTGCCCTTGTGACTGTCACGTGCCCTTGTGACTGTCACGTGCCCTTGTGACTGTCACGTGCCCTTGTGACTGTCACGTGCCCTTGTGACTGTCACGTGCCCTTGTGACTGTCGCGTGCCCTTGTGACTGTCGCGTGCCCTTGTGACTGTCGCGTGCCCTTGTGACTGTCGCGTGCCCTTGTGACTGTCACGTGCCCTTGTGACTGTCGTGTGCCCTTGTGACTGCTGTCACTCATTGTGATGACAGTCACTTGTTGTGATGACCGGTCACTTGTTGTGATGACCGGTCACTTGTTGTGATGACTGGTCACTTGTTGTGACAACCGGTCACTTGTTGTGACGACCGGTCACTTGTTGTGACAAATATTCCCACGCATTGTGTAATAAGCACCAGGTGGCCGGTTTGAAGATATATTAGTTAAAAAAGAATAAAAGGTAGAAATTTCATAGCTCCCTCAATTTATAAGATAAAAATACAAAATAAATTGCATAAATTCAATATAAATCAAGAGAATATTGTAGAATTTTATAATCACGATATAAGTACATTTCAACAGTGTTTGTTAAGAATTTTGTTTTGGGGAAATTGCGAAAAATAGGAAAAACCTTTAAAAATACATAACAGGTAGCAAGCTCTGTGATTTGAGATGGTGCAGAATGTTTATTAGCATAATGTGTATCGTAGTAGTCCTGCAGCTTGTCCTTGGATGACTCAAGGTACAGCAAGAGTAGTGGGTCACTCTCATAGCCAAGCTTCATACCATCATATGATATCCTTGGATCAAGTACTGAGTAGATTAGTTAGCTAGCATCGACAGAAATGATAGAATGACATACATGCAGCCCAAGTATAAAATGGAGATTCATCATACTTGTAATAATACTCACTGAGCTTCTCATGAGCATCAAGAAGACCCTTTTTGATGACGGGAGACACATTCATTGCCAAACTGTGAAGGATTGTCTTGATATCATCTTGAAGCCCATGAAATACAGCAAGGGTGGTTGAGAGCATTGGTGCCTTCGTCGCAGACATCTGAGTGGTGGCGCTGCAGAATGATTTCAGCCATGATGAAACCATAGTAATTGAAGACCAGTCTTCATCAGAGTTTGTATGGATGAAGGTCACAGTTCCTCATGATGTATGAGTCAATAGCTAGTTGGTAATCAGGTGCACAGCCTGACTATAGGTGAGGAATTGATGTCACAGTGATGGAACACATCTGAGTCTCACGTAACATCTGATGAGTAGAGGACCATTGTGTCCAGACATTGAGAATGAGCATGAGTGCCAGGGTTTGATCTTTGTCATTCCCACCCCCTTGATTCATTGCTATGTAGATTTCTTTGCACCACTTTTGGCAGTGTTGTGGGCTGGACCGAACATTCTGAACAATTTTCCAGAGCTGGACAAGAAGGGCGGGCCTGAGAACAATGTAGCAATGATATGCACAATACAAGGTCACCTTAGTGATGGCAGAGATAAACATGGCAGGGTTTTCACTGGCATCATCGTCGTCGTCGTCTTCATCCTCAAGCTGGACAGCCTCATTATCATGCTCACGGCCTAGTGGTGCCACAGCACTGTCCTGATAGTTGCCACTTCACGAGAGTGTGTCAGGAACCAGAAAACCCGCCGGCCTCTGGGCTCCCGGACCCCATCGTACATGCTCCCAACCCTCTATATTGTATAGTTACAACTGGAGTTCCTGCCGGAGCCCACACATCAACTTGTTTATGCCTGACTCTCTGTATGCACCCCACCTGTCTGCACCTAACCCTCTGTGCCATATACACCAGTCCTTGGACTCCACTGGACCCAGACATCAACCTGCTTATACCCGAGACTCTGCATCTCACGGACCAGTCACCGGACTCCGACCGGACTCCCGGGAACCCCTCTAACAGAGCATAGAACCTTGCTCCTGTTATGGTCAAATGGTCTGTCATGTGTCTCATGTACCAGTCGTCGGACTCCACTGGACTCCGAACTCCACCCTATCTACACCCAACACTCCGTATCTCACAGACCAGTCCCCGGACTCCAACCGGACTCCCGGGAACCCCTCTAACTGAGCCCCACTCCAGTTATGGTTAAATGCCCTGTCATGTTTTGCACCCTGCTTCTGTTCCGTTCCATTCCTAATACCTAGTTTGGTATTTACTTGTCTCGTTTTATGTTTAATAGTTCTGCCCCTCATTAATACCGGATTTGGTATTATTACATTTCACAGTCTATATAAGTCTGCTATATCCATGTACAGTAGGCAACAAAACCCTTACAATGTTTTGTACTTTTTGAAAGACATGGCTATTCCTCCAGAAATAAATTCTGTAAAATGCCAAAACTATTATGTAATATACTTCAACATCATACCTTCCAGAAATGCAAGCCACAAGGCACCACATCCTTATTTGGTAAGTCCACATCACACACAAACCAATAGCTCATTGTAAGGGTTTTGTTGCACACATTTTTAAAGTTCAAAATGGGTCCTAGTCACATGACTTTGGTTATAAAGTTCAACAAAGTCATGTGACCACTCTTCCTCAATGTATATAAGATGAAAGCAACCAGTTGGAATTCCACAATCACCCTACTCACAATGAAAAAGCTCTCCTCTAGCCAAATCCAACATGTTCTTACTCTACTTGACTCTGGCATTTCTGGAGCTCAAATATGTTACCAAACTCATCTCAGCAGTGCCACCATCAGTTGTATTCACTCTGAGCATTGCCCTGACCTCCCCAAATGCTCTGGTGGCCATCCTACAAAGCTTCCCACAGCCAATGTTGCCTATGCTAGAAGAATAATTGCATGGGGAAGGTTGATAATGCCACACAGGCAACCAAGAAACTTATAGACATCATCAACACTCCTATTACTTCACAAACAGTGTGTCACCACCTCAAAACCATAGGCATGAGGACTGTGGTAAAGAGAAAAAGGCCACTTCTCAAACCTCATCATCAGAAATCTCGATTGGAGTTTGCAGAAAGGCATTTGGAATGGACCCTGGAGGACTGGAAGAGGGTCATATGGTCTGATGAGACTAAGATTAATAGGCTGGGATCAGATGGAAGGAAATATGTGTGGAAAAATGTGGGTGAGGGGTTAAATGATAGGTTAGTAGAGGGAACAGTCAAGTTTGGAGGAGGAAACCTGATGATATGGGAATGTGTGGGCTGGGATGGGGTTGGGTTTGCAACCAAAATTGATGGGAGGATGGATGCTGAGCTTTATGTGGAGATCCTGGATGATGAACTCCAGCAAACCCTCAAATATTACAACAAAACAGTGGCTGACATTGTGTTTCAACAAGACAATGACCTCAAACACCACCAACAAAAGGCCCAGAAATGGTTCACTGACCATGATGTTACAGTCCTCAAGTGGCCTGCACAATCTCCTGACATGAATCCTATTGAACATCTGTGGAATCATGTCAAAAAGAAGCTGGGGGAGTATGAACAGCCTGCAAATAGTGTTCATGAACTGTGGGAGAGGGTGCAGAAGGTGTGGGAGAGGGTGCAGAAGGTGTGGGAGAGGGTGCAGAAGGTGTGGGAAGAGATTCCAAAGGAGGAGTGTCAGAAGCTTATTGAGAGTATGCCTAGAAGACTTGCAGCAGTGATTAGAGCAAAGGGGGGCCATACTAAATACTAATTTCTTGTAATAATAGTCTCAAAATAGTGTGCAACAAAACCCTTACAATGAACTATTGGTTTGTGTGTGATGTGGACTTACCAAATAAGTACATGGTGCCTTGTGGCTGTGCATTTCTGGAAGGTATGATGTTGAAGTATATTAAATAATATTTTCAGCAATTTACAGAATTTATTTCTGGAGGAATAGCCATGTCTTTCAAAAAGTACAAAACATTGTAAGGGTTTTGTTGCCTACTGTACTTAGAATCCAGTTTGAATCTCGAACAAGTTACCCCCCTTGAACTAGTTACACCCCTGATCCAGTCTCTAGTCCTCTCGTCTGT
Organism: Hysterangium stoloniferum; assembly: GCA_015178975.1. NCBI lineage: Eukaryota > Fungi > Basidiomycota > Agaricomycetes > Hysterangiales > Hysterangiaceae > Hysterangium > Hysterangium stoloniferum. The sequence continues at coordinate 231,562 of WHVD01000129.1, forward strand.
CTGCACGCTCAATTCCTGGAACTCCCACGGGAATGTGTACAAGGGCACAGCACATAAGCTGAAGCCAAGTCCATTCTCTCTCTGGTAATTATTCTGATACCACACTCCCTTGTACTACTAATATTCCCAGAAACTCCCCGGACTTATTACCCGGGGACTCCATGGGATTATTACCTGGAAAGTGTGTGTGTTCGGAATATATAGTTACTGGAGAAATCCGCAGGACTCCTGGAGACGTGAACTTAACAGAGTGCCTTCTTACTGTCCACCTTCGACAGCGCACCAATACCCTCAAGTAACTGATGAAAAGTCGACTTAGACTTTTCAGTGAGGAATAGAGATGGTCTGTACCTTGATTGCAGCCAGGTGAACGGTGTGTGGCATACAACACATTCACGACTCCTTGGCTGAGAAGTACACACCCACCTCATGACAACATTGTTCAATAGCTACTACCATAGTGTCATTGTTAGTGGCATTGTCCATGACAAATGCAATGATCTTCCGCAAATGGTTCAGTGTTGACAGCTTTGAAACTTGATGAAGGGGAAAAAATAAACTTACCTGCCCGATAAGACCATACTGGGTCAACATCTCCCATACTGCCTCAACCATGTTCTCACTGGAGTGTTCACCCACAAGCTCCCAGACGTCAATGAGAAGTTCCTCCGTAAAACCAATCAGTGACGCAATTCAGAAGGGTAGACTGATGTATACACACACCTAACTGGCCCTCGTTTGTGATGTAATGTGCAACAATAGCCAGAAATGCATGTTGCTTGCTTGAGGTTCATGCGTCAAGAGATAATACAACCTTCCCTTCAAGTTCCTGCCAATGGGTGAGCGACTCGAGTGAAAAGCAAATGATGAGATTCATATACAGAAAACATCTCACGGATGCCCTCGACAGTGTCATTGCCCATCTTCATCGCATGGCATCACACTCCCTCTCAATTGGGAAGCTTGACAGAAGATGCAGGGTGGTGAGCATACGTCATCAACTTCACAAATTTGGGCTTCTCAACCTCGTCATATGATTGGTTGCATGTGACGATCCATTCTATCAACAAGCACTCAAATTTTTCCTGATCCCACAGCCCCTTTATTGGACTATGTCAGGCATGCCAGAGGAAAAAGAAGTGGGGAATGTACCACCACCTGTGCTGCCTGAGCCGCAAAAGCCTTGTGGATATTCTCATTTGCTGCCTTGAGTTTCTTGATGTACTCTGCCTCACGTGTTGGGTCCAGTGCCTGCTTACCTGAGGCAACCACAATTTCCTTGGCCATTGGTGGCTACGCCCAGTCTTTCAGTATACAATAGAGCTGAAACATACCTGGGAAGTGGGATTTAAGATGGTTGATGAGCCCTTGGAAGTAAAGTTAGTGAACAGGATGCATGACACCATCTTGAAGGAATACGTGCCATTGAGACTGCTTTTCATTGCATGAGTTACAGTCAACACCTTATGGTTTCCATGGTAACACTTGTAGTGCTTGTCCCCAGGGTCACCGGCCATACCACTGGCATTCTGGCTCATGACCTCGTAGAATAGATAGACAGGATTTTGTTTGACACCTGTCACCTTTGGGAGATCCATGTGAGGAAAGCATTTGTAGTTTAGCCATGGTATGCACCTTTTTGGGATGAGCCATAGGGTTTGAAGCCCCTTCTGTAGTGGGTTGTCCAGGTTGAGATGAGGCCACACCACTCTGAGTAGGCGGGTTGCGAGGGGCATCGTTGTCTTCCACCTCTTCAACTGTGGCTGCCTGGGATTTCTTCTTTGCATGCATTGTCGACTTTGTATGCTTTGTCTTGGGGGCTGTTTTCGAAGGAAGGAGGTCCACGATCTACATCAAGTGTCAATCACCTTGAGATGTGACACAGCAAATGTCAACATACCTCATCGTTAGGAATCACCGTGACCTCCATCTCTGAATCGCCTGACTCTGGACTCGGGCTCGATGTGTGATCAGAATCCGAAGCTGAAAAGTCGCCATCATCCTCATCTTCAACATCGTTGGCAGTGATGTTCGTGCACTTGGACTTGAGCTTCGTTTAGGTTGCCATCGTGAGTGATGGCATTTAGTAGGCCAGCCATCCACATCCAGCCATTCTTCTTCTATCAGGGCTGCCATGTTTTGGCCTCAGTTATGGTGCTTGCCATCTTCAATGCCTTGCAGGTATGTGAGTTATACAGATGATAGCAAAAAAATGTGGTCCACACCTGATATTGGCACGGAAGGTAGTGGCATTCCAAACGACAAGTGGAAGGCTTAGTGGTGTCGCCACCTCTCAGGCGGTGTCCTATATGAAAAAAAAAGGGTCCAGTACTAAGTACTCCCACAATAGAGGATTGGGGGATTTGACAACATTTGAAAGATTTGAAATAGAGGGGTAGGGCTGAGTTAAATTGAGTGTGTCACACATTCGACACCACCAATAGGTGAAATTGGGAATGACTCATGAGGTTAAAGTGGGCAAACAGGGCAACAGCCAAGAGACACAAGTGAAATGTGCATGTAGTTTGTCACTTGAAGGGGCCCTTCATAGGAAGCAACACCCTAGTAGTGATAGTCCTGCTGGAGATGATAGCCTATCAGTGGACACTGAAACCACCAACTGAGCCTTGGAGATGGAATGTTGATAAGGTCGATGATGTGATTATTTACTGATTAAGCATGCCGTACAGTGCCGTACATGCCACTTTATGGCCGTACCTATATGGTGCAAGACAGTGCCACCCATACCATCTACCATGCCATTGAAACCCAACCACGATGACCAATGGTATGGGTGCCATGACCGTCATACGGCACCGTATGAACCGTCAGTGTACGGCACGGTGCACAGCCCTAGTCACGAAGTGACCAAGTAAAGTTGTGGGTGGTAGCATGGTGGGCACAGGTCACAGCCTTGTTATATTACCAATAGGAGGTAGAGTACATATACAGCCCTGAACTGTCATATATCACATAAGCCGATCACATGGCTGTTAGATATTTGTAAATCGAGCAGCCGGAGTGGTATAGTGACGGGGGCACTAATACCCACATTTATTACCGCTCTTGTTATTACCATGCGTTTATAACCAACAATATCACTCGGACAGTATTGTGCTCGTCTGTTAGGATACACACTCAGGCCGGGTTTCCGGAGAAACCCGCGGGATATCCGGTAGGACTTGGCTTCAGCTTATAGGCTGCGCCCTCGCTAGATCGTGTTGTCCAATTTCAGACAGGCGGACGGGAATCCCGGGGAGTCCGGGCGGGGGTTCGTGGGTCGTGAGTCGTAGGTCGTGAGTCGAGAGTCGTGAATCGAGATAGTCGAGAGAGATAGATGCGCCGGAGCCCGTGGGCTCCGACTAGTGCGAGCGGTCTGATGAGAGTAGGGTTTTTAGAGAGGAAAATGTATTAGATTACTGGGGGGAATCTAAGCTAATTTTCTGACTGGATTGTATGTACAACATCTGCCAGTTTATATAGACCGTGGAATGCATGACATACCGAATCCAGTAATAATGAGACGAGACGAGCAAAACATAAAACGGGAATAGTAAACACCAAATTGGTGTTAGGAACGGGACGGAACGGAGCGGAGTCCGAATCGTGACAAAGCATAACCCATAACGGGAAACGGAGTGGGAGCGGAGTCCTAAATCGTGACAGGTCATTTGACTAAAACGGGAACGGGGCTCGATTAGAGCGGTGACGGGATTCTAAGCGGGTCCGGTGACTGATGCGTGGGACGAAGACGGACATAGACAGAGACGGGGTCCGGGGGAAGTCCGGTGACTGATATGTGTCTTAATGAGGTCGAACGTAACGAGTCTTGACGTAACGGAGTCCGGGCGGGAAATCCTATAAACAGACGATTGGTGCTTGTAGCGCGTGGAGGCGTACGAGTTAGTGCCCGGAGTCCGGCGGGATTTGTCCGGGTCGTAACAGTATCCTCCCTTTATGCCGAAGTCCCAAAGAGGCTCTAGACCTAAATAAGGTTCTTGTCGGCTACGCGCATGTGTCAAAAGTCATGTCGGTTACACGTATGTGTCAAAGAGTCATGTGATCTGGAAGGTAAGGTTCAAACGCGACGAGCCTATATAAAAAATTGAAAAAATAGAAATTTCTTCTTCTTTATTACCCCCATCTTCGTCACTATGGGACCAAAACCAACACCACGCAAACCAATGCCGACAGCAGGGCCCTCCACGGGCACTCCGTATCGGGCGCCGTGGACGGCGGCCCAATTGTTGGCGCGGCGAGAAGAGCAGCGCCAGCTTCGTGAAGCAGCAGAGAGAGAGGCGAGGGAGGCTGAGGAGGCCCTGGACAAGGAGTACCAGGAAGCATTGGCCGCGGAGGAAGAGGCCGCAAAGGAGAGGGAACGTGAGGCGGAGGAGGCTGCGCGAGTGGCCGCGGAGAACGCCCGGGTGGCTGCGGAGAAAGCCCGGTTGGCCGCGGAGAGGGCCGCCATTGTTGCGGGAAAAGTAAGTCCCAAATTCACTTGTCGATTGTTTACTGACTTGTGATCTTCAGCGCAAAGCGACAGAGGTGGAGTCCGAGTCCGAGGGGGAGCCAGAGAGCCCCCAAAAGGTAGGCCTCACGTCCATGGAATACCCGCGGAGACTGACCAACTCAACAGAAGGCAAGGAAGGCGGCGCCAGTCCGTCTTCCGACGCGGAACGAGCCGCGGTGTTCCGGTTGCAACGACCGGAACACGGAATGCAACCGAAAGGCCGGCCGGGGGCCGGGATGTTATCAATGCGCGCACCTCAAGGCGAGGTGCTCGCTTGTGCACGAGCAGGCCACGGGATCCGGGGCGCGAGACATAAGCGGGACGGACGGGTTGTCCGGGTTGGACGAGGTCCTTGGACGGATCGCCGAGGGCATCGAGGCCCAAAACGAGTTGCTCCGGAAGAGCAACAAGGTCCAAATTGTGGTGGCAAAGGAGCTGTCCGGACTCCGCGAGGAGTTTTGGAAGTTCCTGGCGGAGTATGGCGGCTATGTCTTTGAAGAGCCGCAAGTCGGGAGTTCCGAGGATGCCGGATCGGATGAGGACGGGGTTGCCGCGGAAGTCGCGGAGCTCCCAGAGGAGATAGCTGAGGAAGCAGGGAAAAAGAACAGTCCCATAAATGTAGACTGAAAAAGTAGTGTAGAATAAAAAATAATTTGAATTATAAAAGCAAAGCGTGAAAGAAAAAACATAAGAATTAAAAGTCAAAGCCAAAGTCCGCGGGGATTCCGCTTAAAGACTTGACAAGACATGTCAGAACCTGTAAAAGCAAAGAGAGACATAGGGCGACAGGGAATAGTGAAAATGAGTCCAAACGTAACACGGGGTCCGCGGAGTGCGGTCAGAGAGACGATAATGGTCCAGGTTTGAGTGGGTAAGCTGTATGAAAGTCAGTAACAATTTCCGTGGCATTACCAAGTTCCGTGGCCAAAATCCATGAGGTTTCTTCATCGGTGCCCTCGTAACCCGCCCACTTGACCAAGTAAAGCAGTTTACAAGTGCGTCGACGCTTGTCAATTTTTGAATCTAAAATCTGAGAGATTTCAAACTCGGGTTCTCCGTCAATGACGACAGGAGGAGGCGGAGATTGCACGCGATCCGGGATAGTGTTAGCAGTACAAGGTTCTAGCATAGAGACATGAAATACCGGGTGTACCGCGCGCATGCTATCCGGAAGCCGTAGAGTCCAAGAAACTGAACCTACTTGTGCGATAATTTCAAAAGGACCTAAATATTTTTCAGCAAGCTTCTTTGATGGACGGGTAGTCCGGAAGAATTGAGCTTTGACATAAACACGGTCGCCAATCTTGAAGTTTGGTGGCGGGATCCGGTGTTTGTCCGCTGAATGTTGGTATTGCTCTTGGGCGGACAATATTGCAGTCCGGAGTTCCTCGTGGAGCTCGTGGAGGTCCGTGGTGAACTCTTGAGCACGAACAGAGGCGAGATTTCGTTCTGGATGTACTGTAATATTTGGATTATATCCTTTATTTGCAAAGAACGGGGAAACGCCAGTAGTGGCCGAGGGTGCATTGTTGTAAGCAAATTCTGCAAGTGGTAACAAGGTTTTCCAATTGTCCTGTTGATAGTTGCAATATACGCGGAGGTATTGTTCCAATGTCTGGTTGACGCGTTCGGTTTGTCCGTCACCTTCCGGGTGATGTCCGGACGTGAAATGTAATGTCATGTCCAAGGATTTTCCGAGGGATCTAAAGAAGTGAGACACGAACTCTGATCCTCGATCGGAAGTCACGTGGGACGGAACTCCGTGCTTGGAAAATACATGGATAATAAAAAGTTCCGCTAACTGCACGGACGTAATTGTATCATAAGTAGGGATGAATATACCTTGTTTTGAGAATCTGTCAACAACGACTAGGATAGCGGAAAAGCCTTCGGAATCCGGCAGGTGTTCAATGAAATCCATAGATATAGAATTCCACGGGTGTTCCGGTACCGGGAGTTGTTTCAAAAGGCCATATGGCTTGTGTCGCTGAGATTTCGAGCGGGGACAAGTAGTGCAAGATTTACAATAGTGCTTAACGAATCCACGGAGTCCGGGCCAAGTATATTCTCTTCTTATTAATGATAGAGTCTTGTTGTACCCGAAGTGTCCTGAGAGTGGATGATCATGTTTGTATTGAAGGATCCTGAGGCGGAGGCCGTCGGAGTCCGGTACATAGATCCTATCGTCAAGTCTAATGAAACCATGTTGATCAAGAGACCACCGAGGTTGATCGGGGTCCACGGGATTGTCCAGATGAGCTTTAGTAACTGGGTCTAGCGGAATTGCCGATAGAATATCTTGATGTAGCTTTTCGATATCCATAATGATAATTCCACGGACAATGGGATTGACGAGGAAAGTTGCGCGGACCGATGCGGTAAGTTGTTGATTCGTGAAGATAGGTTTCAGGTTGTGCGGATTTACCGTTGCATAGTCGTTGCTCCCCTCTTTAGGATAGACGTCCCATCGTCTAGTTAAAGCGTCGGGTTTGCCGCCGAGACGGCCGGGTCGAAAACGGATAATCATGTTGAAGGCGGAGAGATATTCAGACCAGCGGGCCTGCCGACGGGTCAAGAGTTTTGTGGTAGAAAAGTATTCCAGGTTTTTGTGATCTGTTACAACGTCAATAGGAGCTCCTGAACCTTCCAAATAGTGTCGCCACGCTTTGAAAGCTGAAAAGATTGCCAGAAGTTCTTTATCATGAACGTCGTAGTTGAGCTCTGCTCCGGTAAAAGTCCGGGACAGAAAAGCCACGGGGTGAACTTCTCCGTCGGAGTCCTGGATAGAGAGAATGGCTCCAAGTGCATAGTCGGAGGCGTCCGTTTCAACAATGAGCGGGAAGTCCGGTTTCCAATGCGACAGAATAGGAGCTGTGGAAAAAGAATTTTTTAAAAGATTGAAAGCTTTTTGACACTTATCGTTAAAGTTCCACGGAGTACCCTTACGCGTAAGACGGGTAAGGGGTACCGTGATGTCGGAATATCCACGGATAAAACGTCTATAAAAATTGGCAAAGCCGAGGAAGGATTGGATATCTTTAACTTTTCGGGGTTCGGGCCAGTCTTTGATGACTTGCACTTTAGTTTCGTCCATGCGGAGTCCATCGGGTCCCATCATGAAACCTAGGTATTCCACGGAGTCCGTGTCAAAAGTACATTTTTTACCATTTGCGAATAAACCATGTTGTCTGAGCCTCCGGAGAACCTCACGGACTTGTTTGTCGTGTTCCGCGGGATTCTCGGAGTAGATAAGAATGTCGTCCAAGTAAACAATG
>WHVD01000130.1:0-235921 GCA_015178975.1 Hysterangium stoloniferum
GGACCTCTGCTGCACATTGGAAAGGTAGAATGTAAGGAACCTGGGTATCGCGTGGATCAAAGTATATTAAGTAACTCCAAATGGTCTGGGAAAAGACTTACCAATAACTGTGCTGACCGAATTGCTGTCACAACCCTAATACAACATCAGTGTTGTTTGTATTTTTCAAATGTTGAGTCCATTGATGCCGGGATGCGATACACCGAGCAGTTTCAGGTGATATTTGATCATTGTCACTGGACTTATGAAATAGTAGATCGTCTCTGACCCCACTTGTATATGGCGATTTCAAAACAGGCCCTCCTAAGTGGGGACTGGATGATTGCTCAAATTGCGAGTACAGCTAGTTTAATGGAGGGGGACGGACCAAGGGAGTCTCTAGAGGATGACGAACCAATGAGAGAAAACAGGCCCACTCCAGGACAGTACCTCCTGGCTGCTTTGAAAGAGTATTTCACGCCAGAGGAGGCATTGCAGGAAGGGATTTCCCCTGAAGCTCGGTTTTGGGTACATACAGAAGAGTCTGGCTTGCAGATTTGGGATGAGTCCAATACTGACTTGCCATTGTTTATGCCCTGGTCTGTGTTCATGGTTGACGAAGCCATAGAGGATAAAATACAAGCTGTGTATGAAGAACACATACCTGGGTTCACCAAAGATATGCCAGCTTTTCGACGACACAGCCAGGAGGCAATGTGTAAGTTGTTGGAGATTAGTCTAGTATAAGACAGGAATCTTGACGGATACAAATGGGGTGGAGCGACAGCAATTTATCATCCAATTCACTGCAGGATTGCATCAGATTTGTGACTGGGAGTTATCAGTAACATACTTGGTTATGAAGGATCATCTCCAACATGATAAATGGACTGTGCCACAGATTGTGGCCAGGGGAGAAGTCACAGAGGACTTCTCAGGGGCAGTTGTGTTTGTCAACACCGCTCATATGCCTAAGAAAAAGGTGTTAGGACATAGGAAGAAGAGTCAGTTGCAAAATGACGGGGTTGAAATGGTCCAGCGTACCTCAATGCAACCAAAAGACTTTACTCGTTGCCTGCCAAAACCTGTGGTCATTGAGGCATTCATCAATGAACGACCAGTGAAAGCCCTAATTGATAGTGGATCACTTGCAGACTTCATGTCGACGACATTAGTCGATCAGCTGCAGGTAGTCAAGGATCCACTAGTAAAACCACTTACTATCCAGTTGGCTGTTCATGGATCATGGTCAAAAATCAATTATTCAGCTACTGCTGAGTTTTCATATCAGAACATAAAGTGTACTCGACGTTTCGATGTTGCTAACCTTGATTCATACAACTTGATATTAGGGACTCTGTTCATAGTTCAACATCAAGTTATGATGGGGTTGAATCCTACAAGGGTCAACATTGGGTCACCTCTACCACTCCCCATGGAAGGAGATACCATTGAGACTCACCGTTCTGCAGTAGCGGAAATTTTTGACGATGAGTTAGAGAGGCTAAGGGCAGATTTACGTGCTGAAGTGGCTGACCTGGACCCAGACACTGCATCAATCGCACTGCCTCCATTAAGAGCTGTTAATAATACCATTCCAAATAATTGATGACGCCAAAGCTTACTCATGGCGACCATCCATATGCCCCAAAGCAATGAGAGATCTATGGCATGAAAAAAAAACCGCGTATATCAAGAATGGGAGGTGGAGGGTAGCTGTTACGACCCGGACAAATCCCGCCGGACTCCGGGCATTAACCCGTACGCCCCACGCGCTACAAGCACCAATCGTCTGTTTATAGGATTTCCCGCCCGGACTCCGTTACGACAAGACTCGTTAACGTTCGACCTCATTACGACACATATCAGTCACCGGATTTCCCCGGCTCCGTCTCTGTCTATGTCCGTCTTCGTCCACGCATCAGTCACCGGATCCCGCTCAGAATCCCGTCACCGCTCTATTCGAGCCCCGTTCCCGTTTTAGTCAAATGACCTGTCACGATTAGGACTCCGCTCCCGCTCCGTTTTCCTGTTATGGGTTATGCTTTGTCACGATTCGGACTCCGCTCCGTTCCGTTCCGTTCCTAACACCAAATTTGGTGTTTACATTTCCCGTTCATGTTTTGTTAGTTTCGTTTTCATTATTACCGGATTAGTATGTTCATTCACTCCATGGTCTATTTAAACTGGCAGATGTTGTACATACAATCCAGTCAGAAAATTAGTAGTTTATTTCCCCCTTTTAATCTATATATTTTCCCTACTCTAAATCACACCCGCTCGCACTAGTCGGAGCCACGGGCTCCGGCGTATCTATCTCTCCCGACTATCTCAACTCACGACTCACGACCTACGACCTACGACTCACGACCTCACGAACCCCGCCCGGACTCCCCGGGATTCCCGTCCGCCTGTTCGAAATTGGACAACACGATCTAGCGAGGGCGCAGCCTATAAGCTGAAGCCAAGTCCTACCGGATATCCCGCGGGTTTCTCACGAGACCCGCCCTGTGTGTGTATCCTAACAGTATTTTCTGACTGATACTCGCAGATTGTTTCATTATGCCACCAAAAAGAAATACACGTGCTCAGGCATCATTACCTGGACCGTCAACTCTTCATTCCCCGTTATCTCTGTATACCAGCCAGACATCCTTGGACCGACCGGAACCCATGGAAGAAACCCGTATCGAAGAAGTCCCGGAAAACCAGGACGAATCCGAGCACGAGGACGATTCCGTGGCACCCGACAAAGGAAAAGGTGTCGAAAATCCTCCGTCTAATCAGCGACCGCACGTAGAGGATCCTACTTCTGAGTTTTTAGCAGGAACTATAGATAAATTTATGACGCACCTGCTTGAAGAACGAAAGAAAAAGGAACAAGAACCTCCACGGTCAAAAGTCAATGCTCCGGAACCCTTCACGGGTTCCAACCCAAACAAACTTTCCACTTTCCTCATGCAATGTCGCTTCAATTTCCGTGATCGTGCCGCTGCATTCTCCACGGACTCCCGAAAAGTCAACTACGCACTTTCGTACTTGTCGGGATCCGCGTTGAAATGGTTCGAACCGGCTTTTAGCGGGATTTCCGAGGAAGAGCCACTCTGGCTTGAAAATTGGGATGCTTTTGTCGAGGAGCTTGAAACCAACTTTGGCCCGTATGACCCGACAGGAGAAGCCGAGAACAGTCTCACAAATCTTCGCATGAAGGACACGCAGCGCATCACGGACTATATCGTCCAATTCAACAATCTTGCAGCTCGTTGTCAGTGGGGCGATTCCGCTCTCCGCCACCAATTCTACGCCGGTCTGCCGTCCCGCCTTAAAGACGAAGTCTCAAAAGGAGAAGATGGCAAGCCAAAAACCCTGTCCCGTATGCGCCTTAAGGCTCAAAACGCGGACGCACGTTATTGGGAACGTCGCGCGGAAGTTGCCCGCGAGACGTCCGCGGACAAAGTAAACAAGTCCAAGGACAATAAAAACAATACCAATAATTCATCTACCGGCAACTCCACGCAATCCGACAAGAAGAACGATAAAAAGTCTTCAAACAACAACAACAACAACAACATGGACAACAAAAGTCAACAGTCCGGCAAGCAAACCGGAAAGCCCGATCTCTCAGGCAAACTCGGACCCGATGGCAAATTAACCCCACAAGAAAGACAACGTTGTATGGACAACAACCTCTGTCTACTGTGCGGGAAACCCGGTCATCGAGTCCCGGAATGTCCGCTGGCAAAAGCAAACTCTTCTAAGGGACGAACAGCCAAGGCCTCCACGGATACCCGTCGAAGGACAAACCGGCGTCCGACTCGAAAAAAGAGTAAGCAACCCCGCGGGCTCCGCGCGGGTTGGGGGTTGCGTTGCCTCTCCGCGCATTCAAGAGTTCACTCGCCTCAACGCATCCGCTCTCTCACATTCTGATTCATTTTTCGTTAAGCTTATGTCTAATATGATCCCGAAATTCGTTTTTTCAGCTCTCATAGATTCCGGCTCGACTCATTGTTTTTTAGATACAAAATTCACGCAAAAAAATTCTTTGTCAACCTATTCGATAAATCCCGTCAGTCTCCGCCTCTTTGATGGCACAAGTAATTCGGTTGTTATCCAAGCTTGTGATTTATCCATCGCATTCCCTTGTGGAACATCTCAATTGGTCACTTTCTATGTGACCCAGTTAGACTCAAGTTGCTCGGTGGTTCTAGGACATAACTGGCTTACCCGCTACAATCCGTTGATTGACTGGATAGCTAACAGTATAACATTCCGGACCCCCGTGGCAGCCGAGGAAACTGCGCCCGTCTCGGCCTCCACGGCACCCATGGCCTTCCCGGCACCTGCAGTCTCGAGGACTCCTGTGATCCCTACGGCACCTACAGCTTCCCCGGAACCCACGGCACCTCCGTCCATTTCTCTGATTAATGCTGCAGCTTTTATTAGGGCTTCAAAAATGGATGGGTCCCAGGCGTTCACTATCAACTTAAAAATTGATGAAGCAACTGGACGTTTTTCAACCCCGGTACCTGAATCTGAGCAAGCCGCTGACCTAGAAGGCGTCCCGGAGAAATATCATGACTTCGCGGATGTTTTTAGCAAGCGAAAAGCTGACCGGCTTCCGCCTCACAGAGAATACGACTTAAAAATCGATCTTGAAGATGGCGCCCAGCCACCCCTAGGACATATTTACCCGCTCTCGTCCACGGAACTCTCCGCAATCCGCGATTTCCTGGATGAACATTTGTCCATAGGCTTTATTCGACCCTCAAAGTCTCCTTTTGGAGCACCTGTTCTGTTTGTCAGAAAAAAGGATGGATCCCTTCGCCTATGTGTTGATTTTAGAGGACTCAATGCTGTCACTAAGAAGGATAAATATCCACTCCCACTGATATCTGATCTGCTCGATGCTCCGCGGAATGCCCGGATCTACACCAAAATTGATCTCAAACATGCCTATCATTTGGTCCGGATCGCCGCGGGCGACGAATGGAAAACCACTTTTAGAACCCGTTATGGGGCCTTTGAGTGGTTGGTAATCCCTTTTGGTCTCACCAATGCTCCTTCTGTTTTTCAGTGTTTTATCAACGACATTTTCTCTGACATGCTCGATGTATGCGTCATTGTTTACTTGGACGACATTCTTATCTACTCCGAGAATCCCGCGGAACACGACAAACAAGTCCGCGAAGTTCTCCGGAGACTTCGAAAACATGGTTTATTCGCAAATGGTAAAAAATGTACTTTTGACACGGACTCCGTGGAATACCTAGGTTTCATGATGGGACCCGACGGACTCCGCATGGATGAAACTAAAGTGCAAGTCATCAAAGATTGGCCCGAACCCCGAAAAGTTAAAGATATACAATCCTTCCTCGGCTTTGCCAATTTTTACCGACGTTTTATCCGTGGATATTCCGACATCACGGTACCCCTTACCCGTCTTACGCGTAAGGGTACTCCGTGGAATTTCAACGATAAGTGTCAAAAAGCTTTCAATCTTTTAAAAAATTCTTTTTCTACAGCTCCTATTCTATCGCATTGGAAACCGGACTTCCCGCTCATTGTTGAAACGGACGCCTCGGATTATGCACTTGGAGCCATTCTGTCTATCCAGGACTCCGACGGAGAAGTCCACCCTGTGGCTTTTCTGTCCCGGACTTTTACCGGAGCAGAGCTCAACTACGACGTTCATGATAAAGAACTTCTGGCAATTTTTTCAGCTTTCAAAGCGTGGCGACACTACTTGGAAGGTTCAGGAGCTCCTATTGACGTCGTAACAGATCATAAAAACCTGGAATACTTTTCTACCACAAAACTTTTGACCCGCCAGCAGGCCCGCTGGTCTGAATATCTATCTGCTTTCAACATGATTATCCGCTTTCGACCCGGCCGTCTCGGCGGCAAACCCGACGCTTTAACTAGACGATGGGACGTCTATCCTAAAGAGGGGAGCAACGACTATGCCATGGTAAATCCGCACAACCTGAAACCTATTTTCACGAATCAACAACTTACCGCATCGGTCCGCGCAACTTTCCTCGTCAATCCCATTGTCCGTGGAATTATCATTATGGATATCGAGAAGTTACATCAAGATATTCTATCGGCAATCCCCCTAGACCCAATTACTAAAGCTCATCTAGACAATCCCGTGGACCCCGATCAACCTCGGTGGTCTCTTGATCAGCATGGTTTCCTTAGACTTGACGATAGGATCTATGTACCGGATTCCGATGGCCTCCGCCTCAGGATCCTTCAATACAAACACGATCATCCACTCGCAGGACATTTCGGGTACAACAAAACTCTATCATTAATAAGAAGAGAATATACTTGGCCCGGACTCCGTGGATTCGTTAAGCACTATTGTAAATCTTGCACTACTTGTCCCCGCTCGAAATCTCAGCGACACAAGCCATACGGCCTTTTGAAACAACTCCCGGTACCGGATCACCCGTGGAATTCTATCTCTATGGATTTCATTGAACACCTACCGGACTCCGAAGGCTTTTCCGCCATTCTAGTCGTTGTTGACAGATTCTCAAAACAAGGTATATTCATCCCTACATATGATACAATTACGTCCGTGCAGCTAGCGGAACTTTTCATTATCCACGTATTTTCCAAGCACGGAGTTCCGTCCCACGTGACTTCCGATAGAGGATCAGAGTTCGTGTCTCACTTCTTTAGATCCCTCGGAAAATCCTTGGACATGACCTTACATTTCACGTCCGGACATCACCCGGAAGGCGACGGACAAACCGAACGCGTCAACCAGACATTGGAACAATACCTCCGCGTATATTGCAATTATCAACAGGACAATTGGAAATCCTTGTTACCACTTGCAGAGTTCGCTTACAACAATGCACCTTCGGCCACTACTGGCGTTTCCCCGTTCTTTGCAAATAAAGGATATAATCCAAATATTACAGTACATCCAGAACGAAATCTCGCCTCTGCTCGCGCTCAAGAGTTCACCACGGACCTCCACGAGCTCCACGAGGAACTCCGGACTGCAATATTGTCCGCCCAAGAGCAATACCAACATTCAGCGGACAAACACCGGATCCCGCCACCCAACTTCAAGATTGGCGACCGTGTTTATGTCAAAGCTCAATTCTTTAGGACAACCCGTCCATCAAAAAAGCTTGCTGAAAAATATTTAGGTCCGTTCGAAATTATCGCACAAGTAGGTTCAGTTTCTTGGACTCTACGGCTTCCGGATAGCATGCGCGCGGTACACCCGGTATTTCATGTTTCTATGTTAGAACCTTGTACTGCTAACACTATCCCGGATCGCGTGCAATCTCCGCCTCCTCCTGTCGTCATTGACGGAGAACCCGAGTTTGAAATCGCGCAGATTTTAGATTCAAAAATTGACAAGCGTCGACGCACTTGTAAACTGCTTTACTTGGTCAAGTGGGCGGGTTATGAGGGCACCGATGAAGAGACTTCATGGATTTTGGCCACGGAACTCGGTAATGCCACGGAAATCGTTACTGACTTTCATACAGCATACCCACTCAAACCTGGACCATTATCGTCTCTCTGACCGCACTCCGCGGACCCCGTGTTACGTTTGGACTCATTTTCACTATTCCCTGTCGCCCTATGTCTCTCTTTGCTTTTACAGGTTCTGACACGTCTTTTCAAGTCTTTAAGTGGAATTCCCACGGACTTTGACTTTGACTTTTATTCTTATGTTTTTCACACTTTACTTTTATGTTTAATTTGTTTTATTTCTATATTACTTCAGTCTACATTTATGGGACTGTCTTTTTTCCCCGCCTCCTGTTTTCCCGCCTCAGCCATCTCCCCAGGAAGCTCCGCGATCTCCGCGGCAACCCCTTCCTCATCCGACCCGGCATCCTCGGAACTTCCGATCTGCGGCTCCTCAAACACATAGCCGCCATACTCCGCCAGGAACTTCCAAAACTCCCCGCGGAGTCCGGACAGCTCCTTCACCACCCTCACTTGGACTTTGTTGCTCTTTTGGAGCAACACGTTCTGGGCCTCGATGCCCTCAGCGATCCGCCCGAGGACCTCGTCCAACCCTGCAATCCCGTCCGTCCCGCTAATGTCCCGCGCCCCGGACCCCGTGGCTTGCTCATGCACAAGCGAGCACCTCGCCTTGAGGTGCGCGCATTGATAGCAGCCCGGCCCCCGGCCGGACTTCTTGTTACACTCCGTGCTCCGGTCACTACAACCGGAGCACCGCGGCTCGTTCCGCGTCGGCAGTCGGACTGGTGCCGCCTTCCTTGCCCTCTGTTGATATGATCAGTTATCGGTTATCCCACGGACATGAGACTTACCTTTTGGGGGCTCTCCGGCTCCCCCTCGGACTCGGACTCCACCTCTGTCGCCTTGCGCTGAAAATCACCAGTCAGTGAAAAAAAAAATCGACAAGTTGAACACTGGGACTTACCTTTCCCGCAACAACGGCGGCCCTCTCCGCGGCCACCCGGGCCTTCTCTGCAGCCACCCGGGCGTTCTCCGCGGCCACTCGCGCAGCCTCCTCCGCCTCACGTTCCCTCTCCTTTGCGGCCTCTTCCTCCGCGGCCAATGCTTCCCGATACTCTTTGTCCAAGGCCTCCTCGGCCTCCCTTGCCTCTCTCTCTGCCGCTTCACGCAGTTGGCGCTGCTCTTCTCGCCGCGCCAACAATTGGGCCGCGCTCCACGGCGCCCGATACGGAGTGCCCGTGGAGGGCCCTGCTGATGGCATTGGTTTACGTGGTGTCGGTTTTGGTCCCATTGATGACGATGATGGGGGTAATGAAGAAGAAGAAATTTCTATTTTTTCAAATTTTTATATAGGCTCGTCGCGTTTGAACCTTACCTTCCAGATCACATGACTCTTTGACACATACGTGTAACCGACATGACTTTTGACACATGCGCGTAGCCGACAAGAACCTTATCTAGGTCTAGAGCCTCTTTGGGACTTCGGCATAAAGGGAGGATACTGTTACGACCCGGACAAATCCCGCCGGACTCCGGGCATTAACCCGTACGCCCCCACGTGCTACAAGCACCAATCGTCTGTTTATAGGATTTCCCGCCCGGACTCCGTTACGACAAGACTCGTTACGTTCGACCTCATTACGACACATATCAGTCACCGGATTTCCCCGGACTCCGTCTCTGTCTATGTCCGTCTTCGTCCCACGCATCAGTCACCGGATCCCGCTCAGAATCCCGTCACCACTCTATTCGAGCCCCGTTCCCGTTTTAGTCAAATGACCTGTCACGATTAGGACTCCGCTCCCGCTCCGTTTCCCGTTATGGGTTATGCTTTGTCACGATTCGGACTCCGCTCCGTTCCGTTCCGTTCCTAACACCAAATTTGGTGTTTACATTTCCCGTTCATGTTTTGTTAGTTTCGTTTTCATTATTACCGGATTAGTATGTTCATTCACTCCATGGTCTATTTAAACTGGCAGATGTTGTACATACAATCCAGTCAGAAAATTAGTAGTTTATTTCCCCCTTTTAATCTATATATTTTCCCTACTCTAAATCACACCGCTCGCACTAGTCGGAGCCCACGGGCTCCGGCGTATCTATCTCTCCCGACTATCTCAACTCACGACTCACGACCTACGACCTACGACTCACGACCTCACGAACCCCGCCCGGACTCCCCGGGATTCCCGTCCGCCTGTTCGAAATTGGACAACACGATCTAGCGAGGGCGCAGCCTATAAGCTGAAGCCAAGTCCTACCGGATATCCCGCGGGTTTCTCACGAGACCCGCCCTGTGTGTGTATCCTAACAGTAGCCACGGGAATGAACACATGTCCTATGCTTATTATTCCTAAACCTCCAAAGGCTGATGGCACTTTGCAAATATGCACAGTAGTGGATAAGCATGAGGTGACCTAACACATATAAGCTGGTGACCCCCTTGCCAGATATTGAAGCCATTCTATAAAATGTTGTGCATCATAAGTATCGGAGTTTGATAGATGGGAAGGATGCCTACGAGCAGATCCAAGTGGTTCCTGAGCATGTCCACCAGACATTGTTCACCTCTCCTGATGGCACTATGGAAAGCCTGACATTACAAATAGGGGATTGCAATGGTCCGTCAACCTACCAGACATTGATGAACCACATATTTGCGCCGTATATTGACATCTTCATGGATGTATACTTGGATGATATTCTCGTATACTCTGACTCTATCAGTGATCATGTTAAGCATCTACGTGCTGTGTTTACAGTGCTCTGTTGGGAAAAATTATACCTGGCTGTCAACAAGATGCACTTGTTTGCTTCGGAGTTACCAGTTTTAGGGCATGTGATTAATGATAAAGGTATAAAAATGGACCCACATAAAGTCAATACAGTGGGCAACTGGAAGATCCTAACAAATAAGCAACTTTTGGCGGGATTTTTAGGAGCAGTGGGATATCTCGCTAACAACTGTGAGGGAGTTTGAATCCCAATGGCTATTTTAGCAGCACAGACAGGAGTAAACAGGCAGTGGCAGTGGGGTGCAACGGAGCAGCATGCCTTTGAAGATGTGAAGTGTATTGTTCAGGCCCATCATGACAGTTATAGAATTGCATTGGACTACTCACAAGGTCATCAAACCATTAATTTGGTGACAGACGCTTGTTTAACAGGTGCAAGTGGCATTCTCAGTCAAGGTGAAGATCTCTGCACCACTGCAGTAGTGTCATTCTGGTCGGGGAAGTTCAACTCAGCACAGCAGAACTACCCTATCCACGAACAGGAGTTGTTGGCTATCGTGGAATCACTGAAACAATTCCAGTCACAACTGTTGGGGGTAAAATTTCGAATCTGTACTGACCATAAAGGGATAGAATATATACTTACGCAGAAGAACCTGTCTCCGAGGCAGACGTGGTGGCTGGATCTTCTAAATGAATTCCACTTCGAGATTCATACATTTGCAGATGCTCTATCGAGAATCTATAGCGATGAGCCCTTGGGCACCATTAGGGCTGAATCCGAGTACGTAACTGACATTCCAGGGATGGAAGAGGATACACAGGGGGTGCACTACATTTCAGGGGTTCCTGGCTTCAACAGTGTGTTGACACCACTGTATACAGGGTCTGCAGTGGTAGCATTGGAGGAATCACCAAGACAGTCAGGAAGGTTGGCTACTCAAATGTGTCCGTCATATGCAACACTCGCAGGGATGGGAGCAAGGAGGAAAGGATGTATTGAAGGATCATGAGAGATGACCGAAAAGATACACATTGGTCATAGTAAGTCATCTGGATCACCCCTGGAGCATCCATCACAAGGGGTGAGGGGCAAAACACCAAATATGTCTGGTCATCAAGATTATGTTGAACGGCCTTCTTCACGAGTGACAATGGAGGATGCATTACCTGAGTTGCCTTCAGATTTTTTACTAGCAGAAATCCCATTGGAGGACCACGCAGGATTGGACATCCCAGAAGTCCTACGACGACAGTATGGATCAGATGTTTTCTTCTCTAGGATATGGACAACGCCACAGGAGTATAAGGGCTTTACATCACAGGACGGGTTTCTGTTCTTAAATCTGGAGGACGTCAAACTACTTTGCATCCCTGATATTACCATTGGGACTCGACAAGTGTGGGAAATTGTTATCTCGCATGCCCATTCCATCTTGGCCCATCTACGGGCAAGGAAAACTGCCACATATTTGCAAACCAATGTGTGGTGGCCATCATTAACCAAGGATGTCAAATTATTTTGCAAGTCATGCAGTGTGTGTGCCACTTCGAAATCTGAAACACAGAAACCGCAGGGACAACTTCGCTCAATGGAAGTGCCATCACAGCTGTGGGAGGCAATTGGGATTGATTTTGTAGGACCCTTGCAAGCGTCTAGGAATTGCCTTGGAGAGTTCGATAGCATCTGCGTTATTATTGACCATTTAACTTGCATGGTCCATTTGGTACCAGTGCGCAGCAACTATACTGCTATTCAAATGGCTGAGGTGACCTTCGACCATGTTTACAAGTTGCATGGGCTGCCTGACAAAATCATTAGTGATCGAGATTCATTATTTACAAGTATCTTTTGGAGGGTGCTTCATCGGTTGATAGGAGTCGAATTGCAGATGTCTTCATCATACCACCCCCAAACAGATGGCGCTACTGAATGTGCAAATCTGACAATGTCACAAATGCTTAGGCAATGTGTAGCACCAAACCAGAAAGACTGGGTATCAAAGCTGTCAGCTATTGAGTTTGCGATGAATAATGCTACATCAGAAACAACTGGATTCTCACCATTTTCTTTGAATTATGGTCAGCTGCCACGGCCACTGCTCTGGGACAACAATACAAAGTATCCAGGTGTCCTTGAATTTGCAGAATGGATGAAGCTAGCAATCATTAATGCACATGATGAGATACTGACAGCCAGGGTTAAGCAGACGCGGCAGGCAAATCGACACCGGAGGTCTGCTGAATTTAATGTCAATGATTTATCCACGAAGAACTTACACTTACCAAAGAATCAGGCACATAAACTGCTGCCAAAATATATAGGACCTTTTAGGATCAGCCGGGTACTGGAGCCAGGAGTGACATACCAGTTGGAACTGTCAAGGGAGCTCAAGCAACAGGGGATTAACCCAAGTTTTCATGCCTCATTTCTTCGTATACACATTCTGAATGACGATTGTCTGTTCCCAGGGAGGCAGTTGAGGCAAATTCCTGGTTTTGGTAGTCAGCCTCATGAGAGGGCAGTCGAGAAGATTCTTGCTCATTCAGGCAAGGGTCTCGAGGCCTTCTTTGAGGTCTTGTGGAACACGGGAGAAACTACCTGGTTGCCATATCAAGCTGTTCAGCATGTTCATCCATTGAAGGCTTACCTGGAGGCACTAGGTGTTACAAGTGTTCGATCATTGCCCAGGGGCCAAGGGTGGCTCTCAAATCGCATCGAAATCACCAAGATGTCTTTGAGCTCGGAGTGTCATCAGGAAGTGTCTTGCAAATCAAGCGCTGAGGACTTACCTTCTATTTATGTTGGCTCAGCTGTCCCAATAATTGTGCAAGATTCACCCACTCTGGATGCTCAGGAGTATCCAACACAAGTATCCATGGAGTTTCTGATGACTACAATGGCTGCTGTTTGCGATAGTGCTCTTCGAGGCGTTCAGGTGGCGTGGGAATTGTGTATGGAGCAATTCGAGACTATGCAGCATCAACTTCTTGAAGCACAGCAGAAGAATAACATACCACAACCCACCTCTGCTGTCAACCCTTGTAGAAGGGAACGGACCCATGCATGGAGGGAGAGACAACAACCTTCATCACTACTAGATAGGTTGTCTCCACGGCTGGATGTACCAGGAAGCCTAATGTCACGGCACCAAAACCAGGCCTCAACTGCTACCCATCGCCAGAGAAGGAGGCAGCGACAGGGTCCTTTCGTGCCGTTGGAACCGTCATTTTGCACTGCCTGGAAACTCAGCCGGGGATGGGCGTGTCAGCTCTAGGTTCTCAAAAAGGATCGCAAGCAACAGAGAGGTGCATACGGGAGGTGGAACAATATCAGTTGACAAAAGATGGGTCGGATGCATTGAGTCATCAAGTTGATCATGGTCAACAGGAGACGATGGACCTCGATGGAGGTTATGTGAGTGATGACCTAGACGAGCTGGAGCATGGGGTGTTGGAATTGCATCATTGAACCAACCTGCTGCAAATTACATGCTGCATTGCAGCATGGGAGGGCGGGTGTAATGGGAGTGGACCTGGTGGCAGACTTGGCACAGAGCGGTCTACTGCTGTTGTCTCAGGGGGTAAAGAGAGGGTAGAAAATTTTCCGATCATTACACTGTTTCATTTCTATTATCTGTCATTAGGGGGTTTAGTCTACGAATGTTAGCATAAATAGGGAAGCCACCCATTAGCTACAGCAGTTATTTCGAATTGGAGCCTATTCCTACTCTGTTAGTTCCTCTTCGTAAGAAGCTCAAACCGAAGGATTACGCTATCTTACAAGCCGAACCTTACAGTAGTCAATGAATTTACTCAGCCTCCCAGATATAAACACCAATACATGTTTCTCGTCATTATACTTGGGCCATGTATTTCAGCTGTTTCAGCCCTCCTGGCGATCCTCCACCATTTGATGGGTGCTCCAAGCCTCATGTGATTGTGACCAGTGTGACCACTGGTTGTGGAAAAAGAAGTTTCCATATTAAAACCACAATTCAAAAAGCAGGGTAAATACAGAATTTGATCCCCAAGACATCCGAAAATCGGCTTAAATACCATACACGAGTCACGTACCATAGCCCACGGCCTCCCATGACCGACACTGAGCATTAGCAACTTGCCTATCATGGGTCCCCAGGCACACATGTCAGATTAAGCGCCATTAAGAAGCATCCTTCCAACACTTAAAACAGGCGATACTGATGATTGGTTTCTCAACCATCTTGTCTTTCTGTGTCTTTGGCCAAATAGAGGTTGTGTAGGGTATCGGCCGATATGGTTTCATTACATCTAAAACAATGAAGATAAATACTATTATTTTTGTCCATAAATAATTCAGAATTATCGTCATTCCGCTGATGTCAAAAGGAAAAAATGAATTACCGATTTGTCCTCTGACCATACTCAGTGGGCTGATGCCTGACTTAACCCATGTACACCCAACCTATCATGTCAGA
Source organism: Hysterangium stoloniferum (assembly GCA_015178975.1). Lineage (NCBI taxonomy): Eukaryota > Fungi > Basidiomycota > Agaricomycetes > Hysterangiales > Hysterangiaceae > Hysterangium > Hysterangium stoloniferum. Next base: position 14,639 of record WHVD01000130.1, read on the forward strand.
AGGTGATTCACTGACTGACACATTGATTGGTAGAAGTACTTCATTACAAGCTTATCGAGCCATTGTAGTTGTGCATTGACATTAAGCCAACCCATACTACTTTTTAATAGAAAGGAAATAGAATTTTATAGCTTGATCTATCTTAAGAAACACGTCAGGCCGTGTGGGACACTCAACGATCACTATTCATCCCCTGAATAAATATCTTTACAAACTGCTCAGCATTTCTTGATCTTCCAAGTTTGGATGCATGGTTGCCAATTGCAATCAATGATATTTTTGGCGCTATGCCCATTGGTATAACCTCGTTCCTTACCACCCCAGGTTTATTCTGCACTACCACCGAATCCAAGCACTTGAATAAAATCATCGCTTCTACAACGACGATGAAGCCCCTCGGTTTCACCAGACCCATTGTGGTCCTAAGTGGGATCACTCTGAGGGCCTTAATACTCCCATTGGTGTTCCTGTGTCTGTTGATGACACAGTTGAACTTCGTGCTATCCATGGTTCCCACCATTATTTCCATTTCCACTTGGATTTTCACAGGCAACATCTCAAATGCTCAGTACATGTATCTGCCCTTGTTTCTCGCATTGTTACCTCCTGCCCCATACTCACATTACTGCCACAGCACCTATGTCAACACCGCCTCGCAAAGATTCTTATCGGTCATCCTTCACCACTACATCTCGGAATACCCAGTTCAAGGCGTTGGATATACGGACTGATATGTCTATATCACTTGGCTACCAGCTCCCGGGTTTCAACAGGGGTTTTAATCCCTTCTTCACTGCCGTGACAGGATTCAAGCTATTTGCACACCTCGAGTTGAGCCTGGAGTAGGCTGTGGGATTATTTGGTTGGCTTCCCATGAGTGACATGAAACACTCCTTGAATTCAGTTTGTTAAGGTGATGTGTGAGTGGCGGTGGCTCTTATTTGTTGCCTGCTATGCTGTCACTTACTGATTGCACTGCTGTTAGACTGCATCCATTCTCAAAAGAACCCTTGCGACAGTGTTGATGAGCAAGCCATTTGGAAACAGACTCAGCTGCGTCACGCACTTCCCACATGCGCTGCATGTACACATCAAGGAGACTATCTGTCATGAGCTCAAGCAATGGTGAGTGTTATGTGCAGCGACGAATAGTTATATACTTGAAAATGATTTTCTAGACATGCTGTGGTGATCGGCGGTGCGTGTATTGCCTTGATACACATCGCTCTTGTATTCAAGGGGGTCAATCTTAGAGAGTATGGGCCCTCATGCTGGGTAGATCACTATTGACAGGATCATTCGCCCAGTGCATTGTGCAAGGTTTTTCCGACATCGTTTAATTAATGTCATCAGATAGTTACTGGACTTAATTTGAGCAGGACGCAACGATGAACGTTCCATCCCCACATCCGTCCCAAAACAAATACCACCATCCACCCCAAGTCACAAACTGTTAGTGATGATGGATGTGAGTATACGGTACTGGGTTCGTATTGGTTATTTTTACTTTTCATCATCTATTACTCAACCATCCTACTATTTACACAATTTTCCTTCATGGCTGATGACAATGAAGCCACTAGTCCAATGCAATTCTATAACTGTCATGATGGGCCTGAACAATACACTTCACATCTTCAAAGGCATGCTGCTCCGTTGCACCCCAATGCCACTGCCTGTTTACTCCTGTCTGCACTGCTAAAATAGCCATTGGGATTTGAACTCCCTCACAGTTGTTAGCAAGATATCCCACTGCTCCTAAAAATCCCACCAAAAGTTGCTTATTCATCAGGATCTTCCAGTTGCCCACTGTATCGACTTTATGTGGGTCCATTTTTATACCTTTTGTCAGGAACCGGAAAGCCCGCCGGCCTCCGGGCCCCCGGACCCCATCCTACATGCTCCCAACCCTCTATATTGTATAGTTACAACCGGAGTTCCCACGGGAGCCTGCACGTCAACTTGTTTATGCCTGACACTCTGTATGCACCCCACCTGTCTGCACCTAACCCTCTGTGTCTCATACACCAGTCCTCGGACTCCACCGGACTTCGGACTCCACTCTATGTACACCCGACACTCTGTGTCTTATGTACCAGTCACCGGACTCCGACCGGACTCCTGGAACCCCTCTAACAGAGCATAGAACCCTGCTCCTGTTATCTGTCTCTGCATCTCACACACCAGTCATCGGAAAACCCACGGGACTCCACCGGACCTCCTGCACATCAAGCCTGTCTATTCCCGACACTATCTTGTGCACCAAGTCACCGGACTCCGACCGGACTTCCGGAACCCCTCTAACTGAGCCCCGCTCCAGTTATGGTTAAATGACCTGTCATGATTTGTTCTCCGCTCCCGTTCCATTCCGTCCCTAATTCCCAGTTTAGTATTTACTTGTTTCATTTTATGTTTAATAGTTCTGCCTCTCATTAATACCAGATTTGGTATTATTACATTTCACAGTCTATATAAGTCTGCTATATTCATGTACTTAGAATCCAGTTTCAATCTCAAACAAGTTTAACCCTCGAACTAGTTTTCCCCCAAACAAGTTTGACCCTTGAACAGTCTCTAGTCCTCTTGTCTGTCTGCACACTCAATTCCCGGAAATCCCACGGGAACTCCGGAATCTATATCTCCTTGCATGCATTCTGTCAGTTCGAAATATGGACATTCGAATGAGTGTACGAGGGTGCAGCCTATAAGCTGAAGCCAAGTCCATCTCAGTCGTTACCCTTTCTCTGGTAACTATTCTGACACACCTGTCTTGTACTACTAATATCCCCGGAACACTCCCCGGACCTATTACCCGGGGAGTCCATGGGACTATTACCGAAAGTGTGTGTTCGGAATATAGTTACCGGAGAAACCTCTGCGGGATGATCTGTGGAGCTTTTTTCGGGAACTTAACACCTTTATTGTTAACCACATGCCCTAAAACTGGTAACTCCGAAGCAAACAGGTGCATCTTGTTGACAGCGAGGTATAATTTTTCCCGACGGAGCACTGTAAACACAGTGCATAGATGCTTGACATGATCACTGATGGAGTCAGAGTATACGACAATATCATCCAAATATACATCTGTGAAGATGCCAATGTACGGTGCAAATATGTGGTTCATCAATGTCTGGTAGGTCGACGGACCATTGCAATCCCCTATTTGTAACATCAGGCTTTCCATAGTGCCATCAGGAGAGGTGAACAATGTCTGGTGGACATGCTCGGGAACCACTCGGATCTGCTCGTAGGCATCCTTCCCATCTATCAAACTCCAATACTTATGATGCACAATGTTTCATAGAATGGCTTCAATATCTGGCAAGGGGGTCGCCAGCTTATATGTGTTAGCATTCTGCTCACGCTTATCCACTACGGTGCGTATTCGCAAAGTGCCATCAGCCTTTGGAGGTTTAGGAATAATGAGCATAGGACATGCGTTCATTCCCGTGGCTACCCTCCACCTCCCATTCTTGATATACGCGGTTTTCTTTTCATGCCATAGATCTCTCATTGCTTCAGGGCATTTGGATGGTCTCCATGAGTAAGCTTTGGCATCATCAATTATTGGAATGGTATGATTAACAGCCCTTAATGGAGGCAGTGCTGTTGATGCAGTGTCTGGGTCCAGGTCAGCTGCTTCAGCACATAAATCTGCCCCTAACCTCTCTAACTCATCGTCAAAAATGTCCACTACCACAGAACGGAGAGTCTCGATGTTATCTCCTTCCATGGGGAGTGGCAGAGCTGACCCAATGTTGACCCTTGTAGGATTCAACCCCATCATAACTTGATGTTGAAATATGAAAGGGGTCCCTAATATCAAGCCGTATGAATCAAGGTTAGCAACATTGAAATGCCGAGTACACTTTATATTCTGATATGAAAACTCAGCAGTAGCTGAATAATTAATTTTTGACCGTGATCTGTGAACAGCCAACTGGATAGTAAGTGGTTTTACTAGTGGATCCTTGACTACTTGCAGCTGATCGACTAACGTCGTCGACATGAAGTCTGCAAGTGATCCACTATCGATCAGGGCTTCCATGCGACACCCAGGTTCCCTACATTCTACCTTTCCAATGTGCAGCAGAGGTCCGGGTAAGATGTTATCTTTAATCACAAAATCTGCAATTGACAAGGACACTTCAAATTGTGTCTTTAGATTTTGCCCCTCAGCGATGGCAGTATCTGGCCCAAAATATTCAGTAATTGATTTTTGCCGCCAAGCTGCGTAAATCCGCTCATGCAAAACATTAAACTCCTGTTGGTCTTCCGTATTTCTCAACACAAAGGAGGCCATGTGGAGTGGTATCTCGGCATGCTCCTTTTTTTTTTCAAATCTGTGAGTCGTTTAACTCTGACAGCTCCAGCAGACACCACAGCACCCTTTCTGGGTGCCAAAAGGAATTTTCCTTGAGGACAATTGCTGGATTCATGACCCTCCTTCTTGCAATTGAAGCATCATCCTTCTGCTCGAAGTTGATTCATCTCGCTCCGACTTAATTTAGGACGTGGTTCAAGAGTGGTACTTCCCGATCCAGATGACTTGGACTGGTAATTTTTTGTCCCTTGACTATCAGCCTTCTGCCCCGTCTGACTCACTAGGTCCTTTTTTCGGGGCCATATCCAAGGCGATCTGGACAATGCGTTTTCCCTTCTCCCTTTATCTGCAATTCGAAATTCTTGTGCCACCTCAAATTGGGTAACAGTTTTGATGAGTTTTTTCCATGACGTATTATCAGGATTGAGTCCATTATCTAACCATTTCTCTTTAATATAGTCATATGCTCCATCCCACACAATTTGCTTGAGTTGTCACTCATGGATGTCAGGAAACCTCCTCACATTATTTTCGACATCTCGTGCAAAATCACGAAAACATTTTCTACCCTGCCTGGCAGATGTAAGTTGCTTTCGAAGATGCACTTTATAATCAGCAGGAAAGCAATAATCGAATAGGCCATCATACACAGCCTTTAAAGTCCACTTCTGTTTGCTCAAAGCTACGTGCTTCATATAGAAGGAGCTTGCCTTTCCATCGAGGAAGTATATAATCATTTTAACTGCCCACTTGCGATCTAACCCATTGATCTCTGCCCAGAGATCATATGTGTAGATGAATGCTTCAAGATCATCAAGTTCAGCTATGCCATTATATATCACAGCCACTTCGTTTTAACTCCAGCTAACAGTTTTTTAGTCCGTTTAGCCTCAGCCTTCGACCGTCTGTGCTTTTCGTGTCTTATTCGAGTAGAAGTCGGTGAGTTTTTCTTTCCACACTTCTTCTTCTTTGTTTCAGAATGACTCCCAGTAACATCTTCTGACCCAGATCCTGACTCCAGTGAGTCTGTGCTCCTTCCACTGATTTCCGAATCAGTGGAAATACTACTGGCAGAATCATCTGATCCATCACTACTAGATGGACTACTTGAATCGGATGGTGGTCCAAACTTCCCTTGCCCTCCTACTGCAAAGTATCCACCTTCCGGCACTTGTGAAGACTCCCTTACATAACGGCTAGTAACTTTCTTGGGCTTCTGCTCTTTGAGTGGCTGACTATTCCGCGTTTCTCTCCCTTTGTGCAGGTTCTTTAAGGGACGTTCGCCTTCCATTCTTCCTTTCCCTTTGTTGGACGGCATCGGCAACTCCTTTTTAGATCCATCTGCATTTGCAGGTTCTAACATAGACGATGTGGTTTCGGTTGTCCTAGGTGTGTTTTCCTCCACCTCAACTACAATGGCACTTAGATTTAGGGAGATAGGGAGAGAGGTTACTGAACTCTCCAACCCTCTAATCGTTCTCCCAGCCTTAGGTAAGGTCCACATTTCTGGTAGTGGCCCAAGCTGATCTTTGTCAGACTCCGAACAGTCGGACCATCTAAACTGAGCAGCCTGCCTGTGCTCAAGCGCCATATCCTGGGACACTCCCTCCTGTATTTCATTGTCATCGCCACTGCTCTCCATTTCAAACCACTCTGGAAAAAAGAGCGACTTTGGGCAGATGAGAGGTTTCTCCTTTTGCAGCATCCTCCGGAAGGTTTTTCGAGGGGCTGCTAGCTCTTCAGGATACAAGAGGTTATACTGGTATGTCCAGCTATGAAGAGTAACCGGAGTACGGAGGTATTCATTCATGAGGGGAAAAGGCTCTCTCTCTCTCCCACTTTCAGACGATTCTTTCGAGGCTTCACTACTGGGAGCATGGTCATATCCACCAGACGTGGCCATCGAGGAATCAGAGGTGGTTTTCGATACCTCTTCCATCTCGGCATCACGGTCCATCCTTCCCTCTCTCCCCTGATGAGTAGGGAGGATTGGTTCGGGGCCCGTGGCATTCAGAGGCGAAGAAGTACTACTCACCGATGCACCGGCCGGATCGTTCAACTCATCAACTACCACCATTTTTCGAACAATTCTCTTGCTCCACACGGGGATTGCGCTTCGGACTGTGCCACGGCGAGTGACGGGTTGATTAATCTCGGACATTATGGCGGTATTGGTATGTGTTTGTTTTGTTCGTGTGCACACGTGTTATTGTTAAAACCTAGTGGGTGATCAGTCCACTAGTAGAAAATATAAAATAATACGAGATTGAAGACAAAATACTCAAAAAGTGTAAGGTTCGGCTTTTAAGATAGCGTAATCCTTCGGTTTGAGCTTCTTACGAAGAGGAACTAACAGAGTAAGAATAGGCTCCAATTCGAAATAACTACTGTAGCTAATGGGTGGCTTCCCTATTTATGCTAACATTTGTAGCCTAAACCCCCTAACAACAGATAATAGAAATGAAACAGTGTAATGATCGGAAAATTTTCTACCCTCTCTTTACCCCCTGAGACAACAGCAGTAGACCGCTCCGTGCCAAGTCTGCCACCAGGTCCGCTCCCGTTACAACTACCTACCTTCCTAGCGACAGCTAATACAAATGAAACAGTGTAATGATCGGAAAATTATCTACCCTCTCTTTACCCCCTGAGACAACGGCGGTAGACCGCTCCGTGCCAAGTCCGCCACCAGGTCCGCTCCCGTTACACTGTGTATTAACATCACTAAACAGGGGTGCAGAAATCTGGAGACCTCAATTTGACACGATAGTCGCAGCAATAATCGCTCTGACAATTGCGTTCGATGGGCTCATATTTTTCACCAACATTATTCCACACCATCGGCATGATTAGGCTACGAAGAGGTCTTAAAGAATTGCGGAAACGATCTATAGGCTATCTACTTATGCAGCAAGGCAAGTTATCTCGATGTTTATGTTTAAATGTTGTTATGACTTGAACGTATTAATAATTGCAGGTGTTCTCCGATTTGCGTCAGTGCAATATTAACGTGACCTCAGTTGATGAAATTTTAATTTTGATTGTTTAGCATAATTTTCATATGGGTTTTACAAATCCTAATCATAGAGAAGGTTTGGGATTACCGCTCCTTTCCCTCTTTTAACTGATACTACTACATTTCTCCTAAGTTTCTCTCAGTGAAGATCTTTTGTCCTTTGAGAATTCTATACCACATACTCATCTCACATCCAATATAGGCCGGATTTACATACTTCGCGGGAAACTTCGCAACTTCGCAAGTATTTATCACACGCATTTCGCCTAATTTATTAATATCAACTGTAGCATATCCACCCTTCTCGTTTGCCGTTTCTTTCTCGAACTGCGAGAATTGAACTCATCGTGTAACGCGATCACTACGACGAACAATCTCGTGGTCTCTACTTTCCGAGGGGCGGTACACAGTATTGGAGATTATTTGACTGAGGACGTCGGAGATCCAAACTGTACAGGAGATTTTATTTCAAGGACACATTGTGAAGGAGAACTCCCCGTCCATTCCGCAGAGGGGTCTCACTAAATATTTTATGGGAGAGTTGAAGGCCGTGATGCACAGTAATGCAAGGGGGTTCTGTGTCGAATACTATGAGTGCAGTTAAAAGCATTGAGACCAGTGTCACTTTTTGTATATTTTGCACATAATTCCAGCTCACATCACTCTTCAAACCAATTCATTAAAATACTAAATACATTGAATTCCATCCACTGCTACACTGCAAAGCAGGCCGCTGGGCACTTCTACGCGCTCTTATTCCACCACCAACCACCACCATCATCCATCACCCATCACAATTATCCCTGGCCATCATTGCCACCACTCCCACTTCCACCACCCACCACTGTCACCGTCCATCACAACATGTCGCTAAACAACTTCCGAAGAGTCCGAGGTTGATGGGAGTGAGATTTTGCAGTTAGGGGATGGGAATGTACAAATTCTGAGCACACTGAGTGATGAGGCCATGCTAGGCTAGGCCATGCCATTTATTAGAACACCAAAATGAAAAGTCACTCTGTAACAGCATTGACCCCAACATTGAATACCACCAACGTAAATATTCAAGTCTGGTGTCTCTCCAGAATGCATATACTTATCTCAGATGGGCTACACTCCTCCATTTATTCCATTTATACTGCAACAACCGTGGCGATGTAGAACACCTCATGATTTCATTGACACCAACATCCCCACTACACCTACACCTGCAACCGTAACCGCAACTGCTTCGGCATTGCCACTCCCGACATGCAGTCACATGTGCCACATGTAATCCCATAGAGTCCGAAATGTCAGAATTGTAATACGCGGGCACAGGACACAATGGTTTTGCAATTTTCAGGATCCTCTTTGCAGCGTAAGCATACAAAACTTACATCTTCATTATTGTGAATCCCATTATCTGATATAATGCCCAAGTCATGGTGCACAAAGGCTGTACTGGACGAGTCACAGTAAGATGAATCTAAAATCCGGACTCGAGGGAGTTCTCGTCTCTTGGAGCTGATACTCTACATAAGCGCATATATCTGGAAAGTCAATCTCCCCCTCCCGCCACCACCCACCACCCTCGATATGTTATTTGCCTTGGGACGTCTTAAATTTTCTTTAGAACCGCCATTAGCTCGACTCCCGCTATGACTACAAATACATCTCATCCGTCTAACGATAACAGATCCTAAACAATCAAATATCGAGTGTGTATAGGAATACCTCGGTTCACCATTTGAAGTGGTTATAACTTCTGACGGTAGCATCATTTTCATCCACGGCTTAGATGGACATCCAGTAAAATCTCGTACGACCCAAGGGCAGAATGTGGCTGTGCAATTTTTTGCCTGATGATAGGGCAGGGGAGGATCTTGAGTTTTGGCTACAACAGTTATACTGAACACAGGAATCAATTTTGTGAGACCCTAGTGGTCACAGCAAAGGCTGATTATCAAAACTCGCACTTGCAAGAATCGGTAAGTGAGCAATCATGATCTTGCATGTTTTTTATTGGTACTGAGTTACCCCATAAATAGAACTGACCTATCATTTTCACGGCACATACTGTTGGAGGGATCATACTGAAATTCCTAAAAGCTATCTCGATCCCATCGCACATCATAGCGCTAATATTTTTGACAGGCCCATCTCAACCATTTCCAGCAAATTTATGATGTCACTAAAGGTATCATTCATCTCGGGACTCCTCATCAGGATACACCACACAACTACCTAGATGTTGTGAACTCAGGAAGGAATGAGCTTGCCGAGAAAATAAAGGAACGTTTAGAAAGGAGCTATGAGCTTGCCAAGATTTTAAGGGGTATTTAGAGAGGAGTGGCAGGTGTGGGCTTTCCAAGGGTTTAAAGACGCATTCAGAAAAGAGCGGTGGACTTGCCAAGAATCCAGAGGAGCATTAAGACAGGAAGGACAGCCTTTCCAAGAATTTAAAGGGCGATTCAAAGAGAAACATCGAGCTTGGATGCATTCTATCATCTCCGCACTTTCTCTCTACAGAAGCGAAATATCCGACCCATCCGAGACTGATGCTTCAGCCGTCCAGGCCACTGTATCGCATTTTCCTTCGACACCGGCCTTGCGGGCTTCTCCGCGACGATTGTCTGCGAGGAACATGTCTAGCGGGCATGTGACGTTGCTTTGGGGTTTGGGTTTGAATTTGATTCTAGGTGTGGATGGGCCGGGGGAGTCGTCACGGAACAATTCTACTTTCACACCTCGGTTGGGGGGATGGCGCATGGACCGTCGTGTATTTACGTCATTGGATGTGCTGGTATGGGGGGATGTGGGAGACGACAGTCTGTGTAGTATATGCTCGTTAGATCGGCCCGCTTTTTTTTTATTAAAGATGAACAGAAAACCTCACCTAGCGTTTAACCCTTTGACAATGGTATCCGACTCAGGACTTTCCATCCTTGGCACACCAGAAAAGTCACTACCATCATCCGTTAAACCTAACAGTGACAATTTCATTCCTACTGCGCCTGCGTTGCACCCTGAATCTCGGCGTTAGCCTTGATACCAGAAATGATAATAATTGCACACGATTTAAATGGGGACGGCTGTGCAGAGGCTGCTGGCGGGGAATTTGTCTCGTCGGATGCAGCACCTGGATCATTATCGAGGTTAATAAGTAATTCCACTTCAGCCTCTTGGCTAGAGAGGGTTTCCAGGGGTTTTGATGAGACGTTGTCGTTTGAATATGATGGACCTGTTCTTCCCTGCCGCTGGATCGCGGAACGAGGTGTAAATTCTGTGTCTAGGTCCATGCCATTATCCAAGAACACATTGGCATCTGGGTCGGGGTCTGCATGGCCTGGCGAGGCTCTATTCGCGCCGATAAAATCTTTTCATCGTCGGCGTCATAATCGGGAGTATACAACGCAAGTTTTGCCTCTGCAGGACCAAGATTAGGTGGTGAAGGGCCGTGACGCTTAGTACTTGCAGCCTTCTTCGGTAATTGTGGAGATGGTTCTGACGGTGTTGGAACGACCGCACCAATTTTTGATTGGGTTGACTTTAAAGGACCTTGCAAATTCTGGAGTTGGGCAAGAGGACGTGGATGCCCGAAAGTCTGCGGCGATCTGTGAGAATGAGCGTGATACGGACGATTCGAACTGTTCGCTTCTTCTAAAAGGTGAGACGCGAATGTTTCGAAAGGTACAACGTCGCCGTGGGATTCTCCGGAGTGTATGATGGTGACGAGCTGCTGTTGCGTTTTTTATTGATCATTGTGAAGAGGGTGTATGTCATCGTGGTCGGTTTGCATGCGTTGTTTGGAGGAATTGGGGATGGCTGGAAAAGCGCGGCGGACGGTGGTGTGGCCTCTAATATCAGCCTTTTTGAAGACAACGATGATGACGACGGGTAGAGAAGAGTGCTGTTGAAGACTTGCAATCCGCGAAAAGCCACTGCTCCCCATCTCACATGTTGCTCCCCTTGATTGAGAAGACTTTAAAGAAAGATTGTTATTAACTTGGGTATATTAGTAAGGTTGAATATATGCCTTTTGGGAAAAGATTTTAGTTTATGGTACTTGGGCTGGTCGCGTCTGACTACAGGACCTACTGTGTCACGTGATACGGGGGGTTATTTTTCTTAAAATTACATTTATGTACCGCATCGCAACGCGTTTTGACTCCAGCTGAATCCAAATCTGAAATTAGTTTCTTGCCAAAGTTCTCGATCGTGGGATATCAAACTTGCCGACTTTGATTGTCCGCAACTGTATTACAGGCGCTTTACCACGGTTACAATTCTACTCCACAAATGTGCCAAGTCGGTCCAGCAAAAACATGTGGGATCAGCATGTGTAATGATTCCTGTATGGATACACTGATTTGCCACAGATGGAAGATAGTAGATGGAACTTGATGATAGAACATAGAACATCGCAGCGTAAGCATGAAGTGATGGCAATTCGTTCTCAGATGGAAGTTGTTTGGCGGTCAAGTAAGCTTCTCCTCTCATCAGGTTTCTGGCTTCACTTATTCCTCCGTGTAGCACATGTCCGTTAGATTGGCACGCGTTTTCTTTGTTAAAGATCAACAGGAAAACCCACCTAGCGTCTAACACTTGCACAATGGTATCCAACTCAAGTTCCGAACCCGACTCATCTGATTCAGGACTATCCATCTTCGTCACGTCAAAAAGGTCACTACCATCATCCGTTAACCCTAACAGTGACAGATTTTGTTCCTGCTGCGCCTGCGTTGCAGCCTGAATCCCCGCGTTAGCCTTGATACGAAGGATGATACTAATTTCACGCGCTTTAGATGGGATTTGTCTCGTGTAATTATAGAGGGAAAATATAATAGTTGTATCAAACCGCCAGTCTTAATATGCACAAGTTTAATTGTTTGTCAAATACGTGGTCACCTGAAAACGCATAAAATCATGAAAATAAATTATTCTCCGAGTCAAACCTCACAAGAATACAGTAGATGGTCCAGAGGATTTTTCATTCGTACACGTGAGACATGCTGCAAGAGGTCTGCCCGAGAGAAGATTATAAGAGTGGCGAAAAAGGTGGCACGTTAGAAATGTTAAGAAAGATTTGTTTTTCCCAGGTTCCAGAACGACTTTTGATGGTGAGTAGATGAGAACAGTGACGAGGAGGACCGAAAAGACGAAAAAGATGTGGTGGAAAGCCGGGTGTAACGATTCTGCAGACTGGCTCTTCTAATGACGTGTATGAGCGACAAACATCTGACGGCTCTCTCCGTGGGAGTTGACCTGATGCAGAGTGGTAGACGGGTACATACTTAGTACACAATGGCTTTGCCACAGTTACAACTCTATTCCACAACAGTGTGCCCAGTACATGCACATGGCAAATGATCATACTGATTTGCCATGCATGGAACACAGTAGATGGAAGATGGAAGATGGAAGATGGCTGCAAATGTGTGCTTCGAATTCATAATTGCGTAAGTTATTATGATCTAAAGCCGCAAGCTGGCTAGAGTTGCTTCTCATTGAGCGTCTGCGATCATACTACATATACTGCACCGAGAATGCTAATAATCTAATTTCTTGAGAAGCTAAGAGTACGCAGCACAGGTACTTGCCCAAATCTCACATGGCATCCGTGGCAGAAATTCAAGCAGCAACTGTAGAGTAACTACCTTATGCCATTTCATCACACACAACAGTGACGTAGGTTTCCAGTAAGCTCTGGACGTACACCGATTTCGCAACACTAGGTCTGTCTACACAAAGTCGCAGTTGTTTACCATACTATATAGACGGGCATCTCAGTTTTGCTTATTTATGATACATTCTTGACTCTTACAGCGGAAATACAGTTCGTATGGAATAGTAGGATCAGACTAGCATCTGTGCTGTACATCATGGCCCGATATTCAAACCTCCTTGTGTTTATATTTGCTGTGGCCATTGATTTAGCTGATACACCGTTAGAGGTGTGTGGTGAGATGGGTCTGAAAATGCTGTCTTGACTTACAGCAGTTGATAGTGTGTGGTACCATTTGAGCCTCAGGTTAGTTGTTTACTGATTAGCCATAGAGCATGTAATGCACTATTCCACACCTCGGCTGTTCTGGACACTGTTGCGGCGCTTAGTGTACACGGTGATTAATCCATTTATCATTTACTTTCCCAAATAACTCAACCAACATGGGTGTCAGGGTTGTTACTTACAAGGATTTACGCTATTAGCAGGGCTAACAAATATCTCTTAACTCCAATCTTGTTCACATATCTTGGAGAAGTCTCCTGCCATGTGGTGTGTTTACTGACTGGCAATGTGTGGACCGGTATACCCATCAGTGTGATAGCTTATCATGGTCCGTGAAGATTGTATGTCTCAGAACATTATCAAACTGTTTGTTTCACTTGGCTAGAACCACCTGACTGTATATTCACATCATCAAACAGGAGTACAGAAGTCGATCGCATATGCCTGGAGGCCTCGAGTTGACATGATCGTTATAGACTCAGCAATAACCGCTCTTACAATTACGTTCGATGGGCTCATATTCTTCACCACATTGTTCCACACCATCGGCACGATTAGGCTGCAAAGAGGTATTAAAGAATTGCGGAAACGATCTACAACCTATCTACTTGTGCAGCAAGGTAATTTATCTCGGCTTCTGAGTCTACGTGTTCTTATATGACCATATCAATCGCAGGTGTTCTCCGATTTGCGTCAGTGGTAAATTAACGTGACTTCAGTTGATAAAATTTTGATTTTAATTTCTCAGCGTGATCTTCATCTGGAATTTACAGACCCTAATTACACACAAGGTTTGGGATTGCCGCTCCTTTCCCTTTTAGCTGATACTACTACATTTCTTCTAAGTTTGCTTCCGTGAATATCTTTTATCCTCTGTGAATTCCATAACACCTACTCATTCCAAATCGAATACAGACCTTATTTGCCAACGTCGCCTCAAACTTGGAGACCTGGCAAGTATTTATCTCATCCATTTCACCTGACGTCTTAATGGCAACTGCAGCATATCCGTCATTCTCGTTTGCCGCTTCTTTCTCGAATTGCGAGAATTCAACTCGTCATGTAACGTGATCAATACGACGAATAATCTCGGGCTCACTACCTTCCGAGGGGCCGTACCCAGTATTGGACATTCTCTCATTGAGGATGTCGGAGATAATTATATAGGAGATTTCATTTCGAGGGGACATTATGAAGGAGGAAGCCCCGTCCATTCCGGAGAGGGGCGTGAAGAAACCTCTGGTGGGAGGCTTGAAGGCCTTGCTGCACAGTAATGTAAGGGGGTTATCTGCTGAATATTATCAGTGACCAAGAAATTAAACATATTTATGACACTTGATGAAGTAAAATAAAAGCCCCCAGAAATTGTTGGATACAGTTCACATCTCAACTCATTTTTCTATAGATGTATTCAGGATATTAGTAGAGCCGCAAGAATATTTGTATTTATTTATTTATAAAGCACCTGCTCACTCAAAATTGTGTGGAATCATACACATAAATCAATCTGAACCTAGCAAGATTTAAGAAGCATACAGTAGGTTAACCAGAGGGTGTACATCAGTCATGACATGTAGTACAATTGCATCCCATTCGCATCACAGTAATTATAGAGGGCCAATATAATAGTTGCATCAGACTGAAAGGAAACTTCGGCTTCGAAAGATATTCACTGCATATGATCTGTACACTCAGAATGGATGACTAGACTCCTTCCTTAGGCGGGAGAATTCGCATCTCTACGAAGATTGACGTCTCCACGTAAAAATTCGAGGTTCTTGAGGTTGAGCTCGGCCGGGATAATGTTCACAGCACACCACCGGAGGAAATGACTGAAGGTTATGTGATTTCAATAGCAATTCTTTAACCGACAATGCCAGTCGATTGATCACTGCAGTAATACTAGGCTAAATTGATGCTATGCATTCTTGCAATCCGCAAATATATTTGGTGACGGCGCCGCTACTACTGGGGTTCGTCAAGCGACAGTAGTTTCAACGTGTTTCATGAAGTCCAACGATGTTCCACGCTGTAGGAAGTCAGTGCACTTAATGAAGCACTCTAAGCATTTCAACCAAGGTCACTTTTTCACAGTTCAAACATTGATTAAAGCCGTTGAGTGGTTTTTGGATGATGCATTTAAGGCATTGACTCTAAGCAGGACAGATGTCACTTTTTGCGTATTTTTGCACTTGATTTCAGTTCATATTACTCTTCAAACCAATTCATTAAAATACTAATCACACTGAATACTTTTCACTAATACATTGCATTCACTGAGCATTGCTACCATGCTCTTATTCCACCACCAATCACTAATATATCACCACCCATCACCATTATCGCTGTCATAATTGCCACCACTGCCACCTTCACCGGCATCCATCGCTTCCACCATCCACCATTGTCACCCTCCACCACCATATGCCAGCAAACACATTCTGAGCAGTCAGAGGTTGTTGGGAGGGTGGGATTATGCTGTTAGGCGATGCGAATGTAAACATGCTGAGCACACCGAGTGATGAGACGATGCTAGACTATGCCATTAATTAGAAGACCAAACTCAAAATGAGAATGAAAACTCACTATGTAATAGCATTTACCCCAACACAAATATCCACGTTTGGTATCTCCCAGAACGCATATACCCACCTCTTATGGGCCCACATTTCCCCATTTATACTCCAACAACCGTGAGATGTGGAACACCTCATGATCCTCATTGATCTCAACAACATCCCTACCACATCTACACCTGCAACCGCAACCGCAACTGCTTCGGCGAGGCCACTACCGATATGCAATCACATGCTAGATGCCACATGGAATACCATACAGTCCGAAATGTCAGAATTTGTAATAGAATACATGTATTGACGACTTACTGGTAACGAGTTTTCCAAAAAAAATAAAGGAACGTTCAGGGAGGAGCTATGAGCTTGCCAAGAATTTAAAGGAGCATTCAGAGAGGAGCGACTGGTGTATGCTTGCCAAGGATTTAAAGAAATATTTAGAAAAGAGCCTGGACCTGCCAAGAATCTAGAGGAGCATTCAGACAGGAAGGACGGCTATGCCAAGAATTTAAAACACCATTCAAAGAGAAGCGCCAAGCTTGCCCAGATATTAAGGAGGCATCCAGAAAGGAGTATCAAGCTTGCCCAAACTTTGAGGGAGCATTCAGAGAAGAACACCAACTGTGCAAAGAATTTAGAGGAGCACTCAGGGAGGAATGAGCTTACGAAGCATATAGAGCAGCATTCAAAGAGGAACGCACAGCTCGCCAATGATGTAGAGAAGCGTTTAGGGAACGCCAAGCTAACCAAGAATTTCGATGGGAGTTCGGGGTGGTTGCGGCGGCTATTTGCGCAGGAGCTTTCCATCCTTGACCAGCAAATGATCAGCGTAGAGTATATTTACGAAGCCACCGCCGAAGGAAAATCGAGCTTGGTATGTGACACCCTGACATGCATCAGTCTGCCAGTATCTTCAATTTATAGTCGGTGTCTCTAGCCAGGAAGAATTGCAAGTGTCGTCGACACTAAGGAGAGTGTTGAAGAGGAATCACGAAATGCTGACGAAATTCGAGTCGTCATTAGGCAAGCCATAAAGGGAACATTACAGAAAATGGAACGTCCAAGATCCAGCCTCGTAGGAGATTCGGAGGATAGTTGATACTGGACTCCGAGGCAGATAAGGCTGTCAAAGGCGTCAGCCTTCGCATGTTATGAAATAGGGAGGTTGTATACCTGACATGCAGAGCCATTCAACAGCCGAGTTGATGATGAAATACTCAAGACAACTCCAGAGTCAATTAAAGTAGATGCTTTCTGATAAAATACATCGAGCTTTATAAAAATATTTTAACATCAACCACGGATCTACATACCTTGATCTTCTAAAAACCTATTCAACAGCATAAAAAACGGATTGTCTTCCCGGATGGATTTCATTGGGAGGAATCCACTCAGATGGTTATCAACCTGTTACCAAAACAATCATCACATCCCAACATCCGCCTTTGTATCGCGTTTTCCTTCGACACGGCCCTTGCGAGCTTCGTCGCGGCGATTGTCTTTGAGGAGCGTGTCTAGCGGGCATGCGACGTTGCTTTTGGGTTTGGGTTTGAATGTGGTTCTGGGTGTGGATGGGCCGGGGGAGTCGTCACGGAATAATTTCACTTTCACATCTCGGTTGGGGAGATGGTGCGTGGACTGTCTTGTATTTACTTCATTGAATGTGCTGGTGTGGGCGGATGCGGAGGCGACAGTCTGTGTAGCACATGTTCGTTAGATCAGCACGCCTTTATTATTATTAAAGATGAATAGAAAACACACCTAGCGTCTAACCCTTTCACAATGGTATCTAACTCAAGTTCCAAACCCGACTCATCCGACTCAGGACTATCCATCTTCGGCACGGCAGAAAGGTCACCACCACCATCCGTTTGCGCCTGCGTTGCAGCCTGAATCTCCACGTTAGCCTTGAGATGAGTAATAACTGCATGCACTTTAGATGGGGATGGTTGTGCAGTGGCCGCTGGCGGGGGATTTGTCTCGTCGCATGCGGCACGTGAATCATTATCGAGTCTACTGGGGAGGATTGCCAGAGGTTTTTACGAGACTTTGTCGTTTTAAGATAATGGACCTGTGCTTTCCTGCTTCTGGATCACGGAACAAGGTGTAAATTCCGTGTCAACGTCCATGCCATCGTCCAAGAACACATTGGCATCTGGGTCGGGGTCTGCATGGCATGGCGAGGCTCTATTCGCGCCGATAGGATCTTTTCATCGTCGTCATCAGAATCGGGGCGGCTTACAGCACTAAGTCGGGCGCGTTTAGGTGCAGAGCCGTGACGCTTAGTACTTGCAGCCTTCTTCGGTAACTGTGAAGATGGTTCTGTTCTGACGGTGTTAGAACGACTGCACCAATTTTCAATTGGGTCGACTTTACAGGACCTTGCAGATTCTGGAGTTGGCCAAGAGGGGTGGGTGCGAGGGATGTGAATGCTCGAAAGCCCGCGGCCAGTTGTGAGAATGAGCGTGACACGGACGATTCGAACTGTTCGCTTCTTCTAAAAGGTGAGACGTGAATGTTTGGAAATGGTAGAATGTCGTCGGCGGATTCTCCGGAGTATATGATCGTGTCGAGCTGCTGTTGCGTTTTTTATTGATCATGGTGAAGAGAGGTGGATGTCAACGTGGTCGGTTTGGACGCATTGTTTGGAGGTATTGGGGATGGCTATAAAAGCGCTGCAGACGGTGGTGTGGCCTCTGATATCACCTTTTTTTGAAGAGAATGAAGATGATGACGGGGTAGAGGATGCTGCTGTTGAAGACCCGCCATCCGGGAACCGAAGCGCGAAGGTCTATGACACGTGTTTTGACTCCACGTTTCTTCCACGGAAATTCAGTCGATCCTGCAATCATAAAATAAAATTGCAAGTAATGTGATTATCCCACCTTGAGTTTTCTCTAATAACATCCGCAAGCGCTCCCCACTCCAAATCTTTGGGGGAACCTTGACCTCTAATAGAGGACCAACGGCCTTTCTTTACAGCAGCGCAAAATAATCTGGACCTAGTCAGACCTGAGGAGAATACACTAGACGGTCCAGAGGGTGCAAATCAGTCGTTGCATGTAGTACCATTGCATCCCATTCGAATCACAGTAATTATAGAGGGCAAATATAATAGTTGTACCAAATATTTATGTTTAATTATTTATTTAAACACTGTTACAAAGTGATCTTAGATGAAGTGCTTAGAGTGCTTCATTTAAGTTCACCGACTTCCTACAGCGTGGAACATCGTTGGTCTTCATGAAACACGTTGAAACTGCTGTCGCTTGACGGACCCCAGTAGTAGCGGCGCCGGCACAAAATATATTTGCGGATTGCAAGAATGCATAGCATCAATTTAGCCTAGTAAGTACTACTGTAGTGATCAACCGATTGGCATTGTCGGTTAAAGAATTACTATTGAAATCACAAAAGCTTCAGTCATTTCCTCGGGTGGTTGCTGTGAACATTATCCCGGCAGAGCTCAAACCTCAATAACCTCGAATATTCACGTTGAGACGTCCAATATTCATATAGACGTGAACGCTCCCGCCTAAGGAAGGAGTCTAGTCATCCATTCTGAGTGTACAGATCATATGCAGTGAGTAGCTTTCGAAGCCAAAGTTTCCTTTCAGTCTGATACAACTATTATATTTACTCTCTATAATTAATGTGTTGCA
The DNA here is from genome assembly GCA_015178975.1 of Hysterangium stoloniferum. Taxonomy (NCBI): domain Eukaryota; kingdom Fungi; phylum Basidiomycota; class Agaricomycetes; order Hysterangiales; family Hysterangiaceae; genus Hysterangium; species Hysterangium stoloniferum. The sequence goes on from WHVD01000130.1 coordinate 34,209, forward strand.
AATGGGATGCAATGGTACTACATGAAATAACTGATATACACCTGCTGGATAGCCTACTGTATTCTTCTCAAGTCTGGCAAGGTTCAAATTGATTTATGTGTATGATTCCACCCAATTTTGAGTGAGTGGGTGCTTTATAAATAAATAAATACAAATATTCTTGCGGCTCTACTAATATCCTGAATACATCTATAGAAAAAGGAGTTGAGATGTGAACTGTATCCAACAATTTCTGAGGACTTTTATTTTACTTCATCAAGTGTCATAAATATTTTTAATTGCATGGTCACTAGTAATATCCAGCAGATAACCCCCTTACATTACTGTGCAGCAAGGCCTTCAAGCCTCCCACCAGAGGTTTCCTCACGCCTCTCTGCAGAATGGACGGGGCTTCCTCCTTCATAATGTCGTCCCCTTGCCATGAAATCTCCTATATAATTATCTCCGAGGTCCTCAATGAAAGGATGTTCAATACTGCGTACGGGGGCTCGGAAGGTAGTGAGCCCGAGATTATTCGTCGTATTGATCACGTTACATGACGAATTTAATTCTCGCAGCTCGAGAAAGAAGCGGCAAACGAGAATGACGGATATCCTGCAGTTGCCGTTAAGACGTCAGGTGAAATGCATGAGATAAATACTTGCCAGGTCTCCAAGCTTGTGGCGAAGTTGAAAAATGGGGTCTGTATTCGATTTGGACTGAGTAGGTGTTATGGAATTCACAGAGGACAAAAGACATTCACGGAAACGAACTTAAAAGAAATGTAGTAGTATCAGCTAAAAGGGGGAAAGGAGCGGGAATCCCAAAACTTATTTGTAATCAGGATCTGTAAACTCCAGATGAAAATTACGCTGAGAAATCAAAATCAAAATTTTATCAACTGAAGTCACGTTAATTTAGCACTGACGCAAATCGGAGAACACCTGGGATTGATATGGTCATATAAGAACACATAGAGTCAAACGCCGAGATAAATTACCTTGCTGCATAAGGAGATAGGTTATAGATCGTTTCCGCAATTCTTTAATACCTCTTTGCAGCCTAATAGTGTCGATGGTGTGGAACAATGTGGTGAATAATATGATCCCATCAAACGTAATTACAAGAGCGGTTGCTGCTGAGTCTATAACGATCATGTCAACTCGAGGTCTCCAGGCATATGGGATCGATTTCTGTACGCCTGTTTAATGAAGTGAATATACAGTCAGGTGATTCTAGCGAAGTGAAACAAACAGTTTGATAGTGTTCCCAGAAATACAATCTTCACGCACTATGATAAACTATCACACTGATGGTTATACCGGTCCACACATTGCTAGTAAGTAAACACACCATACGGGAGGAGAATTGTCCAAGATATGTGAACAAGATTGGAGTTAAGAGATATTTTTTAGCCCTGCTTATTGCGAAAACCCTTGCGAGTAATAACCCTGACATCCCTCTTGGTTGAGTTATTTGAGAAAGTAAATGATAAATAAATTAATCACCGTGTACACTAAGTGTCGCGACAGTTTCCAGAACCTAAAAGGTGTGTAATAGTGCATTACATGCTCTATGGCTAATCAGTAAATAACTGACCTGAGGCTCAAATGGTACCACACACTATCAACTGCTGTAAGTCCAGGGACATTTTTAGGCCCATCCCATCACGCACCTCTAACGGTTCATCTGCTAAATCAATGGTGACAGCAAATATAAACTCAAGTAGGAACGAATATCGGGCCATGATGTACAGCACAGATGCTAGTCTGATCCTACTCTTCCATATGAACTGGATTTCCGCTGGAAGAGTCAAGAATGTATCATGACTAAGCAAAACTGAGATGCCCATCTATAGTGTGGTAAACAACTGCGATTTTGTGTAGACAGACCTAGTGCTGCGAAATCGGTGTAAGTCCAGAGCTTACTGGAAACGTACGTCAGTTTTATGTGTGATGAAATGGCATAAAGGTAGTTACTCTGCAGTTGCTGATTGAATTTCTGCCACGGATGCCATGTGAGATTTTGGCAAGTACCAGTGCTGGGTACTCTTAGCTGCTCAAAAAATTAGATTATTAGCATGCTCGGTGCAGTATGTGACATTATATTCAGTTTACTAATATATATTAGTTGCAAATACTCTCATTGCAGGCGCTCGGTGAGAAGCAACTCTAACCAGTCTGTCGCTTTAGAACATAATAACGTACGCAATTATGAATTGGACACAGGTTCGCAGCTACCAGCTCCATCTGAAACTTGATGAGAGTACTCATTTGAGTACCAAAGAGTTCCGTCATATAGCAAATTACCATCACTTCATCATTACATAGCAAGCTGCCATCTTCTATCTTCCATCTACTGTCTTCCATGGGTGGCAAATCAGTATAATCATGCAGCTCAGCTATATAGTGATGGAGTAGAGCTGTAACCGTGGTAAACCCATCTTGTACTAAGTATATACCCGTATACCACTCTGCATCAGGTCAACTCCCACGGAGAGAGCCGTCAGATGTTTGTCGCTCATACACGTCATTAGAAGAGCCGGCTTTCCACGAACATGTTTTTTCGTCACTGTTCTCATCTACTCACTCACGGTCAACAGTCGTTCCGGAACCTGGCAAGAACAAATCTTTCTTTACATTTTTAACGTGCCACCTTTTTCGCCACTCTTATAATCTTCTCTCGGGCAGACCTCTTGCAGCACGTCTCACGTGTACGAATGAAACATCCTCTGGACCATCTACTGTATTCCTGTGAGGTTTGACTCGGAGAATAATTTATTTGTATGATTTTATGCGTTTTTTGGTGACCACGTATTTGACAAATAATTAAACATAAATATTCATATAAAGACTGGCGGTTTGATACAACTATTATATTTGCCCTCTATAATTACTGTGATTTGAATGGGATGCAATGGTACTACATGCAGCAACTGATTTGCACCCTCTGGACCGTCTAGTGTATTGTCCTCAGGTCTGACTAGGTTCGGATTGTTTTGCGCTGCTATAAAGAAAGGCCGTTGGTCCTCTATTAGAGGTCAGGATTTCCCCGAAGATTTGGAGTGGGGAGCGCTTGCGGATGTTATCAGAGGTAACGTCAAGGTGGGATAATCACATTATTTGCAGATCATACCTTTTATGATTGCGGGATCGACTAAGTTCGATCGAAGTAACACGCAGTCAAAACGCGTGTCACGTGACAAAATAGGCACTTGACACTGACCAACCGTGGCCTATCGAAGGGAATGTGTTCAACCCAACTAATATGCCCAAATTAGTGACGATCTTTCTTCAAAGTCAAAGTCTTCTCAATCGAAGGGAGCGACACGTGAGATGGGAAGTTGACTTTCGCACTTTCGGTCCCATGACGGCGGGTCTTCAACAGCAGTATCCTCTACCCCGTCTTCATCTTCGTTGTCTTCAAAAAAGCTGATATAAGAGACCACACCACCGTCTGCCGCGCTTTTCCAGCCATCCCCAATACCTCTAAACAACGCATCCAAACCGACCACGATGACATCCACCCCTCTTCACAATGATCAATAAAAAACGCAACAGCAGCTTGACACCATCATACATTCTGGGCAATTCGGTGATGACGTTGTACCCTTTCCAAACATTCACGTCTCACCTTTTGGAAGAAGCGAACAGTTCGAATCGTCCGTATCACGCTCATTCTCACAGCTGCCGCGGGCTTTCGGGCACCCACGTCCACCGCACCCACCTCTCTTGCCCTTGCCAGGTCCTTTAAAGTCAACCCAATCAAAAATTGGTGCGGTCGTTCCAACCGCGTCAGAACCATCTCCACAGTTACCGAAGAAGGCTGCAAGTACTAAGCGTCACGGCCCTTTACCACCTAAACCCTCCCGACTTAGTCCTGCAGAAGCAAAGCGTGCGGCTTATGTTCTCGATTGTGACGCCGATGATGAAAGGATCCTATCGGTGCGAATAGAGCCTCGCCATGCCATGCAGACCCTGCCCCAAATGCCAATGTGTTCTTAGATGATGACATGGACGTAGACACATAATTCACACCTCGTTCCGCGATCCAGCAGCAAGGAAGCGTAGATCCATCATCTTCAAATGCCAAAGTCTCATCAAAACCTCTGGCAATCCTCCCCAGTAGACTCGATAATGATTCACGTGCCGCATGCGACGAGACAAATCCCCCGCCAGCGGCCTCTGCACAACCATCCCCATCTAAAGCACGTACAGTTAGTATCATCGCTCGTATCAGGGTTAACGCGGAGATTCAGGCTGCAACGCAGGCGCAGCAGGGACGAAATTTTCACTGTTAGGTTTAACGGATGGTGGTGGTGACCTTTCTGATGTGCCGAAGATGGATAGTCCTGAGTTGGATGAGACGGGTTTGGCACTTGAGTTGGATACCATTGTGAAAGGGTTAGACGCTAGGTTGGTTTTTCTGTTCATCTTTAATAAACAGAAAGCGTGCCGATCAAACGAACATGTGCTATACAGACTGTCGTCTCCCGCATCAGCCCACACCAGCACATCCAATGAAGTAAATACAATGCGGTCCACGCGCCATTTCGCCAACCGAGATGTGAAAATGACATATTCCGTGACGACTCCCCCGGCCTATCCACACCCAGAACCACATTCAAACCCAAAGCCAAACCCAAAAGCAACGTCGCATGCCCGCTAGACACGTTTCTTAAATGTAATCGCCGCGAAGAAGCTCGCAAGGCCCGTGTCGAAGGAAAATGCGACACAAAGGCATGGGGCGGCTGAAGCGTCAGGCTCGGATGAGTCAGACATTTCGATTCTGTAGAGAGGAAGCATGGATATGATAGAATGCGTGCTCGGATAAGCTTCTCGAACACGCGTGGAGATGGGAGCGAGGATCCGTTAATGGGTGACGAAGCCGGGGAGGCGCTGTTGGGCAAGAAGGATGCTGGGGTTGTTCGGATGATCTTGCAAGAGGATAGGAGGAAGACGGTTGTCGTTGAGGTGGTGATGGAGAATGCCTTTACGTTTTGGAGTGCGATCGAGAGCGAGATGGCATGTTGTATTCTTTTTGTTGTGTTGATGTAGGGATGTGATGATTGTTTTGGTAACAGGTTGATAACCATCTATCTGATTGCATTCCTCCTAATGAAATCCATCGGAGAAGACAATCCGTTTTTTATGCTGTTGAATAGGTTCTTAGACGATAAAGGTATGTATATCCGTGGTTGATGTTAAAATATCTTTGCAGAGCTCGAGGTAGATTATCAGAAAGCAGATGCTCTAATTGACGTATATGGGTACATACTTAACACGGGGTAGCTTTACCACAGTTATAGCTCTACTCCACAAATATATGCCTAGCAAATGCATGTGGAATCAGGATATCAATCAATTGAGGTGTATGATTACACTGATTTGCCACAGATGGAAGACGGCAGTGTAATATGTAACCATGAAGTGATGGTAATTTCCCACACATGTTGGAAATTATTAGAATTCATATGAGTCCTCTCATGAAGTTTTTGGCTTATCTGGTAGCTGCGAACCAAATCATAATTGCGTAAGTTGTTGTGTTCTAGAGGCACAGACTCGCTAGAGTTGCTTCTCATTGAGCGCCTCCAATCAACTACATCTACTGTACCGAGAATGCTGTCAATTTAACTTCTTGAGCAGCTAAGAGTGACCCAGCACTGGTACTTGCCAATATCTGACATGGCATCTGTGACAGATCTTCAAAGGTGGCTATTCAAGAAGCAACTCTAAAGTAACTACCTTATGCCATTTCACCGTACACAACACTGACCGTAGGTTTCCAGTAACCTTTGGACTTACACCGATTTGGCAACACTAGGTCTGTCTACATGAAGTCGCAGTTGTTGACCACATTATATAGACGGGTATCTCAGTTTTATTTAGTTATGATACAATCTTGACTCTTCCAGCGGAAATTCAGTTCGTATGGAAACGTAAGATGAGACTAGCACCCGTGCTATACATCATACCCCGATATTCATTGCTACTTATGTTTATATGTAATATGACCATTGATTTAGGAGATGGATCGTTAGAGGTGCGTGGTGGGATGGGTCTAAAAATTTCTTTTGACTTACAGCAGTTGATAGTGTGTGGTACCATTTGAGCCCTCATGTTAGTTGTTTACTGATTAGCCATAGGGCATGTAACGCAGCATTCCACACCCTTGGTGTTCTGAACGGTGTAGCGGCACTTAGTGTACACGGTGATCAATCTATTCAGCATTTTCTTTATCAAACAACTCAACCAAGATGTATGTTAGGGGTATTACTTGCAATGGTTTACGCTATAAACAGGGATAACAAATACCTCTTAATTCTAATCTTGTTCACATATCTTGGAGAAGTCTCCTGCCGTGTGGTGTGTTTACTTATCGGCGTTGTGTGGACCGGTATACTACCCATTAGTGTGATAGCTTATCATGGTCCATGAAGATTGTATTTCTGGGACCAGTATAAAACTGTGCGTTTCACTTTGCTAGAACTACGCGACTGTGTATTAACTTAAACAGGGGTACATAAGTCGATTGCATATGCCTGGAGATCTTCAGTTGACATGGTTGTTATAGCCTCAGCAACAACCGCTCTTAAAATTACATTGAATGCGCTCATATTATTCACTACATTGTTCCACACCATCGGGATGATTAGGCTACAAAGAGGTATTAAAGAATTGCGGAAACAATCTATAACCTCTCTATTTCTGCATCAAGGTAATTTATCCTGATGTTTATGTCTATATGTTGTTATGACTTGCTCGTATTAATAATTGCAGGTGTTCTCCGATTTGCGTCAGTGCTATATTAACGTGACATTAGTCAATGAAATTTTAATTTTCATTGTTTAGCATAATTTTCATATGGAGTTTACAGACTTTAATCACGAATAAGGTTTGGAATTGCCCCTCCTTTTTACCTTTTTCACTGATACTACATTTCTCCCAAGTTTGTCTCAGTGAAGATCTCTGATTCTCTGACAATTCTATACTACGCACTCATCCCACATCCAATATAGGGCGCACTTAACGGCATCGGCACAAATTTCGAAACTTGGCAAGTATTTATCGCACGTACTTCGGCTAACTTCTTAATGTCAACTGCAGCATATCCACCCTTCTCGTTTGCGGCCTCTTTCTCGATCTGCGAGAATTAAACTCGTCATGTAACGCGATGAATACGACTAATATCGTGGTCACTACTTTCCGAGCGGTGGCACGCAGTATTGGAGATTCTCTGATTGAGAACGTCGGAGATGCAAACCATACAGGAGATTTTATTTCGAGCCCACCATTGTGAAGGAGAACTCCCTGCCCATTCCGCAGAGGGGTCTGACGAAACCTCTTAAGGGAGAGTTGAAGGCCTTGGTGCGCAGTAATGCAAAGGGGTTGTGTGTCGAATTCTATGGGTGTATTTAAAGGCATTTATGGCAGTCGAATAAGTACGATAAAGGCCACAAAAAAAGTCATTGGGCACAGCTCATATGTCGACTAATTATGCTGTTTATTCAGGATATGTAGGCATTCTCGGTGCAGTATGTAGTACGATCGCAGACGCTCAATGAGAAGCAACTCTAAGCGGTCTGACGCTTTGGCACATAACAACGTACGCAATTATGAATTGGAGGCACAGGTTCGCAACTGCCATCTCCCATCAGTGGCAAATCAATATAATCATTTGCCATGTGCATGTACTGGGCACATCGTTGTGGAATAGAGTGTGGCAAAGTCATCTTGTACTAAGTATGTACCCGTATACCACTCTGCATCAGGTCTACTCCCACGGAGAGAACCGTCAGATGTTTGTCGTTCATACACGTCATTAGAAGAGGGAGTCTGCCGAGGCGTTGCACCCGGCTTTCCGGTCATCTCCTTTTCGTCTTCTTGGTCATCCTCGTCACTGTTCTCTTCTACTTATCAAAATCAGCAGGGGTTCCGGAACCTGGGAAGAAAAATCTTTCTTACGTGCCACCTTTTTTCGCCACCCTTGTAATCTCCTCTCCGACACACCTCTTGCAACAGCTCTCACGTGTGCAGACGGTCTCAGACATCGCCTAGTCATTCCCTATGTCCCCCTTATTAATCTCCTACAACCACAACGACGCTTCTGGATATGGACACTGTAAGAAGTAAATGCACTTTATCTCATTGCCCAATACACTTACACTGAATCGCATCTCTGGCACCCACTGAAGTCAAGTGGGCAGTTGTCACACGAATTTCCCAAAAATGCCCTTTAACAAAGTGCATTTCATCACTTCATCTCAGTGTCTGTTTCGTCTGATTTTCACGTGCACTAATGCAGTTTTCGATTTTTGAACAAGTCATTTAAAGCTCAATATGGAATAGGCTGTTCCCTCTACCTTGACCACGCCGAACAACTACGGACTTTTTGCTACTCAAAATCGTCAGATATTGACTGAAATGAATGCTGTGTTACATGGTTGATATATATTACAAATTTGACTGCAGCCCGGGCTATTCCTCAGCACTGATAACCGTGCTTCATGATGGATGTTGGTAACCAGTAAGTCGTCAGTACTATTTTATTCCAAATTCTGACATTTCGGACTCTATAGGATTTTATGTGGCATCTGGCATGTGACTGCGTGTCAGTAGTGGCAGTGCCGAAGCAGCTGCGGTTGTAGGTGTAGGTGGGGTGGGGATGTTGTTGAAGTCAATGAAGATAATGAGATGTTTCATATCGTCACGGTTGTCGCAGTATAAATGGAGGAATGCAGATCCATATCAAGTGGGTATATGCGTTCTGAGGAGATGTTGGTGGTATCGAATGGTGGGGTAACTGCTATTACAGAGTGAATTTTCATTCTCGTGTTCATTCTGGTCTTCCAATTAATGGCATGGCTTAGCATTGTGTCATCACTCAGTGTTCTCAGGACCTTTACATTCAAGTCCCCTAACTGCATAATCCCACCCTCTCAACAACCTCTGACTCGTCGGAACCTGTTTCCTGACATACTGTGTGGAGGGTGATCGTGGTGGCTGGTGGCAGCAGTGGATGTAAGTAAAGGTGGCAGTGGGAATGGTGGAAATGATGGGAGGGGTAATGGTGGTTGGTATTGATGGATGGTGGTGGTGGTTGGTGGTGGAATAAGAGCGTGGTAGAAGTGGCCTGCTTCGCAGCGTATTGGTGGATGACTCAATGTGTTTAGTATTTTAAGGAACTGCATTCAAGAGTAATATGAACTTAAAGTAAGTGCAAAAATACGCAAAAAGTGATACTTACATTCAGTCTCTTAAATGCATCATCCAACAACCGCTTAACGGCTTTAAATCAGGTTTTGAACATTGCTACAAAGTGTTTAACACCTTAGATATAGTGCCTAGAGTGCTTCATTTAAGTGCACTAACTTCCTACAGTGTGGAACACCGTTGGACCTCACGAAACACGTTCAAACTGCTGTCCCTTGACGGACGTCGCAGTGGCGGCGTCGGTACCAAATATACTACCCGATTACAAGAATGCATAGTATCAATTTAACCTAGTACTACTACAGTGATCAGTCGATTGGGCATCAACGGGTAAAGAATTACTATTAAAATCACAACAGCTTCAGCCATTTCCTGCGGTGATTTTCTGTGAACATATATCCCGCCAGAGCTCAGCCTCAAGAACATCGAATATTCACTTTGGTCGTCCTATCGTCACGAAGACGCTCCCGCTTCCCGCTAACCAAGGAGTCTAGTCTAGTTACCCATTCTGAGTGAACAGATGATATGCAGCACATAGCTTCGAGGCTGAAGTTTCCTTTCAATGAAGTGCTTAAGACTGCCAGTTGATACTGTTAGATTTTCGGGTAAAGCGAGCAGCCGGAGTCGTATAGTGACCGGGGGCACTAATTTTCACATTAATTAGCGCTCTTGTTATTAGTATATAATCCCCGTAGTTACGCATGTGACCCCCCATGCGTTTATAACCAACAATATCACTCAGACAGTATTGCGCTCGTCCTCTATAGCATATTTTCGCTGAAAAGTTAACAGATACAACTATTATATCTCCCGCTACATTTACTATGATGTGAATGGCATGGATAGTACTACATGTAATGACTGATTTACACCCTCTGCACTGTCTACTGTGTTCTTCTCAGGTGTGACTAGGTTCAGATTCATTTATGTGTATGATTCCACACTATTTTGAGTGAACGGGTGCTTTATAAATAAATAAATAAATACAAATATTCTTGCGGCTCTACTAATATCCTGAATAGGGGCGGGTGCCCTTCAGGGTTCAGATTGATACCCAAGTGGGCAAACACGCCTTGAGGTAGGGATCCAGATGTCATCGAGTGAGCTTAAAAAGAAAAATTAATTGTGTTAGATATGTAGAGATAAGGATCAGAAGTCAGTGATGAGAAAAACAGAAAGGACTGAGGATTGACAGCGACGTCGTATGAGAACACAAGGCGTGCGAGTCCTACATAAGCTCAGCTGGACGTTGAGTGCCGAACTACTCCTGGCATGCCAGGGATCGTGCGGCACTCGACACTATGACATGCCCTATGGATAATCAGTAAACAACTAACCTGAGGGCTCAAATGGTACCACACACTATAAACTGCTGTAAGTCAAGGGTCATTTTCAGGCCTATCCCACCACACACCTCTAATGGTACATCTGCTGAATTTAGGTTAATGGCGGCAGCAAGTATATACTTGAGTAGGTGTGAATATCGGGCGACAATGTACAGCACAGATGCTAGTCTGATCTTACTCTTCCATACGAACTGGATTTCCACTGGAAGAGTCAAGATTGTATCACAACTAAACCAAACTGAGATGCCCGTAGTGTGGCAAACAACTGCGACTTCGTGTAGACAGACCTAGTGTTGCCAAATTGGTGTAAGTCCAAATCTTACTGGAAACATACTGTCAGTGTTGTGTGCGAAACCATGGCCCGAGGTAGTTACTTTACAATTGTTGCTTGAATTTCTGCCATGGATGCCATGTGAGATTTTGGCAAGTACCAGTGCTGGATGGCCAAGAAACTAAAGTAACAGCATTCTCAGTTCATTATATGTCGTAAGATCGTAGGCTCTCAATGAGAAGCAACTCTAGCAAGTCTGTGGTTCTAGAACACAATAACTTAGGCAATTATGAATTGGCTGGCAGCTCCAGATAAACCAGAAACTTGATGAGAGTACTTATTTGAGTGCCAATAATTTTCTTCATATAGAGAATTCCCATCACTTTATTATTAAATAGTACCTTGCCATCTTCCATCTGCTATTCACTGCCTTCCATCTGTGGCAAATCAGTATAATTGTACACCTCAATTGTTTGATATCCTGATGCCACATGCATTTGCTGGGGATATATTTATGGAGTAGAGTTATAACTGTGGTAAAGCGACCTTGTATTAAGTATGTACCTGTACACCACTCTGCATTAGGTCTCCCACAGAGAGAACCGCCAGATGTTTATCGTTCATACACGTCATTAGAAGAGGTGATCTGGAGAGGCGTTGCACCCGGCTTTCCGGCCATCTCTTTTTCGTCTTCTTGGTGTTCCTCGTCTCCCTCACCATCAGCAGTCGTTACGGAACCTGGGAAGAACAATTAACATTTTGACCATGCCACCTTTTTTTCGCCACTCTTCTAATCTTCTCCAGGGGACACCTCTGCAACGCGTCTCATGTGGACGAAATTGTATTTTTTATGTTCGGAACTTACATGTCAAGATGACTGAAAATCCTCGGTCAATGTTATGTATGCAACAAACGATGTAAGATGCTTAGTTTTGTTGCGGTTGCTTCTTCAATAACTGTTCTTTGGAGCATTCAAACCCAAACCCAAAAGCAACGTTGCATGCCTGCTAGTCACACGCTCCTCAAAGGTAATCGCCGCGAAGAAGCCCCCAAGGCCCATGACGAGGAAAATGCGATACAAAGGTGTGGGCGGCTGAGGCGTCAGGCTCGGATGAGTCGGATATTTCAATTCTGTGGAGACATGGAGATGATAGAATGTGTCCTCGGAGAAGCTTCTTGAGCACACCTGGAGATAAGAGTGAGGAGCCGTTAATGGGTGACAAAGCCAGGGAGGCTGTAAGCCTGGCGCTCCAGGCATACTACAGCGGACCTTTAACTACATTAGATAACACCCTGTTTTTCCTGTACACCTGTCATAGCTGTTCTGCTCTGAACAATATAGCGTGGTCCTCTCAACTTGTGTGACCCGCGGACACCCAGTGAGGCTGATTGACGACAGCCTTACAGAGGCGCTGTTGGGCAAGGATGATACTGAGGCTGTTGGGATGATCTTGGAGGAAGGATAGGAGGGAGGAGGAGGATGTCGTTGAGGTGGAGATGGAGAATGGCTTTACGTTTTGGAGTACGGTTGAGAGCCAGATGGTATGTTGTCTTCTTTTTGTTGCCTTGATGTTGGGATGTGATGATTGTTTTGGTAACAGGTTGATAACCATCTGATTGCATTCCTCCAAATGAAATTCATTGGGAAGACAATCTGTTTTTTATGCTGTTGAATAGGTTCTTAGACGATAAGGTGTTATGGATCCGTGGTTGATGTTAAAGTATCTTTATAAATCTCGAGATAGATTATCAGAAAGCAACTGGTCTAATTGACTCTGGAGGTGTCTTGAGTATCTCATCATCAACTCGGCTGTTGAATGGCTCTGCATGTCAGGTATACAACTTACCTATTTCATATCATGTGAAGGCTGACATCTTTGACAGCTTTCTCTGCCTTCGAGTCCAGTATCGACTATCCTCCGAATCCCCTTCTATGAGGCTGGATCTTGGACGTTCCATTTTCTGTAACGTTCCCTTTATGGCTTGCCTAATGACGACTCGAATTTCATCGGTATTTCGTGATTCCTCTTCAACACTCTCCTTGGTGTCGATGACACTGGCAATTTTTCCTGGCTAGAGACACCGACTATAAATTGAAGATAGTGGTAGACTGATGCATGTCAAGGTGTCACATACCAAGCTCGATTTTCTTTCGGCGGTGGCTTCGTAAAATTACTCTACGCTGATCTTTTGCTGGTCAAGGATGGAAAGCTCTTGCGGAAATAGCCACTGCAACCACCCCGAACTCCCATCGAAAATCTTGGTAAGCTTGTCGTTCCTCCTTACTTGATACTTACCTTTTATAAAATTCTCAGAAAGTGCTATAGTCCTGTCAGGATAGAATGACACAACAGACTTAAAAACAAAAGGGGTGTTCATGATGAGTATATCATATTATACCCATTTGAATGGTGTTTATTGCTCTTGTTTGACTGTGATGATGGCGATGAAGTAGGACTTGGTAGAGAAGGATATTAGAAATTATTTAAAGCAGAGATTACTTACTATGTAGAAGCGCTTCAATTATAACAAAAATGTGAACTTCTTTGTGCCTCAGAAATCTATCACATTCTCTTTCAGCTAATTCATCCCAGATCCACCTCCGTGATACATCCACCATTCACAACTACAAGTTCTGTTAAGCCGCAGCAGGACAAGCAGAATGCCCTCTTACACAATCTGATCAACCACATGGCCTAGTACTTGCCTTGGGTGCAAATTCACATTAGCTCACTGGCTCAGGCTCCCTGAGAATGGATACAGACATCATGCAAGAAATGCCAAATGCCATATGTGCAGAGTCTCATGTATGGTATGTGATGCTCTTCAGTGCCAACTTTGCCTGAAGAGACCATCTATCCCAGATCCTAACATACCATACATGCATACTGTCCTATCCCCATACCCATTTCATTCTTTGGCCATGCCATTGACCAAATTTTCACATTCATTCGCAATGTCCACATCATGTAATGCAGATTCTATCAGTCTATCTTGGGGTAGGCACCCCTTCATCCACGTTTTGCATCCTATACCCATCGAGTAATCATCTGCTAAAATTCATTAATCTGAGCTGCTGCTCTTCAAAATCCTGGACACATGCCGCTTGACAGTCTTCGACAGTCCACTTCAGTTCATTACTGCTACAATTAGCATTTCTATAACATGTAATAGACAAGGATCAATGGATAAAAGTTATGGTCTTCGACTGTTCACTTGAATTTATTACTGCTACCATTAGCACTGAGCCGATACACCACCAAATCCACCCTGGACACACTTGTCCCTTGACAGTCATCAGCTGTCCACTTCAATTCATTACTCCTATGATTAGCACTGAGCCACTGTTCCTCCGACCTCACACTGTACACTCTTGTCCCTTGACAGTCTTTGACTGTCTGCTTAAATTCATTACTCCAACGATTAGCACCGAGCCTCTGCTCCTCATCACCTCAATGAACTCCCAGTGCCATGTACTAACACCTATACATTGCTATGTATGTTTATCTAATAGTGTGCTTCTTATTTAATATAGATTGGCATGGGGTTTCCTCAACCTATGGTTCACCTTCAATGTGAACTTGACCACTGGAGGTGAGGAGTCATCATGTTAATATATTCCCTACTCACATAGTTCTTAACAACTCACCAAATGGGTCAAGAAAAAAGGTGAGTATCTTTTGAGTCGACTGTTCATTCCTTTCACTTATTGTTCAAAACTACAGGGGAACCAACTAACAAGGAACAAAAATGAAATGAGTATCATTTGAGCTGACCCTTTATTCCTTTTGCTTATTATTCAAAACTACAGGAGTGGTCCAAAAACCAATGATCATGAATGGAGGGTAAGCATCCTTTGTCTTTACCATCTGTTCCTTTTTCTTATAATACATCTTCTCAGACATGTCAGGTGTGTATCAAAAGAGAGGGCTACAATGGCTAAGTGGCATATGTCATTAATCCTGGTCTCACATTATGCTGACTGCCTGTTCAGGTCATGGGTTAAAATCCCACAAAGCCACCAGGGAGTTTCAGTGGGTATTGTGCTTGGCATGGAACCCCACAGTACCCACATTGGGTCTGCATCAATGCATTTTTTCCTGGGAGGGTTGTATACTGCACCAGCATGATACATTGTTAGTCATGTTTGATCATTGGCTACCTCCAAAAAACAAAAGAAAATTCAATGTAAATACTACATGTACATAGTTATTATAATAGCAGTTTTAATATCTTAGTGTCAATAAAATTGCTGAGAGACCTTTTCTTACTAGATGTCTTGGACAAATTAATTTGTCCCCAGTCTCTGATGGAGGCACATGATATATGTCTTTGACAATGCTCAGTCTTTGACTGTGTGTATCTGTAGACATTTTGATTGGTCTGGTTTTCATGGTCTAGACCTGTGTGAACATCCTTCATACCCTTTTGTATGTGTATACTTACATACCTTATGCATGCTGATGAGTCCTGAACTTCTACCTTAGACCTGTACTTGAGCGCTCTTGCATATCAAATATACATTATTTGCCATTTTCTTCTTACTCAGCTTGGAGCATGAATCAGCCCTTGAAATCAGTATGTTGCCTTAAATTACATGAATTGTACTTGCAGTAAAAAAGTTTCAAGTGCATTTCAAGTGTGAAATGCTGGCTTATTCACCTTACTTACCTTAAATATGATTAAGTGCAATAAGGGAGATCAATTACCAAAAACATTTTCCTGATGTCGATGCCATGTGAAATATTGGTAAATACCAGTACTTTCGGGATTGCTGGTTGCTGTTAGCTGCTCAGGAAATGGAGTTCACAGCATTCTTGGTACAGTAAAAGTGGTATGACTGAAAGCACTCAATGAGAAGCCACAGTGTTGCAGCTTCAGAAAATAATAACTTAATTATGAATGAAAGGCTGGTGTTCACAACCATCAATGATGGTCCACAGCTGGCAGAGGACAAAGGGCTCCACACCATACATATATCCTGGCATGGAAAATGCTCCAAAACAGTACATAGTTCAAGTGAAGGTGCCCAGGGAATCCTTGGGAATATATAAAATTTCCTGCACATTTTCAGAAATTCTTGAGTTTTCTGCACTGGACTCAGATGCCATGTGAGATATTGACAAGTAACAGTGCTGGGTCACTGGTAGCTGCTCAGGAAATGAAGTTCACAGCATTCTCAGTGTAGTATAAGTAGTATGACTGTAAGTGCTCAGTGAGAGCCATCTATACCATAATTTCAAAATAATATCAAAAAAATATGAATGAAATATCCTTGGGACCATCCACTGTATTATTATGAGGTTTGACTTGGCTCAGAATAAATTGTGAGATTGTATAATGCTAGCACTGTTACCCAGGGTCAGGTCATGTAATTGGTAACACCCTTGCTATATATGCTGAAGCCTTGGGTTCAATTCCCAGTCTGGCCATTCATTTTCTACACTTTTAATAGGTATGTGCCCTGCTGTGTGCTTTAGGGCATAGTTCCTGTGTGCAGAGTGAACAGTAATATCCTGAATACATAGAATAATTAGTCAAAATATGAAAACAGTGTTTTTTGGGCTTTTATTTTACTTCTTCAAGTGTCATAAATCTTTTTAATTTGATGGTCACTCTAAATATTTGGCAGGTAACTCCCAGGGATTGTTAGGCACCAAGGCCTTCAAGTCTCCCATCAGAGGTTTCCTCATACCCCTCTGCAGAATGGATGGGAATTTCTCCTTCACAATGTCTCCTCGAAATAAAATCTCCCATATAATTATCTCTGATGTCCTGAATCACAGAATGTCCAATACTGCGTACCACCCCTCAGAAGGGAGTGACCATGAGATTGCTCATCATATTCATTGCATTACATGATGAGTTTAATTCTCGCAGATTGAGAAAGAAGTGACAAATGAGAAAGGTGGATATGCTGCAGTTGACATTAAGAAGTTAGGTGAAGTGCATGCAATAAATACTTGCCAAGTTTCGAAGTTTGTGCTGACATTTTTAAATCCGGCTTATATTGTATGTGGAATGAGTGTGTAGCAGAAAATCCTCAGAGGATGAAAGATCTTCACTGAGGCAAGCTTGGGAGAAATGTAGTATCAGTGAAAAGGAAAGAAAGGAGGGGTAATTCCAACCCTTATTTGTAATTAGGATCTGTAAATTCCATATGAAAATTACACTGAAAATCAAAATCAAAATTCCATCAAGTGGAGTCACATTAATTTAGTACTAATGCAAATCAGAGAACACCTGCAATTAATATCATCAGGGTCATAAGAACATGTAGCCTCAAACGCCAAGGTAAATTACCTTGTTGTACAAATATATAGGTTATAGATCATTTCCACAATTCTCTGATATCTCTTTCCAGCCTAATCGTGTCAATGGTGTAGAATCACGTGACAAGTAATATCAGCCCATCAAACATAATTGTCAAAGCACCTTTTGCTATCATTACTTACTTGAGTGCCAATAATTTCCTTCATATGGCAAATTGTTAGATTGAGTAATGCTAGCAAGTGTTTCCCAGGGTCGGGTGGTGTAATGGTTAACCCCTGCTATATATGCAGAAGCCCTGGGTTCAATCCCCAGTCTGGCCATTCATTTTCTACACTTTTAACACAAATTACCATCACTTCATGATTATATAGTATGTTGCCATCTTCCATCAGGCACCTACTGTCTTCTATCCATGGCAAATCAGTATAATCACACACCTCACCAAATGTTTTTTTTTTTGTGCTGTCCTAATGCCACGTGGGTTTGCTGGCATAAATTTGTGGAGTAGAATTGTAACTGTGGTACAGCCATCTTGCACTAAGTATGTACCTATATACCATTCTGCATCAGGTTGACATCCTACGGAGACAACGTTTCGGCTCACATGCTGCAGCAGAGACAGGGACAATGCCATATTTTCTACGGGGAGATTGGGACAAGTCGAATTCAACCTCTACTAGCCTAATTATGTTCAGTCAATATCCAGTGCTGCTGGCAAAGTACCCGAATTCCCTTGGTCCACTGCATTTTTTATGCATCTTCGTACTTTATGATGGTGGCCTGGATGAGATAAAATGTATAGGCTGGAATTCCATGCCAGATCAGAAAAGCAAGAAGCCTCTGCCAACCTATTGATTGACGTCAAACATAGCCCAGTCAGCAACAGAGACTTCGGTCGGCAGGCTTGAATTACCACACAGTTCGCCTGTATCTATGTAGGACAGCATTTAAACACAGACGGTCTCAGACATCGCCTGGTCATCCCCTGCGCCCCTCCTTGTGAATCTCCTACAACAACAATGACGCTTCGGGATGTGGACACTGTAAAAAGTAAATGCAGTTTATCTCAGTGTCCAATACACTTACACTGAATCGCAGCCCCGGCACTCACTGAAGTCAAATGTCCAATTGTCACACGAATTTCCGAAAAATGCACTTTAACAAAGTGCATTTCATCATTCATCTCAATGTCCTCTTCGTCGAATTTCCACGTGGACTAATGCAGTTTTCAATTTTTGAGCAAGTCATGTGAAGCTCAGCATGAACCAGGTTACTCCCTCTATCTCGACCACACCGAACGACTATCGATTTTGTGCTACTGCAAAATCCTCATATGTTGGTTGACCTGAATGCTGAGTTATATGGTTGATATTTATTCTAAATTTGACTGCGGCCTGGGCTATTCCTCAGCACTGATAAAAGTTCTTCATGATGGATATTGGTAACCAGCAAGTCGTCAGTACATTTATTCTATTACAAATTCTCATTTCGGATTCTATGGGATTCCATGTGGCATCTAGCATGTGACTGCATATCAGGAGCGGCAGTGCCGAAGCCGTTGCGGTTGCAGGTGGAGGTGGGATGGGGATGTTGTTCGGGTCAATGAAGATCATGAGGTGTTGCACATCGTCACAGTTGTTGGAGTATAAATGGAGGAATGTGGGCCCATATCAGGTGGGTATATGCGTTCTGGGGAGACACCAGACTTGGATATTTGTGTTGGTGGTATTGAACGGTGGGATAAATGCTATTACATAGTGAGTTTTCGTTCTCATTTGATTTTGGTCTTCTAATTAATGGTATAGCCTAGCCTCGTTTCATCACTCGGTGTGCTCAGCACATTTACATTCCCATCGCCTCACTGCATAATCCCACCCTCCCAACAACTTCTGACTCCTCGGAATTTGTTTACTGACATATGGGTGGTGCAAGGTGACGACGGTGGATGGTGGCAGCCGTGGATGCCAGTGAAGGTGGCAGTGGGAGTGGTGGCAATGATGACAGCAATAATGGTGATGGGTGGTGATGGATAATGGTGATGGTTGTTGGTGGAATAAGAGCATGGTAGAAGTGTTCAGTGACCTGCTTTGCAGTGTATTAGTGGATGGTATTCAGTGTGTTTAGTTTTTTAATGAATTGGTTTGAAGAGTAATATGAACTGAAATTAAGTGCAAAAATACGCAAAAGTGACATCTGTCCTACTTAGATTTAGCCCCTTAAATGCATCATCCAACAACCGCTTAACGGCCTTAAATCAATGTTTGAACACTGTTACAAAGCGACCTTAGTTGAAGTGCCTGGAGTGCTTCATTTAAGCGCACTAACTTCAGTGGAGAACATCATTGGACTTCATGTTTCGTACTACTAGTGATCAATCGATCGGCATCGTCCGTTACAGAATTACTATTGAAATCACAAAAGCTTCAGTCATTCCCTCGGGTGGTTTGCTGTGAACATTTAAATATCCCTGCAGAACTCAGCTTAGTAACCTCAAATATTCACTTTGAAACTTCTGATCTTCATGGAGACGGGAACACCCCCGCCTAATGAAGGAGTCTAGTTATCCATTCTGAGTAAACAGATTATATGAGGTGAATAGGTTTCGCGGCCGAAGTTTCCTTCAGTCAAGTGCTTAAGACTATCAGTTTGATACAACTATGATATCTGCCCTCTATAATTACTATAATTGGTCTGATGCGAATGGGATGCAATGGTACTACATGAAATGACTGATTTACACCCTCTGGACCGTCTACTGTATTCTTCTCAGGTCTGACTACGTTCAGATTCATTTATGTGTATGATTCCACACAATTCTGAGTGAACGGGTGCTTTATAAATAAATAAATATTCTTGCGGCTCTATTAATATCCTGTATACATCTATAGAATAATTAGTCGACATGTGAACTGTATCCAACGATTTTTGGGGGCTTTTATTTTACTTCATCAAGTGTCATAAATGTTTTTAATTGTGGTCACTGATAGTATTCGGCAGACAACCCCCTTACATTACTCTTCAAGTCTCCCAGCAGATGTTTCCTCACACCCCTCTACGGAATGGACGGGGCTTCCACCTTCACAATGTCCCGTCGAAATAAAATCTCCGATATATTTATCTCCGACGTCCTCAATTACAAAATGTCCAATACTGCGTACGGCCCCTCGGAAGGTAGTGAGCCCGAGATTGTTCATCGTATTCATCGTGTTACATGACGAGTTCAATTCTCGCAGATCGAGAAAGAAGCGGTAAACGAGAAGGGTGGATATGCAGCAGTTGACATTAAGAAGTTAGGCGAAATGTGTGTGATAAATACTTGCCAATTTTCGAAGTTTCCGCCGACATTTTTCAATGCGGGCTATATTTGGATGTGTGAGATGAGTGCGTGGTATAGAATTCTCAGATGACAAAAGATCTTCACTGAGACAAACTTAGGAGAAATGTAGTAGTATCAGTTAAAAGGGGGGAAGGGCAATCCCAAACCTTGTCTGTAATTAGGATTTGTAAATTCCATATGAAAATTATGCCAAACAATCAAAATTAAAATTTCATCAACTGAGGTCACGTTAGTATAGACTGACTCAAATCGGAGAACACCTGCAATTATTAATACGATCAAGTCATAACAAGATGTAAACATAAACATCGAGATAACTTGCCTTGCTGCATGCATGAGTAGATAGGCTACAGATCGTTTCCGCAATTCTTTAAGACCTCTTTGTAGCCTAATCATGCTGATGGTGTGGAATGATGTGTTGAAAAATATGACCCCATCGAACGCAATTGTAAGAGCAATTATTGCTGCGACTAACGTGTCAAATTGAGGTCTCCAGATTTCTGCAGCCCTGTACTCAAGCCAGGATTTTAGATTCATCTTATTGTGATTTGTGCAGTACAGCCTCCGTGTACCATGACTTGGGCATTATGTCAGATAATGGGATTCACATTAATGAAGAAGTTTTGTATGCTTACGCCGCAAAGAGGATCCTGAAAATTGCAAAACCATTGTGTCCTGTGCCCGCGTATTACAATTCTGACATTTCGGACTCTATGAGATTGAATGTGGCTTCTACCATATAACTGCATATCAAGAGTGGCAATGCCGAAGCGGTTGCGGTTGCAGGTGTAGGTGCTGTGGGGATGTTGTTGGGGTCAATAAAAATCATGTGGTGTTCTACAGCGTTACGTTGTTGCAGTATAAATGAAGGAATGTGCATATGAGGTAGGTATATACATTCTAGGGAGACACCAGACTTGGATATTTGTGTTGGTGGGCTTTTATGTTACTTATTCGAGTGTGATAAATGTTTTTAAATGTACCCTATTATTCGACACATAACCCCCTTGCATTAGTATGCACCAAGGCCGTCAACTCTCCCTCTCGAGGTTTCCTCACACTCCTCTGCGGAATGGACGGGGAGTTCTCCTTCACAACGTCCCCCCCAAATTAAATCCCCTGTATAGTTGGATCTTCGACGTCCTCAATCAAAGAATCTCCAATACTGCGTACTGCCACTCGAAAAGTAGTGACCACGAGATTGCTCATCGTATTGATCTCGTTGTATGATGAGTTTAATCCTCGGAGATTGAGAAAGAAGCGGCAAAAGATAAGGGCGGATATGCTGCAGTTGACATTAAGAAGTTGGGCGAAATGTGTGCGATAAATACTTGCGAAGGTTCGAAGTTTGCACCGAAGTCATTAAATGTGGCCTATATTGGATATGAGATGAGTGCGTGGTATAGAAATCTCAGGGCAAAAGATCTTCACTGCAAACTTAGCAGACATGGAGTAGTATCAGTTAAAAGGGGGAAAGGTGCGGTAATCCCAAACCTTCTTTGTCATTAGGATTTGTAAATTCCATATGAAAATTATGCTAAACAATGAATATTAAAATTTCATTAGCTGATGTCACGTTAATATAGCACTGACGCAAAAGGGAGAACACCTGCAATTATTAATACAAGGAAGTCATAACAACATATAGACATAAACATTGAGATAACTTACCTTGCTGGATAAGTAGAGAGCTTATAGATCGTTTCCGCAATTCTTTAATACCTCTTTGTAGCCTAATCATGCCGATGGCATGGAACAATTTGGTGAATAATATGAACCCATTCAACGTAACTGTAAGAGCGCTTGATACTGTGACTGAAACGATCATGTCAATTCGAGGTCTCCAGGCATATGCAATCGACTTCTGTACTCCTGTTTAATGATGTTAGTGCATAGTGGCATCGTTCTAGCTAAGTGAAACGAACAGTTTGATACTGGTCCCAGAAATACAATCTTCATGGACTACGATAAACTATCACACTCGTGGGTATACCGGTCCACACATTGGCAATAAGGACACACACCACAAGGCAGGAGACTTGTCCAAGATATATAAACAAGATTGGAGTTAAGAGGTATTTGTTAGCCCTGCTTATAGCGTAAACCATTGCAACTAATAGCCCTGACATCCATCTTCGTTAGGTTATTTGAGAAAGTAAATCCTACAGTAATTAATCACCGTATCCACTAAGTGCCGCTACAGCTCTCAGAACAGCGGAGGTGTGGAATCGTCCATTACATGCCCTATGGCTAATCAGTAAACAACTAACCTGACGGCTCAAATGGTACCACACACTATCAACTGCTGTAAGTCAAGGGACATTTTCAGGCCCATCCCACGACGCACCTCTAACGGTTCATTTGTTAAATCAATGGCGAGGTCCAATATAAACACAAGTAGCAATGAATATCGGGTGATGAAGTACAGCACAGATGCTAGTCTGATTCTACTCTTCCACACGAATTGGATTTCCGCTGGAAGAGTCAAGATTGTATCATAACTAAAGAAAACTGAAATGTCTGTCTATATAGTGTGGTAAACAATGCAACTTCGTGTAGACAGACCTAATATTGCCACATCGGTGTAAGTCCAAATCTTACTGGAAACCTACGGTCAGTGTTGTGTGCGATGTCATGGCCCGAGGTAGTTACTTTAGAATTGCTGCTTGAATATCTGCCACGGATGCCATTTGAGATTTTAATATGGTGGGTGGTGACTCTTAGCTGCTCAAGAAACTAAATTAACAGCATTCTCGGTGCATTATATGTAGTAAGATCGCAGGCACTCAATGAGAAGCAACTCTAGCAAGTGTGTTGCTCTAGAACACAATAGCTTAGGCAATTATGAATTGGCTGGCAACTACAGAAAGTTGATGAGAGTACCTGTTTGAGTGCCAATAATTTCCTTCATATAGAAAATTCCCATCACTTCATGATCAAATCTTCATGATCACATAGTACCCTCCCATCTTCCATCTGCCATCAACTGCCTTCCATCTGTGGCAAATCAGTATAATTGTAAGCCTGGTGGCTTATGACATGCCGATTACATTACCACAGACGCGTGTGGCACTATTTTAGATCCTCGTTTTTACTTACCGTCATCATCGTGTATCGCACCCCCGTTCTCAAGGAATACAGTTTGGTCCTATCAACGTCTGGACCGATGCCAATGTAAGGCGGCATTAGACAGCAGCCTTTCAATAATCATACACCCTAATTATTGGATATCCCGTTGTCACGTGCATTTTCTGGGGATATATTTATGGGGTAGAGTTATAACGGTGGTAAACCCACCTTGTATGAAGTATGTACCCCGTACACCACTCTGCATCAGGTCTACTCCCACGGAGAGAACCGCCAGATGTTTGTCGTTCATACACGTCATTAGAAGATGCAATCTGGAGAGGTGTTGCACCCGGCTTTCCGGCCATCTCTTTTTCGTCTTCTTGGTGTTCTTCCTTACTGTTCTCTTCTACTCCCTCACCATCAGTAGTCGTTACGGAACATGGGAAGAACAATTAACATTTTGACTGTGCCACCTTGTTTTCGCAACTCTTATAATCTTCTCTAGGGGACAACTCTTGCAACACGTCTCACGTGGACGGAATTGAATTTTTTATGTTCGGAACTTACATATCAAAATGACTGAAAATCCTCGGTCAGTGTTATATATGCAACAAATGATGTGAGATGTTTAGTTTCATTGCAGTTGCTTCTTAAATAACTGCTCTTTAAAGCATTCAAACCCAACCCCAAAAGCCGGGTCACATGCCCGCTAGACACGCTCCTCAAAGGCAATCGTCGCGAGGAAGCCCATAAGGCCCGTATCAAAGAAAAACACAGTACAAAGCCGTGGGCAGCTGAGGCGTCAGGCTCGGATGAGTCGGATATTTCGATTCTCCGGAGAGGGTGTGTGGAGATGATAGAATGCATGCTCGGAGAAGCTTCTCGAACACACTTGCAACACGTCTCACGTGGACGGAATTGAATTTTTTATGTTCGGAACTTACATATCAAAATGACTGAAAATCCTCGGTCAGTGTCATGATGCAACCAAACGATGTAAGATGCTTAGTGTCGCTGCAGTTGCTTCTTCAATAGCCCTTTGAAGCATTCAAACCCAAACCCAAAAGCAACGTCGCGTGCCCACTAGACACGCTGCTCCAAGGCAATCGCCGCGAAGAAGCTCGCAAGGCTTGTGTTGAAGGAAAACGATATTTCGATTCTGCGGAGAGGAAGTGTGGAGATGATAGAATGCGTCTTTGGAGAAGCTTCTTGAGCACGTTTGGAGATAAGAGCGAGGAGTTGTTAATGGGTGACGAAGCCAGGAGGCGCTGTTGAGCAAGGAGGATGCTGAGGCTGTTGGGATGATCTTGGAGGAGGATAGGAGGACGGAGGATGTCGCTGGGGTGGTGATGGAGAATGGCTTTACATTTTGGAGTGGGATTGAGAGCGAGTTGGTATGTTGCATTCTTTTTGTTCTCTTGATGTTGGGATGTGATGATTGTTTTGGTAACAGGTTGATGACCATCTGATTGCATTCCTCCAAATTAAATCTATCGAGGACGACAATCCGTTTATGCTGTTGCGTAGGTTCCTGGACGATAAAAAAGGTGTTGTAGATCCGTGGTTGATGTTAAAATATCTTTATAACGCTCGAGATAGATTATCAGACAGCATCCTGGTCTAACTGACTCTGGAGTTGTATTGAGCATCCTACCATCAACTCGGCTCGATTTTCTTTCGGCGGTGGCTTCGTAAAAGTACTCCACCCTGATCTTTTGCTGGTCAAGGATGGGAAGCTTTGCACAAATAGCCGCTGCAGTCACCCTGAACTGCCATCGAAGTTCTTGGTAAGCTTGTCGTTCCTCCTTAAATGCTTCTTCAATTCATTGGCGAGCTGTGCGTTCCTCTTTGAATGTTGCTCTAAATTCTTCGCAAGCTTGTTCCTCCCTGAGTGTGCCTTCAAATTCTTTGCATGGCCGGTGTTCTTCTCTGAATGCTTCCTCAATTTTTGGGCAAGCTTGGTACTTCTTTCTGAATACCTCTTTAATATCTTGGCAAGCTTGACGATTCTCTGTGAATTATCCTTTAAATTCTTGGCAAGGCCGTCCTTCCTGTCTGGATGTTCCTCTAGATTCTTGGCAAGTCCACGGCTCTTTTCTGAATGTTTCTTTCAATCCTTGGCGATCCCGGGTTAAAGGAGAGGAAACGAGGTTCCAAAGAAAATTTTAAGACGTTCCAAGCCAAATAACACATCGAGCGTGATGGGTGGTGGCGGGAAGGTGACATTGACCTTCCAGATATATGCGCTTATGTAGAGTATCAGCTCCAAGAGACGAGAACTCACTCGACCCCGGATTTTAGATTCATCTTATTGTGACTCGTGCAGTACAGCCTTTGTGCACCATTACTTGGGCATTATATCAGATAATGGGATTCACAATAATGAAGAAGTAAGTTTTGTATGTTTACGCTGCAAAAAGGATCCTGAAAATTGCAAAACCATTGTGTCCTGTGCCCGCGTATTACAATTCTGACATTTCGGACTCTATGAGATTGAATGTGGCTTCTACCATATAACTGCATATCAGGAGTGGCAATGCCGAAGCAGTTGCGGTTGTGGTTGCAGGTGTAAGTGCCGTGGGGATGTTGTTGGAGCCAATAAAAATCATGAGGTGTTCCACAGTGTTACGTTGTTGCAGTATAAATGGAGGAATGTGGGTAAATATGAGATGGGTATATAGATTCTGGGGAGACGCCAGACTTGGATATATGTGTTGGTGGTATCGAACGGTGGGGCAAATGCTATTACAGAGGGAGTTTTCATTCTCGTTTTCATTTTGGTCTTCTAATTAATGGCATGGACTCATCACTCGGGATGCTCATAACCTGTACATTCCCATCCCTAACTGTATAATTCCACCCTCTCATCAGCCTCTGACTCCTCGGAGCGTGTTTACTGACATACTGTCGTGGAGGGTGACAGGTGGTGGATGGTGGCAGCGGTGGATGCAGGTGAAGGTAGCAGTCGTAGTGGTGACAATTATCGCAGGGATAATGGTGCTGGGTGGTGATGGATGATGGTTGTGGTTGGTGGTGGAATAAGAGTGCGATAAAAGTGCCCAGTGGCCTGCTTTGCAGTGCATTAGTGCATGATATTCAGTGTGTTTACTATGTTAATAAATTGGTTTGAAGAGTAATAGGAATTGAAATTAAGTGGAAAAATACACAAAAAGCGACACTGGTCCTACTTAGATTCAGTGACTTAAATGCATCATCCAACACCCGCTTAACGGCTTAAATCAGTGTTTGAACACTGTTACAATGTGTTTCACACCTGAAATAAAGTCCCTGGAGTGCTTCATTTAAGTGCACTAATTTCCTACACTGTGGAACATCGTTGGACTTCATGAAACACGTTGAAACTGCTGTCCCTTGACAGACCCTAGTAGTAGCGGTGCACCAAATATATTAGCAGATTGCAAGAATGCATAGCATCAATTTGCCCTAGTGCTACTACAGTGGTCAGTCGACTGGCTCATCGGTTAAAGAATTACGATGGAAGTCACAAAAAATTGAGTCAATTCCTCGGGTGCTTTGCCGTAAAGATATATCCTGCCGGAGCCCAACCTCAAGAACGTCGAATATTCACTTTGAGGCGTCCGATCTTCACGGAGAAGCGAACGCTCCCGCTAACCAAGGAGTCTAATTATCGATTCTGAGTGAACAGGTCATATCCAGTGCATCGCGAGGCCGATGTTTCCTTTCAATCCAGTGCTTAAGACTGCCAGTGTGATACAACGTTTATATTTTCCCTCTATCATTACTGTGACGCGAATAGGATGCAATGGCACTACATGTAATGATTGATTTACACCCTCTGGACCGTTACTGTATTCTTCTGAGGTTTGACTCGGTTCAAATATATTTATTTGTATGGTTTTACACGTGTTTAAGTGACCAGGTGTTAGATAAATAATTAAATAAAAACATTCATACTCTTCTGCCCTACACATCCTGAATAAATAGAATAATTACTCGACATATAATCTGTGCCCAATGACTTTTTTTGTGGCCTTTATCATACTTATTCGACTGTCATAAATGTTTTTAAATCCACCCATAGTCTTCGACACACAACCCCCTTGCATTATTGTGCACCACGGCCTTCAACTCTCCCATAAGAGGTTTCGTCACACCCCTCTGCGGAATGGACGGGGAGTTCTCCTTCACAATGTGTTCTTGAGATGAGTGCGTGGTATAGAATTCTCAGAGGACAAAATATCTTCACTGAGACAAACTTAGGAGAATGTAGTAGTATCAGTTAAAGGGGAAAGGAGCGGTAATCCCAAACCTTCTCTGTAATTAGGATTTGTAAATTCCATATGAAAATTATGCTAAACAATCAAAATTAAAATTCCATTAACTGAAATCACGTTAATATAGCACTGACGCAAATCGGAGAACACCTGCAATTATTAATACGTACAAGTGATAACCACACAAGACATAAACATCGAGATAAATTACCTTGCTGCATAAGTAGATAAGTTATAGATCGTTCCCGCAATTCTTTAAAACCACTTTGTGGGCTAATTATGCCGATGGTGTGGAATAATGTGGTGAAAAATATAAGCCCATCTAACGTAATTGTAAGAGCGCTTGTTACTGGGACTATAACGATCATGTCAACTCGAGGTCTCCAGGCATATGCAATCGACCTCTGTACCGCTGTTTAATGGCGTTAATACACAGTCGGTTCTGGCTAAGTGAAGCGCACAGTTTGATACTAGGCCCAGAAATACAATCATTACGGACGGTGATAAGCTATCACGCTCATGGGTATGCCGGTCCACACATTGCCAATAAGTAGACACACCACATAGCAACAAAATTCTCCGATATATATGAACGAGATCGGAATTACGAGGTATTTGTGATCCCTGCTTATAGCGTAAACCCTTGAGTAATGCCCCTGACATCCATCTTGGTTGAGTTTTTTGAGAAAGAAAATGCTGAATAGATTAATCACCTTGTACACTAAGCGCCGCTACAGTTTCCAGAAAAGCCAAGGTGTGGAATCCTGCATTACATGCCCTATGGCTAATCAGTACACAGCTAACCTGAGGGCTCAAATGGTACCACACACTATCAACTGCTGTAAGTCAAAAGACATTTTCAGACTCATCCACGCACCTCTAACCGTGGATGTGCTAAATCAATGGTCACATCACATATAGACATAAGTAGCGATGAATATTGGGCGATGATGTATAGCGCGGGTGCTAGTCTCATCCTACTTTTCCATACGAACTGAATTTTCTCTGGAAGAGTCAAGAATGTATCATAAATAAACAAAACTGAGATGTGTTGGAAACCACTAAGCCAACGTTGGCTTAGTGGTTTCCAACATAAAAGTAACCCAGCACTGGCACTTGCCAAAATATCACATGGCATCCGTGGCAGATATTCAAGCTGCAACTCAAAAGTAACTACCTTAGGCCATTTCATCGCTGACAATAGGTTTCTAGTAAGCTTTGGAATTACACTGATTTCGCAACACTAGGTCTGTCTACACGAAGTCGCAGTTGTTTACCACACTATATAGATGGGCATCTTGTTGGAAACCACTAAGCCAATAGTGTTGCGAAATCAGTGTAATTCCAAAGCTTATTAGAAACCTATTGTCAGCGATGAAATGGCCTAAGGTAGTTACTTTTGAGTTGCAGCTTGAATATCTGCCACGGATGCCATGTGATATTTTGGCAAGTGCCAGTGCTGGGTCACTTAGCTGCTCAAGAAATTAGGCCCCTTATTAGCTCCGAGGCGCCACCAAACACTAATGTGTCTGATTTCGGGCGCCGAATGAGTATTCTGATAGCCGAATCATTTTTAGATGACAGGTCCGCAATGGTGTAACTGTGGACTCACTGCAGCATTTTAACCCCGATGGAAACAATGGTATTAATCCGATCAATGTTTTCTGCCAGCAATGTGCCATCCTTAAGTAATCCATTGAGTTCATCTATGATGTTTATATAAGTGAGGTAGCGAGAAGAGTCGGCACACGAAAATGAATCAATCTTGGTCTGTAAAACGTCAAGCGCGATATCCAATAGAGTTCCATAAATACTGCGGAGTCAAGGATCCTGTGTGAAACAGGATGAGAAAATCGCTAGTTGCGGGCAAATCATTTTTATGTGTCCAGGTTGGTTTCGATCGTATCTGCATATTTCTCATTTCGGCCATTCTCCAAAAAACAGCAACGGTAAAACTTACGACGTCATCCAGAGTTTGAAACAGTTTTTAATCACATTGAGGTCCTCATGTGACAGGCGCTGTGCCTCATGCACCTCCTTAATAATGAAGGAGAAATAGTGAGTAATAATACAATCTGGTAAAGCGGTGAGGGTGGCAGCCGATGGGCTACAGAGGTATTTACCAAGGTGTGATATGAATATTGAGGCGACAGCATAGGAGTCCCGAGGAAGTTGCGACCCGATTTTAGCCGGCTCATCCTCGAGAAATGCGAAGAAATTGATTACATCTGCCATCTGTACTATGTTTCTGCCACTCGTCGCTTCTTCGCTAGTGCCAATCCGGTATCTACAGGCGTTATACGTATTAATGAGAAGCCACTCCCTCCGACCTCGGATTTTACGCGGGTAAGATGGTCTTCATTAAAATGATTTCAGAATGCAATGACTGGCTTTTACCAGAAGCGAACATGCCTCAAGAGATCCACCCCCTGTTTAACGATTCTGCTCAATTGCAGCACAGTTAGCTGTTTTTTAAGTAATCTAGTCCTCGTCATTTCATCGCGAGTGAACAAACTCTTTGATACTCTGCCACACGTCGCGTGTATAGCAAGCACTTCCAAAGCAAAATGGATATCTTGGCGCCATAGAGTAGCGTCGTCCCGATCCGCTCTAATGCCAGACCAGACCACAAAAGTAACCGGGGCCGACTTCGACTTCCGGTGGATTGCGAATAACGGGATTCTTCCAGGCAGAAATAGCATCTCTCTCAATGTCGGACATGCCTTGCTCACTTCCTGATGAATCCAGTAAGCCTTGCGGTGGCTCTAGGCAAGTTGGAAAACCACGGCACTAAATGAAAAAAAGTCCGACACATTGGAGTCGATACTTGAAACAAAAGATTAACATACCAGTTGCTGAACCCACGAATCAAGCGCTTGGTTGTTGATCGGTACATGGTCGTCACGACCTGGTCTGTGATAACAGAGCCCGTGATCCTCTCTGTTACATGCCCATTGTCTCTGGAGTATATCCTGAAAATGACTTT
Source organism: Hysterangium stoloniferum (assembly GCA_015178975.1). Taxonomy (NCBI): domain Eukaryota; kingdom Fungi; phylum Basidiomycota; class Agaricomycetes; order Hysterangiales; family Hysterangiaceae; genus Hysterangium; species Hysterangium stoloniferum. Next base: position 64,938 of record WHVD01000130.1, read on the forward strand.
CAAGTACTGCGATCTGTTGATATTCCAGGGCAGCAGGCGAGATCAATGGGGGTAGCTCTTCGACAGGGTGGCTAGGTACTACCTCGTGGTCAGACATAAGGAAGGTGAGATATAGACAAGAGGCGTGCCCCAAGAATAGAAAGAGAACCTTTGACAAGGTTCATCAGGCTTTTTCCATGTTTGTGGGACACTTCTTTGAAATAACACTGGTCTACTAAGTTACTGCCCCGCATCCACACGTACTGTTAGCCGAGATGAGATTCAAACCCCAAGCGTTGTAACATAGCGTTATGGCGACTGTAAGTACAGAAAATAATACATTAATTATAATCAATAACTGAAAAAGAAAAGGCTGTCAAGTATGTACAAACTGGTTTGGTCGCTTTATCTGAAGATTTCCGTGCATATCAACAAGGGACTTTGTACTTCGTGTTCATGCAAACATTAATGAGAGCGCCTTGTCTATCTATCTGAACGCTTATGATAAAGCCACATGAAAAATTAATTAGGCCAGGTTCTCTTTCCTGCCAATGTTCATTTGCCTGGAAGCCCACCCTCTGTTGTTTATTAAATCGGACCTAGTTAGGGCACCGATTTCATTTACACGGACATCATGATCTGAGGCATTTCAATTACGTCATGTTTTCAGGACAATCCTTATACCCCTTTTCTTCCATATTTATCCCCATCTATATTTTCTATATTCTCACAACCCATACATATTATCGCTACCCATCCTTCTCATATTATCACTATTCCTATCCTCCGTGACAATAGGCCCACACATGGGAAGAAGGAAATAGACCGATACAATGCGTATAATAAATGTGTGTCGATGGGGATAATGATTTTGTAAGTATCTGGACGATCATTTCTTTTGTCGAGCGATAATGGATTTGTATCGTGCCATTTTCAATTAAATGCCGAATAAAGTGATATTTGACTTCGATGTGTTTCATTAGCTGCAACGGAAATTGATTAGACGTGAAATATCATTCCTTGATTGTTGTCAAAAATAGCCATAGGTTCTTCATATATGATATTGAGTTCTTGAAAGAAGTGTCTTATCCACATGACTTCGCGGGGGCTTCTGAAAGTGCCACGGGAAGTTGATTATCTGGATGACCAAGACACAGGTCCCACTCTGTGTATCCTCCCGTCAATCGTCTATCCCCACGATCCGCTGCAAAATCCCTATCTCAATATCTCTGTAAGCATCAATTTCCTCTACCTAAACATAATTATTGCTCTCTAGTCGTAAACATATATTCATTTGGCAAGGGTAAGAGCAGGATTAGATGAACACTGAGATAGTTTACTGACCGAATGAGCGATATCAGGACATGATACGACATCTATGACATGAGACTTCCAATAAGCTCTCGATAGGGCAGTTTAGTTGTTTCTTCTTTTTCCTCAAGAGTTTCTAACCGTGCGATGGAACTAAAATCGATTCCAAGTGGGATAGGAGATCACATTGGTTTAGAATTCAGTATGTTGCATTTTCCCAGGATATTTTCGATATAGGGATATATAAACTGATTTCGACTTCGTGTCATACCAGATACTCATTCCTGAAATCCAGTGAGCATCACCTTTGCTCGAAATTCCAAATTGATCATTAATTGCCTTTTCTGGCTCTAGTAGAAGTCGATCCTCATCTCCCACTGATGTTGCATCGTCCACCCAGACATCCACTACAGCCTAAATTCCATCATCCCACATCTTTAAAATACTGCGCTGTCATAACCTGAACACGTTCAAATGAGGTCCTTGGCCATAAAATCCTATAGAGTTCTTCGCCATTTATTTCCCATTTCTCATGGAGGACCTGAATGCATATCAGCCTCTCCTTGCAGCAAATGCTGAGCCTTCTCAGAATGTGGGACGAACTTCTTTTATTATTTCAATTTGACGCAATTAATTGACGATTTCGCCGACTGTGTCCAATTCATAGTCAATCGTTGTCGACATGACGTCAAACTCCTCGTCGTCACATTAAAGGGCTACGATAGTCATGTCCTCTATAATGTAATCCACTCCCAATAGTTTCAATCTGATCGAATCCATGTGGGCTTTATATTCGATAATACCAGTTCCGTCATAGCGTATTCAAACAAGTGCTGACAATTACATTGTTCGACTATTGGTTAAACACATTCTGTATGTTGTTTTTAATTTGTTCCATGCGTCCCTTGGATCATGATTCACAATATTTACTACCCTCGGTTCGTCTTCAATGCGCAACACAATTTAGTTATAGGCTCTTTTCTTCCGAAGCTCATGGGCCTCTTCAATTTGTAACTCCTCTGGTTTAGGGGCTCCTGAATCTGCGCATAACGGGCAATAAGTAACGAGTTTCCAAGAATTTAGTGATTCGAGTATGGTCTTCATATTCGGACTACATGTAACATAGTAATCTCTTCTCACCGGCGGGGAAGACTTGATAAATACTTCCAGTGCTAATTTCATAATCTTTAATTTTCTCGAAAGTAACCATAATCAATATACAGACTGAACTGGTTAACTAAAATTCAGTATCAGTGATAAATAGGGTTGGGGCCCATAACCCGAAGATAATTTAAATATCGCAGCGGTGAAATGGGCTGAGACTCGTCGGACTAAAAAATGCAAGTATACGAGGCATTAAAACAGGCTGCATTGGTTGTAACAGCATTAATATGTGGCGGCAGCGTGTCTAACACCTCCAATGTCGATGGGGCTTATTGCTTTGGTATTTGAGGATAGGGTTCAGGATCCTGTTGCAGAGGCTTACGATCAGGTTCATTAAAAATGGCAAGTGAGAGAGCTTCTGGTTCTCAACATCCATGGGCGGTGGTGGAAACTGTGATGCTTCCTCTGGATATTCAAGGTAAATGGCATGGCTGTACTTTCCTGTCTTGTTGCATCGTTGCATCTTGTATCTCTTTCTCATGCCCCTTCTATGGACTTTACACCGGTTTCGACAAGACACGGTAGTCAAATGACAGATCTTCTGGGACGTTAGTACCTATGAGTAGATGCTGTGACTGCAACAGGACTTTTGGATATTCGAGTTGAAGGGTATGCTTCCACCTTCCTGCTTTCTTTTCTCCTTCTCTGGGTGTTTTGTGGATGTCTGCCACCATGGCAGTGAACTAGAAACCTTCCTTGACGCTCTTCTGATAGAAATGTTAGGAATATTAGGAAAACCAATGTATCCCATGAGCTTGTGCGTATGGCTGTGTCGGCACTGTTGGATATGTTGGGCGATCACCCAGGATTATTTAGTTTGGCCATAAGAAAGATCAAGGAAGATGTCTTCAGAAACATCACAATACTATTTCTCAGCCGTAAAGCTGCAGTGTTTAGCATGGCTTAGGCTTTGGGCATGCCCTCAACTCGTCAACATACCTTATTGAAGGCGATGCGCGATAAGACTTGGGTAACTACAGAATTAAAGAAAAAATGCTAGTCAGTTTCAATAGCTTGCATTCAATGTGTCAACTAACACGAAAATCCTACGGTTCTGTGACTGCCTTGTCTGTAGGGAACTGCAGGCTACCCCACTGCTTGCTGCGGGGAGGTGCCAGCGTCTGCGCAGATATGGGCTGACAGATATCTGCACAGGCTTCATAGTGCTGCATGACCCTGGCGGCAGGCTCTGTGACCCTTTCTCTGGGATTGCATGCAAAGTGGCCTCAGCCTGATGCATGGGTACACCAGAGGTGATCAGTCCACTGGCTCAAGACTTGAACGATTGAACAGCGATCGGGTACCTGATCAGGATTTTCGGATTTTTCCAACACTTCTACCTAGCCCCACTTCAACTTTCTCCATAGCAGGCCAGTTCTCCATGATACTGGTGCTGGTTCTTAGGGTTGGGCATTGATGCGGACGACCCGTCGGATTCGGCTTCGTCCCGGTAAGGACGTCTGGGATGGCCATCGGTCAGAAACCTTGTGTTTGGTGTTACTTTAGGGGCTGCGTCCGCGGTCGTCAATTTTGTGTTTCTTGTGGTATTAAAATAAGTCACGACTAACGAGGTATTTCTTGATATTTGGATTCAGGGAAGTCAGGAGGTGAAGACTTTGGCCTCGGCACAGGATCCTGGCTGCTCATAAGCTCGTCCGGCAAGCGCACCATGGCCAGTATCGTCGTGTGAGGGAAGATCCTGAATTTAATAAAAGTTGAGGACGTATGAGAGAGAAAAGAGGTGCAAAGTACTGCGTACTAGATGATGAACCTCCCCAGATGCCACTATACGACGCCTCTGCATAGACTTCTATATTTGCACAAAATATTAATTTCCCCAATGACACATTAGGATAAAGGAGTCACTACCTAATCCATATCCATGATTATTGATCCCTTCACTGTCCATCGCGGTGGTGGTAACGCTAGCGCTAACGTGCGGGGTCGAGTTGGCAAGACACAACATGGTGAACGAATGGGACAACCGGGAGCAACGCTGTCACAGGAATATCTGCAATTATCGCGGATTTGTATGAGTTTTTATAGATCCGCACAAAGGAATGAAGTGTACGAACCAAATGCTGGAGACAGGTCTGTCTGCGTGCTCATACCGGCCAACACTTTCTGATCAGTGGCTTCATCGTCGCCATCGTCGTTGAAGGAAGATTCTGTAAATAGCAGGATAGTTGAGTAATATACAATGAAAAGTAAAAACAACCGATACGAACCCGGGACCGTATACTCCGATCCATCATCGCCGGCAGTTTGTGACTTGGAGTGGATGGTGGTATTCGTCTTGGGACTGATGTAGGGATGGAACGTCTCATCGCTGCTTCCTGCTCAAATTAAGTCTAGTAACTATATGATGACATTAATTAAAAGACGTCGAAAAACCTTGCACAATGCGCTGGGCGAGGTTCGGCGAATGATACCGTCAATAGCGATCCATCCGGCATGAGGGGGCCATACTCCCTTTCCCTTGCCTTCCCCCGAGATACATGGGGTAGAGTTGGGACCTGCGTCGGTGACCTCGACGCTACCATCATCCACAGCGGGTGTGCGATCAGCCGCATTGGTGCCCTCGACGTTCCCGTCATCCCCAATGGGTGTGTGATCAGCCGCGTCGGTGCCCACGGCATTCCCGCCATCCACAGCGGGTGCATGATCAGCGGTGTCAATGCCCTCGATGTTACCGTCATTCACATTAGGTGCGTGATCAGCCGCGTCGGCGCCCTCGACGTTCCCGTCATCCCCAGCGGGTGCATAATCAGCCACGTCTGTGCCATTGACGTTCCCGTCATCCGCAGCGGGTTCATGATCAGCCGCGTCGGCGCCGTTGACGTTCCCGTCATCCACATCCGGTGCCTGATCAGCCGCGTAGGCATCCCTTCGACGTGCGCGTTTTGAAGACGAGAGTGTGCGAAGTACACGACGGCCCCGAGCAGCGTGAATACCAGAGCATGTGTATCAAGGCAATACACGCACCGCCGGTCACCGCAGCATGTCTAGAAAATCATTGTCAAGTATATAACTATTCGTCGCTGCACATAACACTCACCGTTGCTTGAGCTCACGACAGATCGTCTCCTGGATTTGTACATGCGGCGCGTGTGGCAAGTGCGCGACGCAGCTGGGTCTGCCTCCGAATCGCTTGCTCATCAACACCGTCGCAAGGCTGTCTTTTGAGAATGGATGCAGTCTAGGGGAAGTGCAACCGGTAAGTGACAATATAGCAGGCAACAAATAAGAGCCACCGCCACTCACACATTACTGTAACAAACCGAATACAAGGAGTGTTTCATGTCACTCACGGGAAGCCAACCGAATAATCCCGCAGCCTGCTCCAGGTTCAACTTGAGGTGTGTGAATAGCTGGAATCCTGTGACGGCAGCCAAGAAGGGACTAAAACCCCTGTTGAAACTGTTAGGTAATCGAGCCTTGAAGAATGCGCAAACGGAAAAATGAGACAGTGTATGTCTCAAAATGACATAATTAACTTCGGTTTGAATCTCCTCTTAAAATGTATTATTATATACGTGTAGTATAGTAAGGTGGAACTCTCAGCGAATCGCATATCGCTGAGAGTAAGTACTTAGGTGTTATCATTTACAAAAACAAACAAACTCATATGTATTTGTAGCTTAAAGTTGCTATTAGGTAACGTATATATAGCGAATCGCATATCGCTGAGACTTAAAGTTGCTATTAGAAACCCAGGAGCTGGTAGCCAAGTGATATAGACATATTGGTCAGTATTGATTTGGACAAAAATAATTTGTCCACGTTCTCTGAAGGAGGCACGTGATATCGACAACAATGCTCGATCACTTTTTACGCCACTCATCGTTCTTTTGTTCCCTTTTCTCTTTGTTCTCTCTCATTGTTCTTTATCCTATATATCCCGCATTCCTAGTTCCACACTCCCCATCTCGTCTCGTCTCAATTCCGCACTCGATAGGTACTTGTTTTCCCTTTCTCGCATCTCGTCTCGTCTCAATTCCGCACTCGATAGTCTTCAAAGACTTCGAGTTCTGCTTATATTTTCGCAGATTCCTCGGTAGTGCATGTTTGGACGGAAACAGCTGGCTACTCCCAAACCACCTACCGCGCTTCTTCCATTGCAACCTAAAACTAGGGACAAACAGAAAGCCACCATACCTCCCTCTACTCGTGCGCTTCGCAGTCGACCTTTGCCTAGCACTTCCGCCGATATCGAGCCTGACCCATTCGCCGAGTCTGATTTTTCTGATTTCCTTTACACCCCTAGGTCGCAATCCACAATGTCTAATCCCATTCCCTTGGGCTCTGGCCCCCATCAGTGCTCCGACACAGCACACAATCCTGACGAGATTCGTGCCCCTCCCCCCATCCCATCTGCCGTGCAGCCCCCACCGACAAACTCAGAGCTTTTTGCCATCCTCCAGAACATGGCTTTGCAAATTGCATCTCTCCAGCAGCAACCTCAGCCTTCCGCCGCGCCACTCCAACCGCTTCCCCTTTCCCAGCCTGGCTCTGGTCCACCGCTACCCCCTCCCACCCATGCCATCCCCCCGCAAGTCCCCTATGCTTTTCAACCCACCTCTCCGCCTTCAGCGATGGGCGGTTTCTTGCCTCCACCAGGGCATTCGAGCTCTGGTGCGTCATCTTCTTTGATCTCCCTTTTCCCCGATATCGAGGAGACGATGCTGCTGGCTATCATCCGGCATTCCTTCCGGCCCAATCAACTTGCTAAGCTGGACACACGCATTCATACCAAGCCGAAAAAACCTACTTATGAGTTTCAGGATGGGGTATATGTGCAAGCAGAACGTGCATCAACAAAGGATTTTCCCAATTTTGAGTCCCTCTACTACCCTCTCTCACGTTACTTCGGCGTCCTCCACGCTCATGTGCTTTCGGGTCCCCCCTCTCCTTCGATAACTGCCTTTATCCTTGGCACTTCCAGCTACCTCTCTTTGCTCTGCTCCTGGTATTTGGAGTATGACTGGATGGCACTATTAAACTACCATTTCGCTTTTCACTCTAAGCGCTTGACCGAGATGGCTAGGGGCGATTTCTCCCACTGGGGAGAACTGGATGCTTACCTTCAGGGTCAGTATCTTCTCGGCCACCCCCGCATTCGGCCAGGAAAGTCTTCCACCCCTCGCGCTGCAAATGATACTTCGAAGTCTTCACCTTGCAGAGACTTCAATTACCGAAAGTGCCTTAGGGAGAAATGCTATTGGGTCCACAAATGCCAACTTTGCGACAGTAGTGACCATGGGGCTTCCTCTTGCCCCTCTAAGAAGTCCACTTAGGGGTATGGCACGGTGGGGAAATTAACCTTGCCGTCTCCTCACCATAGCCTTCTTGGCACGTCAATTACCCAGTCACCGGCTCACTCGTCCCTGCATCCCCTCCCTTTTCCTGATCTGTTTACTCCGCATTGCCTTCCACCTCTCCGCCCCAACTCTGACCCCCGTTGCAATCTTGTACCCTCATCTCCCCCAATGCTCCCCACCATTTCCTCCCCACTAAATTTGCAAGCATGGGACTTCCATCTTCGGGACTACCCTGACCGCACATTTGTCACATCATTACTTCACATAATAAAACATGGTGCTCTTATTGGTTTTAATGGTGACGATCATGAGCAATATTGCAAAAACTTAGCATCGGCCTTTGAGCATCCGCAGGAAGTTTCTTCCTTTATTAACAAGCTTTTATTGAATTCGCATGCTGTGGGCCCGTTCCCCACTCATCCCCTACCCCACTTCCGCTGCTCTCCTCTAGGAATCGCTACGCGTAAACGCAGCTCTAAACTCCGGCTCATCAACCACCTTTCATGGCCTCCATCGTCATCGGTCAACCATGGGATTCCCGATTCTGAAGCCTCTATCACTTACGAATCCTTTGAAGCGGCACTTCAAGTCATTCGCCAATTCGGTCCTGGGACCCTTTTAGCTAAACTCGACCTTAAAGAAGCATTCCATCATATTCCGGTCGCTCCATCGCAATGGCATCTCCTCGGTTTCCACTGGGAAGATCATTTCTATCACGCGATAGTTCTTATTTTCGGCCTGCGTTCGGCCCCTTATATATTCAACCTGTTTGCCGAAGCCTTACACTGGATCATTGTGCGCCACATTCCAGCTGCTCTTCGCCACTATCTCGACGATTTCCTGCCCATATTTCGTCCTGGCACATCCCTACCCATTGCTAATGCCGCCATCGATTGGTGCCAAGCGCTTGGCCACCAACTCGGCCTCTCATTTCAACATGAAAAAACTATCCGGCCATGTACAACACTAGAGTATCTAGGGTTAGAAATTGATACTATTGCCATGGAAGCACGTTTGCCCGCTACTAAACTGACCTATCTCCGCGAGATTCTCAGTGCTGCTATTATCGCCCCCACCTTTACATTGAAGCAAGTTCAGGAACTCATTGGGTTCCTCCAGTTCTCCGCGCAGGTTATCCCTCATGCTCGAGCATTCATCCGACGCCTTATCGACTTCTCTATGTCATTCACTTCTCCATTCTCGCGCCGCCACATACCGGCTTACGCTCGGAGTGATATTCGGTGGTGGCACACCTTCTCTCATGCCTGGAATGGCATTGCCATCATCCAACCATCCCTTCCAACACTGCATGTGTATACTGATGCCAGTGGTCGAAAAGGCATTGGTGGTATATTTGGCAACCAATGGTATTCTGCACGCATACCTCGTCGCTTTCGTGAGCGCGATATCCAATTCAAGGAGATATACGCAGTTCTCCAGGCCATTACACGCTGGGGTTATCTTTGGTCCGGCCATCACATTGTGTTCCATGTTGATAACTCTGCCATTGTCGCTGCACTCACACAGGGGACCACCAGAGCACGCTTTGCCATGTCCATTGTCCGTGATATTGCCATGCTAGCATCGTTTCTGAGATTCTCCTTCTCTTCCTCTTGGCTTTCGTCCGAGACGAATGCCCTTGCTGACTCTGCCTCTCGCTTTCAATATGCACGCTTATTTACTCTTAACCCTTCTTTGTGCCCACAGAACTGCTCGAACAACCCCCGGCTCGTTGGTATCAGACGAACGCTCACCTCTCCCCACCGGTCGCCTTTTTCCTTTGGTATGGCCTCGCCAGCAGCACTAGACGAACATATACCACGGGGCAACGTTCATTCATTGACTTCATCACCCTCCGCCCTCATCTCCTCAACCAGGATCGATCCTTCCTCCCATCCAACAAGAATGCTGTCGTTGAATGGGTTGCCCATCTCGGGCTCACCAGGCGACTCAAAGCATCGACGATCAAGTCATACCTCGGTCACCTCAAGTCTCTCCACATCGACGCGGATCTCTCTTTCACAGCTGTCGAGGCTCCCCTCGTCCAGCGTGTCATCAGGGGCATCAAGCGCTATTTTGGCGAGTGTGCCCGTCATCCCGTTGCACCTATAACCCTTCCTATTCTCCAACGCCTCATTAGGTTCTCCCTCCCACACTCGTCAATTCATGCTGCAACGATCGACGCAGCCATTAAACTGGCTTTCGCAGGTTTCTTACGCTGTGGCGAATTCACCGTGAAAGGGAGTAAATTTAAAACCTTTGATCCTTCTGCTCACTTGACCAGAAGCGCCATTTCTTTCTTGCCTACTTTCGAGAACCCCTCCCACATTACTATCACTTTCCCTGCCTCCAAAACTGACCCCTTTCGGAAGGGCATCACCACTTATGTTGCCACCGTGGCTGCCGCCACTTGTGCCGTGCATGCCCTCCGATACCTTTTTATTGCAGACCCACGCCCTCCTAATTCACCCCTATTTTGCAATGACGATGGATCCCCCCTTCAGTATTCTCTCTTCGTGTCTTCTCTCCGATCCCTCCTCCACACCGCTGGTTTCGATCCTACCGACTTCGCGGGTCACTCCTTTCGGAGGGGCGCAGCTTCTTCCGCTGCTGAAGCAGGGTTTACTGATTACGAAATTCAACTGATGGGGCGCTGGCGCAGTGACGCCTACAAACTTTACATTGAGTCCTCCTGCACACGCATTCTTAACCTCTCTGCTAGGCTTCATTGGGCCGTTCCCACCGCTCAACCTCCCGGTCCGCTGGACCTTCGTCTCACTTAACCATTTGGCTTGAGCACGGCCCGATTTATTTCTGGTCGCGCAAAAGAGCGGTGGCGACGCAATAGACTCTATTTGCTCGCCCAAACTCACGAACGAACGCCAGAGATGATTTGGACAAAAATAATTTGTCCACGTTCTCTGAAGGAGGCACGTGATATCGACAACAATGCTCGATCACTTTTTACGCCACTCATCGTTCTTTTGTTCCCTTTTCTCTTTGTTCTCTCTCATTGTTCTTTATCCTATATATCCCGCATTCCTAGTTCCACACTCCCCATCTCGTCTCGTCTCAATTCCGCACTCGATAGGTACTTGTTTTCCCTTTCTCGCATCTCGTCTCGTCTCAATTCCGCACTCGATAGTCTTCAAAGACTTCGAGTTCTGCTTATATTTTCGCACCCGCCCTTCCTCTTACCCTATTTACGCTGCATGTATTTCGCTTCCGCCGGCTTGAGCACGGCCCGATTTATTTCTGGTCGCGCAAAAGAGCGGTGGCGACGCAATAGACTCTATTTGCTCGCCCAAACTCACGAACGAACGCCAGAGAATCCAACACCCTGGGTATCCGAGACATAGTGATGAAGGACGACTGATAAGAATCTTTGCGAGGCAGTGTGGACATCGGTGCTGTGGGAGTAATGTGAGTATGGCGGAAGAGGTGGAAATGAGGTGGTCAATGAATTTACTCGGCCTCCCGGATATAAACACCAATACATGTTTCTCGTCATTATACTTGAGCCATGTATTTCGGCTGTTTTGAAGCCAAGCTAAAAGTAGAGACGATGTTTCCATATTAAAACCACAATTAAAAAGCAGGGGTAAATACAGAATTTGATCCCCGAGACGTCCGAAAATCGGCTCAAATACCATACACGAGTCACGCACGTACCACAGCCCACGGCCTCCCATGACCGACACTGAATATTAGCGACTTCCCTATCATGGGCACCCATGTCAGATTCAGCGCCATTAAGAAGCATGGTGGTAGTGCAGAATAAACCTGGGGTGGTAAGGAACGAGGTTATACCAATGGGCGATCTCATAGCGCCAAAAATATCATCGATTGCAATTAGCAACCATGCATCCGAACTTGGAAGATCAAGAAATGCTGAGCAGTTTGTGTAGATATTTATTCAGGTGATGAATCGTGATTGTCGAGTGTCCCACACAGCCTGACACGTTACTTTCTATTAAACAATAGTATGGGTTGGCTTAATGTCAATGCACCACAATGGCTCAATAAGCTTGTAATGAATGTACCAATCAATGTGTCAGTAAGCGAATCACCTTCTGACATGATAGGTTGGGTGTACATGGGTTAAGTCAGGCATCAGCCCACTGAGCATGGTCAAAGGACAAATCGGTAATTTATTTTTCATTTTGAGATAGCGGAATGACGATAATTCTGAATCATTTATGGACAAAAATAAGAGTATTGTGTTAGATGTCCATATCGGCCGATACCCTACACAACCTCTATCCGGCCAAAGACACAGAAAGACAAGACGGTTGAGAAACGAATCATCGGTATCGCCAGTTTTAGGCGTTGGAAGGATGCTTCTTAATGGCGCTTAATCTGACATGGGTGCCCTGATAGGCAAGTCGCTAATGCTCAGTGTCGGTCATGGGAGGCCGTGGGCTGTGGTTCGTGACTCATGTATGGTATTTGAGCCGATTTTCGGACGTCTCGGTGATCAAATTCTTTATTTGCCCCAGCGTGGTTTTAATATGGAGACATCATCTCTACTTTTACCGTCGCTTCTTTCTCCACAACCAGTGGTCACACTGGTCGCAATTATATGAGGCTTGGAGAACCCATCAAATGGTGGAGGATCGCCAGGAGGGCTGAAGCAGCCGAAATACATGGCTCAAGTGTGGAGACTGTATAATGGCGAGAAACATGCATTGGTGTTGATATCTGGGAAACCGAGTAAATTCCTTCGTAGGGTCTATGGCATCGGTCGTGCATTGATTTGGTATACATTAAACCTGTGACATCCCTTCAAAGTCCGCGACGATGTCTATTTCCACGAACCTCGTCGAGAAATCACTGACCCTGTTTTGCTTGCAAGCTAACTTGTACGTCGAGGCATTACAACAGACTGCATCGGTGGTAACTGCGTACTTGGTGGGGCGTCAACAACGCCTCTAATATCGCTGGGACTGATTGCTTTGGCGGTTTAGGACAGGGTGCAGGATCCTATTGACGAGGCTTATGATCCCCGTCAGTGGAAGTGACGAGCGAGAGAGCTTCTGGTTGTCGACATCCATGGACAGTTGCAGCAACTGTGATGCTTCCTCTAAATATTCAAAGTAAATGGCACATACCCTCTTGTCTTGTTGCATTTTTTGCATCTCTTTCTTAGTCACCTTCTCTCGACCTTGCGTGGGTCTAGATAAGACACAGTGGGTAAACAAACGAGCTTCTGGGACTTTGACAACTATGAGCAGGTGCTGTAACTGCAACGGGACTGTTGGGAATTTTCTTGTTAGGCCGTCGTGGTGCAGTGTTTGGCAAGGTTTGGACTTTGGCAATGGCTTCGAACTCATCAACATACCTTATCGAAGGAGACGCAGAAGAATATTTGCCCATGCTGCGTGACCCTGGTGGCAGGCTGTGTTACCCTTTCTGTGGAATTCTATGCAAAGCCGTCAGTCAGCCTGATGCCTGGATGCCTCAGACACAATCAGTCGACTGGCTCAGGACTTAGGCAGCGGGGATCAGGAAAGCTAACACCTATTCAGGCCGACACGGCTGATAATGATATTCGGTTTCTTCCGATACTTTTACCAAACCGTGCCTCCAATTTCTCCCCATACTAGCACGGCTCCCCATGCAAACATTATGAGTATGGATTGACCCTCAAGTGATAGAGCCTTATAATCCTTTATGAATTTGAAGAGTTTATTCCCCAACGGAACGGTCGATTGTCTAAGGGTGCTTAGAGGTATCCGCCAAGGTGTGATAGGAATATTGAGGCGACAGCATAGCAGTCACCAGGAAGTTGCGGGGAACCATTTTAGCTGGCGGATCCTCAATAAACACCATGAGATCGATTACATACGCCAGCACTACTATGACCCTGCCGATATTCGCTTCTTCGCTAGTGCCAAGCCCGGATATAAAGGCGGTATACGTATTTATGAGAAGCCATTTCCCCTGATATCGGATTTTACGCGGGTAAGATGGCCTCCTTTAAAATGATTTTAGCATGCAATGGATGGTGTTTACAAGAACGAACATGCCTCAAGAGATCCACCCCCTCTTTAACAATTGTGCTCAATTGTCCCACTGTTAGCTGTTTTTCCCGCAGCAGCCTATTCTTTGTCTTTTCCCCCTCGCCTGTGTCTATGAGCCTTACAACCCCCCTTTGGTGCTCCTCCACACGTCGTGTGCTGAAGAAGCACTTCCCAACCAACATGGAGATCTTGGTGCCGTACAGTAGCTTCGTCCCGATCCGCTCCGATGTCTATTTCCACGAATATCGTTGAGCAATCGCTTACCCAGTGTTGCTTTCGAGGTAACTGATCGAGCTTGTACGTCGAGGGACATTACAGCGGGCTGGATCGGTTGCAACGGCATACGTGGTCGCGGCCAATGTTGACGGGGCTGATTTCTTTGCCGTTTGAGGACAGGATGCAAGATCCTGTTTCGGAGGCTTATGATCCCGCTGAGTGGAAGTGGCGAGCGAGAGAACGTGTGGTCAACATATATGGGCAGTTGCGGCAACAGTGATCCTTTTCCCTTTCTGCTTCCTTTTTCTCCTTCTCTGGGCTTTTCGCGGATGTCTGCCGCTATGGTAGTGACTGGAAACATTTCCTGACGCTGTTCCTGTGGAAATGCTAGGAAGATTAGGAAAACCAACCTATCTCATGAGTTGTTGGGTATGACTCGGTCGGCGCTCTTGGACATGTTGAAGTGACGAGCGAGAGAGCTTCCGGTCGTCGACATCCATCATCACTAACAGTTTGTGACTTGGGGTGGATGGTGGTATTTGTTTTGGGACTGATGTGGGGATGGAACGTTCATCGTTGCGTCCTGCTCAAATTAAGTCCAGTAACTATCTGATGACATTAATTAAACGATGTCGGAAAACCTTGCACAATGCGCTGGGCAAATGATCCTGTCAATAGTGATCCACCCAGCATGAGGGCCCATACTCTCTAAGATCGACCCCCTTCACCTTGTCTTCCCACGAGATGCGTGGGGTATAGTCCGGATGTTCATCGGCGCTTTTGATGTTCCCATCATCCACATGCACAATATGATGACCGGCAGTTTGTGACTTGGGGCGGAAGGTGGTATTCGCCTTGGGAATGATGTGGGGATGGAACGTGCCAGCATTGGGTCCTGCTCAAATGAGGTCAGATGGCATTAATTAAATGACGGCCTTGTCCAATGCGCTGGGCGAATGATCCCGTGAACAGTAATCCATCCGGCATGAGGGGGCCATACTCTCTAAGTTCGACTCCCTTTCCCTTGTCTTCCCATGAGATATGTGGGGTAGAGTCGGGATCTGTGTCAGTGCCCCCAAGGCTACCGTCATCCACAGCGGGTGGGCAATCAGCCGCATTGATGCCCTTGATGTTACCGTCATCCACAGCGGGTGCGTGATCAGCCGCATCAGTGCCCACGACGTGACCACCATCCACAGCGGGTGCATGATCAGCGGCGTCGATGCCCTCGATGTCACCGTCATCCACAGCGGGTGCGTGATCAGCCGCGTCGGCGCCCTTGAGGTTACCGTGATCCGCAGCGGGTGCGTGATCAGCCGCGTCGGCACCCTTGACGTTCCCGTCATCCACAGCCAGTGCCTGATCTGCCGCGTCGCGACCTTGACGTGCGCGTTTTGAAGACGAGAGTGTTCCAAATAAATGATCGCGCCGAGCAGCGTGAATACCAGAGCGATGTGTATCAAGGCAATACACGCACCGCCGATCACCACAGCATGTCTAGAAAATCATTGTCAAGTATTTGACTATTCGTCGCTGCACATAACACTCACCGTTGCTTGAGCTGATGACAGATAGTCTCCTTGATGTGTACATGCAGCACATGTGGGAAGTGTGCGACGCAGCTGGTCTGTTTCCGAATGGCTTGCTCATCAGCACTGTCGCAAGGGTTCTTTTGAGAATGGATGCAGTCTAACAGCAGTGCAACCGATAAGTGACAGCATAGCAGGCAACAAATAAAAGCCACCGCCACTCACACATCACTGTAACAAACTGAATTCAAGGAGTGTTTCATGTCACTCATGGGAAGCCAACCAAATAATCCCGCTGCCTGCTCCAGGTTCAACTTGAGGTGTACAAATAGCTTGAATCCTGTCACGGCAGTGAAGAAGGGACTAAAACCCCTGTTGAAACCCAGGAGCTGGTAGCCAAGTGATATAGACATATTGGTCCGTATATCCAACACCTTGAACTGGGTATTCCAAGATGTAGTGGTGAAGGATGACTGATAAGAATCTTTGTGAGGCGGTGTTGACATAGGTGCTGTAGCAGTAATGTGAGTATGGGGGAGGAGGTAGCAATGCGATAAACAAGGACAGATACATGTACTGAGCGTTTGAGATGTTGCCTGTGAAAATCCAAGTTGAAATGGAAATAATGGCGGGGACCATGGATAGCATGAAGTTCAACTGTGTCATCAACAGACACAGGAACACCAATGGGAGTATTAAGTGTTGAAGACAAAAGGCACCGCATATATGTGGCAGGGTTAACATATTTGGGGACTGTCTGAATAACGGTGATACCGGTGCGGTAACAACATGATCGGTCATCACGATCAGGCTCCACTCATCCACACGTCTCACATATGAGCACATGGTCCTTTTGTTTATGTAGAATATATAAAGGGATAACCTACATAGCTTAACCTCAGTCCGTTATACTTATACGAGACTGAGGTGAGCACAGAACGATCCTTTCTCTCTTAGTATATGCACTTACTGTATACAATAGCTCTTCTTAGGTACACATTATATGAGTCCGTTATACTTATACGAGACTGAGCTCTTCTTAGGGACTATATATTTCAACAGGTTATGGGCCTTTGTCCCTACTGAGACACTTACCCAATTTTTTTTCCGCCGCCATGTCTATGCCGGCCTCTACCCCGTCCATCCCTCTGTTGCGCACGTCTGTTGTTTATGCAGATACTAAGCTCGATAAGGATTTGGGAAACTACTCTGAATGGTACCGCAGTGCTCGGCACTACCTCACGGTCACTGGCCTCATTTCCTATGCCCTTGGCACCACCCCCTCCCCAGTATCTTCCGATCCTCTTGCTATGCAGAACTGGGCTGCAAATGATGGCCTCACCCATGCCTTGATCCTCTCAACCCTATCCAGGGCTGAGTGGGACTTCGCCGAGCCTATTCAGGGTGCGAAGCCCTGTTGGGACGCCCTTCTGCTTCGCCATCGGAACGAGGGGCCCATTCGCCAGGTGCAACTGATCCAGGAGGCCCTCACTCTCCAGTGTTCCAAGTCGATCTCTCTCTCTACTACCGCCTCTCAAATATGCCGTGCTATCTCCCGTGCGTTCGAGATGGGCCAGCTCACTGAGGACCTTTTTAAGTGCATTGCCTTATTGAACTCCCTTGGGGATTTTCCCCATTTACGCTCCTTGATCACACGAGACCTTTCTGAGTCCTCTGCATCTACCCCTTACACTTCCGCTCGCATTATCCTCCTGCTCGAAAATGAGCAGCGCCTTCTTGCATCTGATACCCAGCGTACTGCGCCTGTGGACACCATCGCCCTTTCAACACAATCCGCTTCCCCGAAATGTCCTGTTGTTACCTGTAGCAACCCGAATTGCTGCAAACAGGGACACACGATCGCGTACTGTGTTTCAGCTGGGGGGGGGATGGCTGGCAAAAGCATCGAAGAAGGCAAGGATGCCTGGCGCAGGGATCTGGAAGCTAAGAAATCCGGAAATTCTACACCTGCACCTACAGGTAAGTTCCCCATCAGCATCACAGGTGCGAACGGTCAAGTCTTTACCGCATATATGGACACGCCCCTACCAAATGATGCATCTTTCGCGGGTACCGTGATTGAAGAGCCTGCCATGGTGATGACGCCTTCTGATCAGGCTGAATATGCTGGATGGATAGCCACTAATGATAACCCACATGTCACCGTAAATTGGAACCTACATAGTTCTCCAGTGGGCACATCGGCGCTGGGCACATCAGTGCTGGGCACATCAGTGCTGGGCACATCAGTGCTGGGCACATCAGTGCTGGGCACATCAGTGCTGGGCACATCAGTGCTGGGCACATCAGTGCTGGGCACATCAGTGCTGGGCACATCAGTGCTGGGCACATCAGTGCTGGGCACATCAGTGCTGGGCACATCAGTGCTGGGCACATCAGTGCTGGGCACATCAGTGCTGGGCACATCAGTGCTGGGCACATCAGTGCTGGGCACATCAGTGCTGGGCACATCAGTGCTGGGCACATCAGTGCTGGGCACATCAGTGCTGGGCACATCAGTGCTGGGCACATCAGTGCTGGGCACATCAGTGCTGGGCACATCAGTGCTGGGCACATCAGTGCTGGGCACATCAGTGCTGGGCACATCAGTGCTGGGCACATCAGTGCTGGGCACATCAGTGCTGGGCACATCAGTGCTGGGCACATCAGTGCTGGGCACATCAGTGCTGGGCACATCAGTGCTGGGCACATCAGTGCTGGGCACATCAGTGCTGGGCACATCAGTGCTGGGCACATCAGTGCTGGGCACATCAGTGCTGGGCACATCAGTGCTGGGCACATCAGTGCTGGGCACATCAGTGCTGGGCACATCAGTGCTGGGCACATCAGTGCTGGGCACATCAGTGCTGGGCACATCAGTGCTGGGCACATCAGTGCTGGGCACATCAGTGCTGGGCACATCGGCCCCTCCCCTTCTCAGCTCACCTCCCGTTCCACACCCCTTCTGGCTTGATACAGGTGCCAGTATACATGTATCACCAGACCATACCGACTTTATCTCCTTACGCACCATATCCCCACGCCCTGTCACAGGCCTGGGGGGGTCATCGGTCATGGCTATCGGATTGGGTGATGTTCACCTTCGCATTGAGAATGGGACCCACATTATTCTCCGTGATGTTCTTTACATCCCTACTGCATCCGTTCGACTTATCTCTGTTAGGTGTATCACTAGAGATTCCAATGTGACTGCTCATTTCAGTCATTCCTCATGCTGGCTCACGAGTCCTTCTGGTGCAACCATTGCGCAAGGCTCACTACTTCCCCACAGGAACTTATATTCCTTAACATTACAGTCTACTGCCTCTGACCAGGTTTTCTTCTCCCATGGTCATCCTGATCTTGCCACATGGCACCGTTGTTTGGGTCACGCGAATTATCAATCCATCCTGGATATGGTCAAAAATGGTCTCATCAAAGGTGTGCCACTCTCCACTCACCAGCATCCACCCAAGTGTGATTTTTGCATCCTCGGAAAGCAGACCAAAAATTCTGTACCCAAGGTGAGAGCACAGGGGGATGGGCATAAGGCTACAAGGCGCTTGGAAAAGGTCTGGGTGGATTTGGCAGGTCCTAATGATGTTGCATCCCGCACAGGATCATTATATATTATGAATATTATTGATGATTACTCACATTACCCCTGGTCAATCCCGCTAACCCATAAAAGTGATGCTTTTCTGGCGCTCCAGACCTGGGAACGTGCATGGGAGGTGGAGACCGGCCTGAAAGTCGGAGTGTACAGGACAGACAATGGCGAATTAAGAAGTAATCGAATGCAACAGTGGCTCGAGTCTCGTGGGACCCGGCACGAATACACAGCACCTTATACATCTGCGCATATAGGCCGTGTCGAGCACATACACCATACTTTAATGGGGAAGGCACGTACTATGCGTATATATGCTGGCTTACCTGCCCAATTTTGGGAGGAATTTTACCTTACTGCGACTCATGTACATGCAAAAACTACTACAGTTCAACTTCAGAAACGATCACCTTGGGAACTTTGGCATGGCCGGTCACCGGATGTCACTTATTTACGGGAGGCAGGGTGTCGGGCATTCGTCCTCATCCTCAGCAAACATAACCCCAAAGTATACGAGCGATCAATCGAATGTATTCTTCTAGGATACGAACCCAACATGAAGGCGTATCGATGCTCCCAAAGACGAATTTGATTTATGTCTCTTACCACGTGCGATTCCTTGAAAGTCACGATGGCCACATTAGGCCAAGCCCAGGCTCTAATGGTACGTTACCACCACCGCACATCCCATTGACTCATGATATGAACCCCTCACCACCCCCGTTGGATGACTCTGAGCCGATCATTCCTACACCTAGTACCTCCAATGTGCCACCAGCTCTCCCTATCCCAGGTACCGATTCGATACCCCCTGTCCCTCCTGTCCCAGCACTCCCTGTGCCCACTGATATTAACATCCGTCGGTCCAATCGCATAGCCACGCGCATTGCAGATCGCCCCTCCCGGGTAGCTACTGCTGTCCAGGCCTCCATTGACAGTGCAGCCCATGTGCGTGCACAGAAAGAACAGCGTCGCCTTGCTCTTCAGCAATTGCATGCAGACATTGCTGACATTCCCGAGGACACAGAGGAGCCGGGGGGGCTGGCCGAGTCCCATGAGGACGTATTAGCTGCGATCTCTAGTGGTTCAGTGCCCTATGAGATGGACCCACTTACCTGGGAGGAGGCCAGGGATTCACCTCAAGGTGATGCTTGGCGTCTCAGCTACCAGGAGGAACTTGCATCTCTGAAAAGTATGGGAGTATACAGGTTAGTTCCACTGTCTGATGTCCCCTCGGGCACCAAGATCCATAAGGGCAAGCCCATTTTTCATGTCAAACGGAATGCCCTAGGTGAGGTGACTCGGCGCAAGACTAGGCTGGTGTTTCGGGGGTACGAGCAGGTTCATGGCCGGGATTACACTAAAATGACCTCACCTACAGCTCGGATGGAGTCGTGGCGACTTCTCCTGCATATCGCAGCACATTTTGGTTGGGATGCACAACAGATTGATGTCAAGACCGCTTTCCTGTATGGCCTACTCCCTGACGATGAGACTCAATACATGTATCAACCAGCGGGCTTTGAAGAAGCAGGAAAGGAGTCTTGGGTTTGGCATCTTATCCGGGGTTTGTATGGCATGAAACAAGCTGGCCGCATCTGGAATCGGACCATGCATGACAAGATGGTGGAGTGGGGGTTCACACAATTGTCCAGTGAATCATGTATATATTACCGCCACACCTCGCAGGGCACAATAATCGCTGCTGTCCATGTGGACGACTTTTTGTCCATTGCATCCTCCCAGGCCGAGAATGAACGGTTCAAAGCACAGATGCGAGAAGCTTGGACCATTTCTGACCTCGGGGAAGTCAGTTTCGTTGTTGGTATTGCGGTTGAATGGGACCGGTCAAGTCACACCGTTAAACTCTCCCAGACTGCACTTATCGATCGGATTATTTCCCAGTTTGGCCAGTCTGACTCTTCTCCTCTCTCCATCCCCATGGTCCCTGGCCTGAAATTGCGGCGCGTCCTTCGATCTGCCCTTCCCCCAGATGATCAGGAGCACCTCTCTAAACTCCCATATCGCTCTCTCGTCAGGTCCCTCCTCTATTTAGCTATTTCCACCCGGCCCGACATCTGTTATGCTGTCCAGCAACTCTCCCAGTACCTTGACTGCTACTCATACGAACACTGGAATGCTGCCATTCGGGTCATACGCTACCTCAAAGGCACTCGGACCATGCAACTCCACCTTGGGGGCCCTTCCCCCATGCAGCTGGTGGGCCACAGTGATTCAGATTGGGCCAACTGCCTCGACACGCGTAGGAGTGTGGGGGGGTTTGCATTCTCCTTGGGCTCTGGCGTCGTGTCTTGGAATGCCCGAAAACAAAAAACAGTTGCTGCGTCTTCCTGCGAAGCCGAGTACATCGCAGCCTTCACTGCCGCAAAAGAAAATGCATGGTTGCAGTCAGTCTTTTCTGGTATTAACCTCCCTTTTAGGGACCCTACAGTAATCCATTGTGACAATAACGCCGCCATTTGCCTCTCAGAGGATCCACTACTACACGATCGAGTCAAGCACATCGACATAAAATACCACTTTATTCGAGAATGTGTAGAGTCCGAAGCACTAAAACTCAAGTACATAAACACTAAGAACAACCTGGCTGACATATTCACTAAGGCACTAGAGAGCCCACAATTTGTGCGACTTCGAGGACTCCTAGGCCTACAATAGGTACAGAATACAGGAGGAGTACTGCGGTGAGGAGGAGTGTTGAAGACAAAAGGCACCGCATATATGTGGCAGGTTAACATATTTGGGGACTGTCTGAATAACGGTGATACCGGTGCGGTAACAACATGATCGGTCGTCACGATCAGGCTCCACTCATCCACATGTCTCACATATGAGCACATGGTCCTTTTGTTTATGTAGAATATATAAAGGGATAACCTACATAGCTTAACCTCAGTCCGTTATACTTATACGAGACTGAGGTGAGCACAGAACGATCCTTTCTCTCTTAGTATATGCGCTTACTGTATACAATAGCTCTTCTTAGGTACACATTATATGAGTCTGTTATACTTATACGAGACTGAGCTCTTCTTAGGGACTATATATTTCAACATTAAGGCCATCAGAGTGATCCCGCTTAGGACCACAATTGGTCTGGTGAAACTGAGGGGCTTCATCATCGTTGTAGAAGTGATGATTTTATTCAAGTGCTTGGATTCGGTGGTAGTGCAGAATAAACCTGGGGTGGTAAGGAATGAGGTTATACCAATGGGCGATATCATAGCGCCAGAAATATCATTTATTGGAATTAGCAACCATGCATCCGAACTTGGAAGATCAAGAAATGCTGAGCAGTTTGTAAAGATATTCATTCAGGCGATGAACAGTGATTGTCAAGTGTCCCGCACGGCCTGACGCGTTTCTTAAGATAGATCAAGCTATGAAATTCTATTTCCTTTCTATTAAAAAATAGTATGGGTTGGCTTAATGTCAATGCACAAACTACAATGGCTCAATAAGCTTGTAATGAAGTACTTCTACCAATCAATGTGTCAGTCAGCGAATCACCTTCTGACATGATAGGTTGTGTGTACATGGGTTAAGTCAGGCATCAGCCCACTGCGCATGGTCAAAGGACAAATCGGTAAATTCATTTTTTCATTTTGACATCAGCGGAATGACGATAATTCTGAATTATTTATGGACAAAAATAATAGTATTTATCTTCATTGTTTTAGATGTAATGAAACCATATCTGCCGATACCCTACACAACCTCTATCCGGCCAAAGACACAGAAAGACTAGACGGTTGAGAAACGAATCATCGGTATCGCCTGTTTTAAGCATTGGAAGGATGCTTCTTAATGGCGCTCAATCTGACATGTGTGCCTGGGGACCCATGATAGGGAAGTCGCTAATGCTCAGTGTCGGTCATGGGAGGCCGTGGGCTGTGGTACGTGACTCGTGTATGGTATTTGAGCCGATTTTCGGACGTCTCGGGGATCAAATTCTGTATTTACCCCTGCTTTTTGAATTGTGGTTTTAATATGGAAACTTCTTTTTCCACAACCAGTGGTCACACTGCTCACAATCACACGAGGCTTGGAGCACCCATCAAATGGTCGAGGATCGCCAGGAGGGCTCAAACAGCCGAAATACATGGCCCAAGTATAATGACGAGAAACATGTATTGGTGTTTATATCTGGGAGGCCGAGTAAATTCGTTGACTACCTACCTTCCTTCCTTCTTGACTGGCGTAGTCGTAGGGTCTATGGCATCGGTAGTGCATTGACTTGGTATACATTAAACCTGTGACACGACATCAAGTGGGCTAAAGATTGGCGGACGTTGCATGCGATCAAATGGCATGGTGGGGGCGATCCCGGCGGAAGCCCTTCGATATATTAACTGATACATTAAAAATTTATATTCCTAGTCAAACATGCGCTCGATTATTATTGGGTAGCTTCAATCCATCCGCGGATTGATTAAATATATGCGCTTTGCATATGAATTGGGTGGATTATTCATCACAAGGGTGATCCATCGATATCGAGACGACCAATCCATGTGAGCTATAAAAATTAATTCATCATGCCTTGTATGATCTAAGTAGAGTGTGGTTCATTTTCCAGCAGCCTAAATGGGGAACATGACTCGCAGTTCCACCTAGTCTCCTGGCCACACGCGTTCCTACCCACTAAGAGCCGTCATATGGGCATACACGGTACATGTTTTCGGCTCCCAGCAGAGATGATAGGACGGAGGGCAATGACACAGGGGTGGCATTAGGCCGCCGAAAGGTTACAGTGGTAAGCACAGCGGGAATTGGAAATGGTGGATAACGGGTTATTTTCACATTCTTGTACAGACTTTTCGTATTGTTTTTTTTTTTTGCGTTTATCTTGACCTCGACTCTAAACAACAGACTGTTCATGCGCTCTTTGATTGTCCTATTAAGGAAACGAAGCAAAGGGACGCATTAATGAACCCAATGAAAGCTCACAATGAAGGAAAACCCATCGATCGATTCTTCACTGCTTACAGGTAATTTCAACGTCTTTCACATAGAATTCATCTTCTTGACAGCTATCGCACCACTATTTTCTACGGTACCAGACGCACTGCGTCCCGCCTTTTATCCACAATTTAAACTAGCTCATGTGGGTCTTAGCGTACAAGGTAAAAATACTGTGTGTGATGGGGCAAACAATGTTGTTGTGACAAAAACCGGCAATGCTCATACCCCAAACGCGGGAACACTGCCAGATCATATATCGGACTAGACCACCCGCTTATATTTTGCCTTGCATCGTACGAGCGCATTTTTCACCCACACGTGTATATATGTATGCGATGCTATGAAGTGCAAGCTCAGTCGTTTCCCTACACCCCAGCTGGGCAGCGGCTGAGTCTTGGGCATCCGCTGCCCCTCTTCTATTCTAGCTCAGTCCAATTTTGTCAGTTGTGCTGTCTTTCATTGTCCTGTAAATACCGCACCAACTTGGGAGCTCCCAAATCAAGCTCGGCCTCCTTCCACTTGAGACTGAATGCTTTGGCATTTGAGGACAGGGTGCAGGATCCGGTTGACGAGGCTTGTGGTCCCCTTCAGTGGAAGTGACGAGCGAGAGAGCTTCTGGTTGTCGACATCCATGGACAGTTGCGGCAACTGTGATGCTTCCTCTAAATATTCAAAGTAAATGGCATGCCCGTACTCTCTTGTCTTGTTGCATCTGTTACATCTCTTTCTTAGTCTCCTTCTCTAGACCTTGCGTGGGCTTCGACAAGACACAGTGGGCAAACGAAAGAGCTCCTGGGACTTTGTCAACTATGATCAGGGGCTGTAACTGCGACGGGACTGTTGGGAGTTTTCTTGTTCGGCCGTCATAGTGCAGTGTTTGGCAAGGCTTAGAGTTTGGGCATGGCCTCGAACTCGTCAACATACCTTATCGAAGGCGACGCGCAAGAAGACTTGCCCATGCTGCGTGACCCTGGTGGCAGGCTGTGTGACCCTTGCTGTGGAATTCTATGCAAAGCCGTCAGCCTGATGCCTGGATGCCTCAGACACGATTAGTCGACTGGCTCAGGACTTAGGCAGCGGGGATCGGGAAAGCTGGCACCTATTCAGGCCGACACGGCTGATAATGATATTCGGTTTCTTCCGATACTTTTACCAAACCGTGCCTCCAATTTCTCCCCATGCAAACATTATGAGTATGGATTGACCCTCAAGTGATAGAGCCTTATAATCCTTTATGAATTTGAAGAGTTTATTCCCCAACGGAACGGTCGATTGTCTAAGGGTGCTTAGAGGTATCCACCAAGGTGTGATGGGAATATCGAGGGGACAGCAGACTTACCATATCTTCGACGGTTTGAACTCAGAGGACTTTTACACATTGTTCCCATTTGTCAGGCCTCGTTTTGACCTTCTTGAAGAGCCGTGTGGCGAAAACGTTTGCCAAAAAGAAAATCTAGAAGCCATGGAAAAGTAACCAAATATTTTCAGTTGTTTGCAGTTCGTGCTCTCACTAATCTCAAGAACCTCTTCCAAAGCATCCGATATAATATCGACCGCGCACCTGATGGCTCCCGAGTTTGGCCCAAGCAGACGGAAGCCGACAAGTTTGGCATTAGGGCGGGCGAAACGTTCCAGACAGTTGGGGAATGATTTCGCAACATGGTTCTCCAAGTCAATTAAGGATGCAGCTCTTAACAGGTGACCAAGAAAGGTACCCATGACAAAAAGGCCATCATTCGGATATCAACCCGCTTATATGGAATGTATACCAACAGTGTGTATATTACGATTCACGTATGCCGATCATTAGCTGATATGTGCGTGAATAGTTATTAGGACTTAAAGGACAATAATTTGCCTGGAATTGTGTCATGTGCTGGTTCAGGCCATAAACATATTGGTTGCAATATATTGATTTGGGTTTCTGTGTCCCACCTTCATTGGCAAGCAAAGAATATATTTTGCGTCGGCACCCTTCTTTTGTGCAGCCAGCAGACGGGTGGTGCTCAAGCCAAGGAAAGTGCGAGTTGGAGGGTAACATGCCCAGGAGCATGAGCAGCGGGAACGGCCAATGGAAACGGGCAGAGAGGCTAAGAACACGGGACACAAAGGACTCGATGTAAAGCTTGTAGTCATCGTTATGCCTTCTTCCGAACAATTGGCTCTCATATTTGGTGAAACCAGCATCCGCAGCGACGGTGGCAGCTCCCCAAATGGGGTGGCATCGGAGGCAACTGCAGATAGTACCACCGCGAAGGCCAGACACAAATGAGATATATTGCAATGCACAGCTGATGGCACATGTAGTTAGGAGTCTCTACTCCGGCAGTGTGAATGCTAACCCCTTTTCAGAATGTGTCCGTTATGGAGGCAGACAAGGCGATATTGAGGCTAGAGGGGCTGTAACGTATCCAAGTTGTTTCATTCATCTTCCCACCATAAGTTGTGGTGTGGCTAAATAGGTGGCAATCTGAGGAGTACTACTAGTCTATGGTGCACAACACCTAAACACGGCCACTTTCTAACTAACAACTTGAAGCTTTCAAAGTTCACCCAACTCCTTATTCCTTTGGTACCCCCGGGTCAGAAGGGTTTAGTAGTATCAGATCCTTAAACGACGTTCAATCGTGTAAGGATGCGATGAATGGGTAGTGGAGTTTATATTTATATACCCTTTACCAAAGAGTAAGAAATCTGTAGGATCAGACTCCATCTGGTGTCGCTCTGGAATGCGTTTATGGGACTGCTTGTCACAATGGTTAGTAAATTTCAAATTCTACATAACATCAGTGGCGCTATATTAGCGGAGGGTCGTGTGGCCTCTAATATCAGCCTTTTTGAAGACAACGAAGATGACGACGGGTAGAGAAGACTGCTGTTGAAGACTTGCGATCCGCGAAAAGTCTACTACTCCCCATCTCACGTGTCGCTCCCTTTGATTGAGAACACTTTGACTTTGAAGAAAAATTGTTATTAACTTGGGTATATTAGTAAGGTTGAATATATGCCTTTTGGGAAAAGATTTTAGTTTACGGTACTTGGGCCAAGTGCATCTGACTACGGACCTACTGTGTTACGTGATACGGGGGGTTGTTTTTCTTAAAATTACATTTATATACCGCATCGCAACGCGTTTTGACTCCAGCTGAATCCAAATGTGAAATTAGTTTCTTGCCAAAAGTTCTCGATCGTGAGATATCAAACTTGCCGACTTTGATTGTCCGCAACTGTAGTACAGGCGCTTTACCACGGTTACAACTCTACTCCAAATATGTGCCAAGTCGGTCCACCAAAAACAGGTGGCATCAGCATGTGTAATGATTACTGTATGGATACACTGATTTGCCACAGATGGAAGATAGTAGATGGAACTTGATGATAGAACATAGAACATGGCAGCGTAAGCATGAAGTGATGGCAATTCGTTATCAGATGGAAGTTGTTTGGCGGTCAAGTAAGTCCTCTCCTTTCATCAGGTTTTTGGCTTCACTGATTGCTCTGTGTAGCACATGTTCGTTAGATCGGCACGCTTTTTTTTTGTTAAAGATGAACAGGAAAACCCAGCTAGCGTCTAACACTTGCACAATGGTATCCCTCATCTGATTCAGGACTATCCATCTTCGGCACGTCAAAAAGGTCACTATCATCATCCATTAAACCTAACAGTGACAGATTTCATTCCTGCTGCGCCTGCGTTGCAGCCTGAATCTCCGCGTTAGCCTTGATACGAGGGATGATACTAATTGCACGCGCTTTAGGTGGGACGGTTGTGCAGAGGCTGCTGGTGGGGGATTTGTCTCGTCGGATGCAGCACTTGAATCATTATCGAGTTTACTGGGGAGGATTTCCAGAGGTTTTGATGAGACTTTGTCGTTTGAAGATGATGGACCTATGCTTCCTTGCTGCTGGATCGCGGAACGAGGTGTGAATTATGTGTCTACATCCATGCCATCATCCAAGAACACATTGGCATCTGGGTCAGGGTCTGCATGGCATGGCGAGGCTCAATTCGTGCCGATAGATCTTTTCATCGTCGGCGTCGCAATCCAGAGCACAAGCCGCACGTTTTGCCTCTGCAGGACGAAGTCGGGCGCGTTTAAGTGGTGAAGGGCCGTGACGCTTAGTACTTGTAGCCTTCTTCGGTAACTGTGAAGATGGTTCTGAAGGTGTTGGAACGACCGCACCAATTTTTGATTGGGTTGACTTTACAGGACCTTGAAAATTCTGGAGTTGGGCAAGAGGGGTGGGTGCGGACGTGGATGCCTGAAAGCCCACGACCAGTTGCGAGAACGAGTGTGATACGGACAATTCGACCTGTTCGCTTCTTCTAAAAGGTGAGACGTGAGTGTTTGGAAATGGCACAACGTCGTCATCGGATTCCCCGGAATATATGGTGTCGAGCTGCTGTTGCGTTATTTATTGATCATTGTGAAGAGAGGTGGATGTCATCTTTGGGTATATTAGTTGGGTTGAACACATTCCCTTCGGTACAAGATTTTAGGCCACGTACTTGGGTCAGTCAGTGTCTGACTACATGACCTATTATGTCACGTGAGACGCGTTTTGACTCCGCTTTCCTTTCTGCGATCATAGCAAGAATGTGATTATCCCACCTTGACGTTACCTCTGGTAACTAAAAGCTGTAACAAGACAGTTACACTCAGTCGTGCGCAGATAGTATGCAAACGTCTGATTAATTACCTGTAACAAGACAGTTACACTATGTTGCATAAGTACAAGTAGGTAAGCAAGAAACCATTACAGCTGTTCCGGGTACCGATGGCGGAGTTCCAATTTCAATAAAATTCCGTTTTAGATTGTCAAACAAATGACGCTGTATCTTGCGAACAGGGTGTGATTAAGACACAACAATTTGGGATATATATATAGTAGTATGGGGCATTGTGCCTATAACTTAAATGTAGCTTATTACATGGTATTTATAATTTACTCCTACACCATTGCACTGGCTCTCCTGCCTCCATTTTGGCTTGGATGAGCCCAATGATTGGTGTACACAATATTGTTTACTGCATATAGCTACTTAAAGGAGATGTCGGCTTAATACTTGCTCTATAATGAGGGGGTTACTCTCTACATGCCAGTGGGACTCTTCTTAGACTGCCTTATTTTAGCACATTTGTGCAGAGATAAATTGGGATACTATAAGTAAATATTTAGCTAGCTTTGTACCTATAATTGAGATCTGTATGTAGTTGTAAATGATATGTGTTGAGACAGATGCATCTTGCTAACCGAGTGGACCATCCATGTGCAGTTGTCACACTGTGACGCGTCTTCACCCCGCAAAATTCCTCGTTTACACTCACATGAGTCAAAAGAAGATACCCATTGACTTGACTGGTCCTGCTACAGTGAAGAAATCAAGTCTGAAAAGGCAGCGTGATAGTGTGGATCCTAGCAACATTATAGAGGGCTGTAGGTCTCGTGCCCCTTCTGCTCGGGCTTTTCAAACAGATAGCAAGACGGATACCAACAAAAGGCCCCATAATGTGAATACTAACTTAAAAAAATCTCCCATAGTTCTATTGTCGCCTGTGCAGGAGAATCAGGATGAGAATTCTGATTGCGATTCTAAGGATGATGCAGGACAGGTTAAGACTGACAATCATGATGTGAACAGTGTTGTGAATATGTCAGATGGCAATGACTTGAGTGATGCATTTGACTATGTTCCTCATAAACAAAAGACTACTGGCAAGCGCAAAGTTGCCAAAAAGGTGCAAGATGCACATAAGGCAGCAGCACCTGTCTTATCTGTTCTGAGTGTGTTGCATATGATTCTATTTTTTTAAACATATTTCACACTCTGATAGATGTTCGGTTTCGTGTTCCATATATGGATGGAAGCACAAAAGTCGTTGGGATAGTTGAGGCTAAGGCTAATGAGCCATATGACACTGTCATTGAAACGATATTTTCAACTGGCACGCTAATCCACTGTCATCCTAAGAAGCGGCCCATACTTTTTGTTAGGTTTACAATGGACAAACAAACTGTCTACAACTTCCAAAATCAAGTGAATTGGGAGTTTGTTTCTAAATTATATCCCACAGAAGTTGCGAAGAAAGGTGACAGTTCCTCTGTAGAAATTAAATTTCCAGACGATGTAAGCATTTGCTCTTGGATGCTGTATTCAAACTGACGACAAGTTTTTAGTTCTTGGCGGATTTTCAGTCATCTAAAGAACTCTGGGTTGAGAAGAAGAAGCCTTATAAGACTGGTACCATCAAGACTGCCGCGAAGAGCAAAAAGCGCAGCCCCACCACAAATTATTTTATAGAATCCGATACTGAACCAATCAGTGCTGATGACCTTGCCGATGAAAATGCAGGATACAATGCACCTTACAAAGTCATGGAGAAGCAGCTACTGGAAAAATTAAAAAAATGTCAAATTTGTGGCTGCGAGAAACTATGCATGACCAAGAAGTATGGGAAATGTGCTAAAATTACTCTACCTCACTTCCGAGCTTGGACTAGTGCCATAGTAAGCAACATATATTTAATTATAATAAGTGCTAATACTACTTTCAGTTGGCTACACCCCCTGAGGCTACACTAGATAGTCCTCCTCATACAGACATCTTTGCCGATTTTCATCATGATCTGGGCCAGAAAGAACTCAGCCACCGAGGTGGTGCACAAATAGTTGAAAGCACGAAGACTATATCAGCACCCATCTCAACTAATACATTGCAGCTACCTACCAATCTTATTCTCAATGTTGGGACCCGACGCTCTTCGTCCAGTTGGAGCCGTAGCATGTCTTGCCAGCACAAACAGTCACCAGAGCCATCTAGTGAACTTGACCATGGTGATGGGCCATTACCAACAGTCGAAGAATGGTTTACCACTCTTGAAGCATCAGCGAAGGTTTGCTTTAGTGGATGGGTTGCCTTACGGGACAAATTTGACGCTCAAGGAGCATTGGAGATGATGTTAGATATGCTTGGAACATTTGCCAGGGACCATATTATCCAAGGTTTTGGTCTCAATATGATGGAACAGGCTGTGGTTTTGATCAACCTATCCAAGGCCGGACAAGAATATGGCTTCAAAGTCGTGTCTAAAAAGCATTAGATTTTTTTTTGCGAAATTTAGAGATATGCCCAAATGCCTACTACACTTTATGTTAGACCAATTACACACTGATTGCACCATATTGTAAAGATAAAATGTTATATTTAAGAGCGTGTTGTAGGGAAGTAAACAAGAGAAAGTGTATTACATGTATCCGGAATGTCCCATCCACCCACATGCATGCTTAGGAGTGATGGTTGCCAGTGCAGTATAAATAAATGAATGGACAGCCCACTCATTTTTGGCCTCAACAGCTGCACGAAAAATATCACCGTGCCGGTGCACGTAAGCCTTGACAAAAGAAAAAGCCTCTTCAATTGGGTTGAGGTCTGGCAAGTAGGGCGGTAGATAGTATAGAAGTACACCTCTAAAGTAGAATGGGGTGAAGGTTAACAATGAAAGTGGGATAAAGGAAATACATACCTTTCCTCACAAAGGCGTGCCACATCCTCCAGATGATGGATTGCACAGTTATCCATGACAAGGACACTATGCTGTGCCGGCCATGGATTCATGAATGGCATGAGATCCTCAATGTATTGTATAAACGATGCGCCATTATAGGCTCCTTTGCAAATGTCGGCATAGAGGATACCATCGGAGCAGAGTGCAGGGAGTAAGGAATATCTATTGGTCGTGCATAAAGCAAATATCAATACAATAAATAAACAAGCACTTACCCAATACCCCACTGAAATTTTGCTGATGTTCGTGCCCGTTGCCCATGTTCAGCCCAGCCGTACAGCCTGTAAGTTGTTCGAGTATCAATCCGACTCTCGTCAATGAATACGAGCTGCTCTGCACTTTCCACAGCAATCTGAAACCTGTATCGTGACCTTGCCTCCTCTGAACGCTCAGCAGCCACTCTTGATAACTTCCAGTATCAAAATCAGATTAGGAACTGGTATAACAAAAGCAGAGACTCACCTTTTTACGAGTCAAACCTAGCTCTGTCAAAGTATCCCAAATTGTCGATGTTCCCACAATGATGCCATGCTGATGCTGTAAGAAACTCTGCATTTCATCGAGATAGATATCGGGATATCGTTCGGTCAAAGAAACCAAAAACTGTGAGAATAGTGAGTATGGAAATTAAATAAAAGCACAATTATCTCACTTCAATCTCATCTGGGACCATTATCCGTCTTCTCTTCCTCTTCGCCACTGTCTCTAAGGCATCTACTTCCCCTGTCTCGCGCCACTGTTTGAGGATTTGTTCAACGCTTCATTTTGGGATATCAAGGTCAAGTGCGATGTTGTAGACAGTCTTGGCTCTAACATATTTCTGAAAAACAACATGTTTCCGGAGATCTGAAGAGTATCTTTGGCGTTGGCGCAAATGTTCTATCATACGCCGTGGCATTGAGGTGAAGGGGATGTTACATAAGTGCCAAATTGACATGTCACATGAGGTGATGGTCACAAGTGGTTACTGCTCACTGGTCTAATGATCATTTTTCGAGACGTATATGCTCAGAAAAGTATACTTAAATAACTGATAAAGTATTTTGTTGAACTACGTTACTTTATCCTTACTTCGATAGGCTAAAATAAGTGACTCGAAGGAGAGTTCCAGCTGGCATGTAAAGGGTACTTTCCTCACTCCATAGCCTACATTAAGTGTCCATATTTTCTAAATATTTATATAACCTATATAATATGATGTACACAAATTACTATGCCCATACACGCAAAATTTGGGGCGGGAGAGCCGACACAGTGTTTTCAGCATAAATTATAAATACTGAGTCATAAGTTATATTGAAGCTATGAGGACAATGCCCTATATTACTATTTTCAAATTCCATATTTTTGTGTCTTAATCGTACGCGGTTCGAAAGATACAGCATGATCCATCTGGCGATTTACAGGGAATTTTATTGAAATTGGAACTCCGCCATCGGTACCTGGAACAGCTGTAACTCACCTCAGTCATGCGCAGATAGTATGCAAACATCTGAGGTGATGTGTACCTAGCTTAAAGACTAAATACAAAATGTAGTCTTTTCATGTACAAATAAGTAAATCAATAATCACGTTGTTGAAAACGTTATATGAAACAAGGTTAGTGTGATGAGACACTAAACAAAAAAGGAGTCGGAAAAAATTATATAACAATTGTGTCATTTCAGGACAATCGGAAACAAAGGGTCAATAGACTGTGTCGCATTTGAATTTCCAACAGTAACAGCAAGTGCTCCCCACTCCAAAAAATCTGGGAAAATCTTGACCTCTAATAGAGGACCAATGGCCTTTCTTTGCAGCAGCGCAAAACAATCTGAACCTAGTCAGACCTGAGAAGAATACAGTAGACGGTCCAGAGGGTGCAAATCAGTCGTTGCATGTAGTACCATTGCATCCCATTCGAATCACAGTAATTATAGAGGGTAAATATAATAGTTGTATCAAACCGCCAGTCTTAATATGAATATTTACGTTTAATTATTTGTCAATACGTGGTCGCCTAAAAACGCATAAAATCATACAAATAAATTATCCTCCGAGTCAAACCTCACAGGAATACAGTAGATGGTCCAGAGGATGTTTCATTCGTACACGTGAGACGTGCTGCAAGAGGTCTGCCCGAGAGAAGATTATAAGAGTGGCGAAAAAGGTGGCATGTTAAAAATGTTAAGAAAGATTTGTTCTTCCCAGGTTCTGGAACGACTGTTGATGGTGAGTGAGTAGATGAGAACAGTGACGGAAAAAGAGGTTCGTGGAAAGCCGGGTGTAACGCTTCTGCAGACTGCCTCTTCTAATGACTTGTATGAGCGACAAACATGACGGCTCTCTCCGTGCGAGTTGACCTGATGTAGAGTGGTATACGAGTACATACTTAGTACAAGATGGCTTTACCACAGTTACAACTCCATTCCACAACGATGTGCCCAGTACATGCACATGGCAATTGATCATACTGATTTGCCATGCATGGAACACAGTAGATAAAAGATGGAAGATGGAAGATGGCTGCAAACCTGTGCCTCCAATTCATAGTTGCGTAAATTATTATGATCTAAAGCCACAAACTGGCTAGAGTTGCTTCTCATTGAGCGCCTGCGATCATACTACATATACTGCACCGAGAATGCTAATAATCTAATTTCTTGAGCAGCTAAGAGTACCCAGCACTGGTGCCTGTCGAAATCTCACATGGCATCCGTGGCAGAAATTCAAGCAGCAACTGCAAAGTAACACCTTATGCCATTTCATCACACACGACACTGACATACGTTTCCAGTATGCTCGGGAATTACACCAATTTCGCAGCACTAGGTCTGTCTACACAAAGTCACAGTTGTTTACCACACTATATAGACGGACATCGCAGGTTTACTTAGTTATGATACATTCTTGACTCTTCCAGCGGAAATCCAGTTCGTATGGAAGAGTAGGATCAGACTAGCATCTGTGCTGTACATCATGGCCCGATATTCGATCCTACTTGAGTTTATACTTTCTGTCGCCATTGATTTAGCAGATGAACCGTTAGAGGTGCGTGATGGGATGTCCCTGAAAATGTCCCTTGACTTACAGCAGTTGATAGTGTGTGGTACCATTTGAGCCTCAGGTTAGTTGTTTACTGATTAGCCATAGAGCATGTAATGCTGCACTATTACGCGCCTTGTATATTCTGAACACTGTTGCGGGGCTTAGTGTACACGGTGATTATTCTATTTATCATTTACTTTCTCAAATAACTCAACCAAGAGTGTCAGGGATATTACTTGCAAGGGTTTACGCTATAAGCAGGGCTAACAAATATATATTAACCCCAATAGTGTTCACATATCTTGGAGAAGTCTCCTGCCTTGTGGTGTGTTTACTTACTGGCAATGTGTGGATCGGTATACCCATCGGTGTGATAGCTTGTCATAGTCCATGAAGACTGTATTTCTGGGCCCAACATCAAACTGCGCGTTTCACTTAGCTAAATATACGCAACTGTGTATTAACATCATTAAACAGGGGTACAGAAGTCGATCGCATATGCCTGGAGACCTCGAGTTGACATGATCGTTATAGACTCAGCAGCAAGCGCTCTTACAATCACGTTCGATGGGCTCATATTATTCACCACATTGTTCCACACCATCGGCACGATTAGGCTGCAAAGAGGTATTAAAGAATTGAGGAAACGATCTTTAACCTATCTACTTGTACAGCAAGGTAATTTATCTCGGCGTTTGAGTCTACGTGTTCTTATATGACCATATCAATCGCAGGTGTTCTCCGATTTGCGTCAGTGCTAAATTAACGTGACTTTAGTTGATAAAATTTTGATTTTAATTTCTCAGCGTGATCTTCATCTGGAATTTACAACTCCTAATTACAAATAAGGTTTGGGATTGCCGTTCCTTTCCCCTTTTAGCTGATACTACTACATTTCTTCTAAGTTTGTTTCCGTGAATATCTTTTATCCTCTGTGAATTCATAACACCTACTCATTCCAAATCGAATACAGACCTCATTTGCCAACTTCACCACAGACTTGGAGGGCTGGCAAGTATTTATCTCATGCATTTCACCTGCCGTCTTAATGGCAACTGCAGCATATCCGCCATTCTCGTTTGCCGCTTCTTTCTCGATCTGCGAGAATTCAACTCGTCATGTAACGTGATCAATACGACGAATAAGCTCGGGCTCACTATCTTCCGAGGGGCCGTACGCAGTATTGGACATGCTTTCATTGAGGACGTCGGAGATAATTATATAGCAGATTTCACTTCGAGTGCACATTATGAAGGAGGAATCCCCGTCCATTCCGCAGAGGGCCGTGAAGAAACCTCTGGTGGGAGGCTTGAAGGCCTTGCTGCACAGTAATGTGAGGGTGTTATCTGCTGAATATTATCAGTGACCATGCAATCAAAAATATTTCTGACACTTGATGAAGTAAAATAAAAGCCCCCAGAAATCGTTGGATAC
This sequence comes from Hysterangium stoloniferum, assembly GCA_015178975.1. Classification (NCBI taxonomy): domain Eukaryota; kingdom Fungi; phylum Basidiomycota; class Agaricomycetes; order Hysterangiales; family Hysterangiaceae; genus Hysterangium; species Hysterangium stoloniferum. The sequence goes on from WHVD01000130.1 coordinate 101,106, forward strand.
AGTTCACATCTCAACCCATTTTTCTATACATGTATTCAGGATATTAATAGAGCCGCAAGAATATTTGTATTTATTTATTTATAAAACACCCGCTCACTCAAAATTGTGTGGAATTATACACATAAATCAATTCGAACCTAGCCATACTTGAGAAGAATACAGTGGGCTATCCAGAGGGTGTATATCAGTCATTACATGTAGTACCATGCATCCCATTCGCATCACATTAATTATAGAGGGCCAACATAATAGTTGTATCAGACTGAAAGGAAACTTCGGCCTCGAAAGCTATTCACTGCATATGATCTGTACACTCAGAATGGATGACTAGACTCCTTCCTTAGGCGGGAGCATTCGCGTCTCTACGAATATTGGACGTCTCAACGTAAAAATTCGAGGTTCTTGAGGTTAAGCTCTGCCGGGATAATGTTCACAGCACACCACACGAGGAAATGACTGAAGCTTTTGTGATTTCAATGTTAATTCTTTCACCGACAATGCCAATCGATTGATCACTGCAGTAGTACTAGGCTAAATTGATGCTATGCATTCTTGCATCCGCTAATATATTTGGTACCGACGCCGCTACTGGGGTCCGTCAAGCGACAGCAGTTTCAACGTGTTCATGAAGTCCAACGATGTTCCACGGTGTAGAAAGTCAGTGCACTTAAATGAAGCACTCTAAGCACTTCATCGAAGGTCACTTTGTAACAGTCTTCAAACTTTGATTTAAAGACTTTAAGCGGTTGTTGGATGATGCATTTAAGAGACTGAATGTAAGTATCACTTTTTGCCTATTTTTGAACTTACTTTAAGTTCATATTACTCTTGAATGCAGTTCCTTAAAATACTAAACACATTGAGTCATCCACCAATACGCTGCGAAGCAGGCCACTTCTACCACGCTCTTATTCCACCACCAACCACCACCACCATCCATCAATACCAACCACCATTATCCCTCCCAACATTTCCACCATTCCCATTGCCACCTTTACTTACATCCACCGCTGTCACCAGCCACCACGATCACCCTCCACACAGTATGTCAGGAAACAGGTTCCGACGAGTCAGAGGTTGTTGGGATGGTGGGATTATGCAGTTAGGGGACTGGAATGTAAAGGTCCTGAGCACACTGAGTGATGACACAATGCTAAGCCATGCCATTAATTGGAAGACCAAAATGAACACGAGAATGAAAATTTACTCTGTAATAGCAGTTACCTCACCATTCGATACCACCAACATCTCCTCAGAACACATATACCCACTTCATATGGATCTGCAGTCCTCCATTTATACTGCGACAACCGTGACGATATGAAACATCTCATTATCTTCATTGACTTCAACAACATCCCCACCCCACCTACACCTACAACCGCAGCTGCTTCGGCACTGCCACTACTGACAAGCAGTCACATGCCAGATGCCACATAAAATCCTATAGAGTCCGAAATGTCAGAATTTGTAATAAAATAAATGTACTGACGACTTACTGGTTACCAATATCCATCATGAAGCACGGTTATCAGTGCTGAGGAATAGCCTGGGTTGCAGTCAAATTTGTAATATATATCAACCATGTAACACAGCATTCATTTCAGTCAATATCTGACGATTTTGAGTAGCAAAAAGTCCGTAGTTGTTCGGCGTGGTCAAGGTAGAGGGAACAGCCTGTTCCATGTTGAGCTTTAAATGGCTTGTTCAAAAATCGAAAACTGCATTAGTGCACGTGAAAATCAGATGAAACAGACACTGAGATGAAGTGATGAAATGCACTTTGTTAAAGGGCATTTTTCGGAAATTCGTGTGACAACTGCTCAGTGTGCCAGGGATGCGATTCAGTGTAAGTGTATTGGGCAATGAGATAAAGTGCATTTACTGTTAGAATTAAAGTGCAGGTATGCATCAGTACATCGTGGACGCGAACAAAAAGCTTAGTATTACTAAGCAACTATACAGTAGTTACTAATCTATATACAAAAGAATGCAAGATTACTCATTATCTATAAACATAAGTAGGTGTGAAGATTGGGTCATGATGTACAGCACAGATGCTAGTCTGATCCTACTCTGCCATACAAACTGGATTTCCGCTGGAAGAGTCAAGATTGTATCACAACTAAACCAAACTGAGATGCCCGTAGTGTGGCAAACGACTGCGACTTTGTGTAGACAGACCTAGTGTTGCCAAATCGGTGTAAGTCCAAATCTTACTGGAAACCTACGGTCAGTGTTGTGTGCGCAATAATGGCCCGAGGTAGTTACCTTAGAGTTGCTGCTTGAATTTCTGCCACGGATGCCATGTGAGATTTTGGCAAGTACCAGTGCTGCGTACCCAAGAAACTAAATTAACAGCATTCTCGGTGCATTATATGTAGTAAGATCGTAGGCTCTCAATTAGAAGCAACTCTAGTGAGTCTGTGGTTCTGGAACACAACAACTTAGGCAGTTATGAATTGGCTGGCAGCTATCAGATAAGCCAGAAACTTGACGAGAGTACTTATTTGAGTGCCAATAACTTCCTTCATATAGAGAATTCCCATCACTTCATGATTTCATAGTTCCTTGCCATCTGCCATCTGCCATTGGCTGCCTTCCATCTGTGGCAAATCAGTATAATCGTACACCTCAATTATTTGATATCCTGATACCATATGCATTTGCTGGGGATATATTTATGAAGTAAAGTTATAACTGTGGTAAAGCCACCTTGTATTAAGTATGTACCTGTACACCACTCTGCATCAGGTCTACTCCCACGGAGAGAACCGCCTGGTGTTTATCGTTCATACACGTCATTAGAAGAGGCGATCTGGAGAGGTATTGCATCCGGCTTTCCGGCCATCTCCTTTTCGTCTTCTTGGTGTTCCTCGTGACTGTTCTCTTCTACTCCCTCACCATCAGCAGTCGTGGGAAGAACAATTGACATTTTGACCGTGCAGCCTTTTTTCCGCCACTCTCATAATCTTCTCTAAAATCGAATTCTTTATGTTCCGAACTTCCATCTCAAGATGACTGAAAACACTCGGTCAGTGTTATGTAGGCAACAAACGATGTAAGATGCTTAGTTTAGCTGCCGTTGCTTCTTCAATAACTGCTCTTTGAAGCATTCAAACCCAAACCAAAAGCAATGTCGCATGCCCGCTAGACAAGAAGCCCGCAAGGCCTGTGTTGAAGGAAAACGCGATACAAAGGCGTGGGAAGCTAAGGCGTCAGGCTCGGATGAGTCGGACATTTCGATTCTGTGGAGAGGAAGCGCGTGGAGATGATAGAATGCGTCCTCGGAGAACCTTCTCGAGCACGCCTGGAGATAAGAGCGAGGAGCCGTTAATGGATGACGAAGCCAGGTTGGGCAAGGAGGATGCTGGGGCTGTTGGGTTGATCTTGGAGGAGGACAGGAGGAAGGAGGATGTCGTTGAGGTGGTGATGGAGAATGGCTTTACGTTTTAAGTGCGATTGAGAGGGAGATGGTATGTTGTATGCTTTTTTTTCTCTTGATGTTGGGATGTGATGATTGTTTTGGTAACAGGTTGATAACCATCTGATTGAATTCCTCCAAATGAAATCCATCGGGAAAAACAATCCGTTTTTTATGCTGTTGAATAAGTTCTTAGACGATAAAGGTGTTGTAGATTCGCGGTTGATGTTAAAATATCTTTATAAAGAGATAAATTCTCAGAAAGCATCGGGTCTAATTGACTTTGGAGTGGTGTTCAGCATCCCACCATCAACTCGGCTATTGAAATGGCTCTGCCTGCATGTAAGGTATACAACTTACTTATTTCATAACATGCGATGAGTCCAGTATCAACTATCCTCCAAATCCCGCTGGATCCTGGACGTTCGATTTTCTGTCACGTTGCCTTTTTGGCTTGTCTAATGACGACTCGAATTTCGTCAGCATTTCGTGACTCCTCTTCAACACTCTCCTTCGTGTCGACGACACTGGCAATTCTTCCTGGCTAGAGACACCGACTATAAATTGAAGATGCTGGCAGACTTATGCATGTCAAGGCGTCACCTACCAAGCTCGATTTTCCTTCGGTGGTGGCTTCGTAAAATTACTCTACGCTGATCTTTTGCTGGTCAAGGATGGAAATTTCTTGCGCAAATAGCCGCTGCAACCACCCCGAACTCCCATCCAAAATCTTGGTAAGCTTGTCGTTCCTCCCTAAATGCTTCTCTAGATCATTGGCGAGCTGTGCATTCTTCTTTGATTGCTGCTCTAAATGCTTCGTAAGCTCGTTCCTACCTGAGTGCTCATCTAAATTCTTTGCAAAGTCGGTGTTCTTCTCTGAGTACTCCCTCAAATTTTGGGCAAGCTTGATACTTCTTTCTGAATGCCTCCTTAATATCTGGGCGAGCTCTACGCTTCTCTTTGAATTGTGTTTTAAATTCTTGGCAACGCCGTCCTTCCCGTCTGAATGGCCCTCTACATTCTTGGCACGTCGACCGCTCTTTTCAGAAAGCCCACACCTGCCGCTCCTCTCTGAATGCCCCTTTAAATTCTTGGCAGCTCATAGCTCCTCTCTGAACGTTACTTTATTTTTTCAGCAAGCTCGTTACCAGTAAGTCGTCAGTGCATGTATTCTATTAAAAATTCTGACATTTCGGACTCTATGGTATTATATGTGGCATGACCGCATATCGGCAGTGGCCTTGCCGAAGTAGTTGCCGTTGTGGTTGCAGGTGCATGTGGTAGGATGTTGTTGGGGTCAATGAAGATCATGAGGGGTTCCACATCGTCACAGTTGTTGGAGTATAAATGGGCAATGTGGACCCATCCATATGTGGTGGGTATATGCGTTCTAGGGAGACACCAGAGGTCGATATTTGTGTTGGTGGTATTGAATGGTGGGGTAAATGCTATTACAAAGTTAGTTTTCATTCTCATTTTGATTTTGGTCTTCTAATTAATGGCATACTCTAGCATCGTCTCATCACTCGGTGTGCTCAGCATATTTACATTCCCATCACCTAACAGCATAATCCCACCCTCCCAACAACCTCTGACTGCTCAGAACGTGTTTACTGGCATATGGTGGTGGAGGGTGACAATGGTGATGGTGGAAGCGGTGGATGCCGGTGAAGGTGGCAGTGGTGGCAATGATGACAGCGATAATGGTGATGGGTGGTGATATATTAGTGGTTGGTGGTGGAATAAGAGCATGGTAGAAATGCTCAGTGAATGCAATGTATTAGTGAAAAGGATTCAGTGTGATTAGTATCTTAATGAATTGGTTTGAAGAGTAATATGAACTGAAATCAAGTGCAAAAATACGCAAAAAGTGACATCTGCCCTACTTAGATTCAATGCCTTGAATGCATCATCCAACAACCGCTTAAAGGCTTTCAATCAAAGTTTGAACACTGTTACAAAGTGACCTTCGATGAAGTGCTTAGAGTGCTTCATTTAAGTGCACTGACTTCCTACACCGTGGAACATCGTTGGACTTCATGAACACGTTGAGACTGCTGTCGCTTGATGGACCCCAGTAGCGGCGCTGGTACCAAATATATTAGCGGATGCAAGAATGCATAGCATCAATTTAGCCTAGTACTACTGCAGTGCTCAATCGATTGGCATTGTCGGTTGAATAATTACGATTGAAATCACAAAAGCTTCAGTCATTTCCTCGGGTGGTGTGCTGTGAACATCATCCCGGCAGAGCTCAACCTCAAGAACGTCGAATATTCACCTTGAGATGCCCAATCTTCATAGAGACGCGCACGCTCCCGCCTAAGGAAGGAGTCTAGTCATCCATTTTGAGTGTACAGATCATATGCAGTGAATAGCTTTCGAGGCCGAAGTTTCCTTTCAGTCTGATACAACTATTATATTGGCGGTCTATAATTAATATGATGCGAATGGGATGCAATGATGCTACATGAAATGACTGATATACACCCTCTGGATAGCCCACTGTATTCTTCTCAAGTATGGCTAGGTTCAAATTGATTTATGTGTATGATTCCACACAATTTTGAGTGAGTGGGTGCTTTATAAATAAATAAATACAAATGTTCTTGCGGCTCTACTAATCTCCTGAATACATCTATAGATAAATGAGTTGATATGTGAACTGTATCTAACGATTTCTGGGGGCTTTTATTTTACTTCATCAAGTGTCATAATTATTTTTAATTGCATCGTCACTGATAATATTCAGCAGATAACCCCCTTACATTACTGTGCAGCAAGGCCTTCAAGCCTCCCACCCGAGGTTTCCTCACACCCCTCTGCCGAATGGACGGGGCTTCCTCCTTCATAATGTCCCCTCGAAATGAAATCTCCTATATAATTATCTCCGAGGTCCTCAATGAAAGAATGTCCAATACTGCGGACTGCCCCTCGGAAGGTAGTGAGCCCGATATTATTCGTCGTATTGATCACGTTACATGACGAGTTGAATTCTCGCAGTTCGAGAAAGAAGCGGCAAACGAGAATGGTGGATATACTGCAGTTGCCATTAAGACGTCAGTTGAAATGCATGAGATAAATACTTGCCAGACCTCCAAGTTTGTGGCGAAGTTGGCAAATGAGGTCTGTATTCGATTAAGAATGAGTGGGTGTTATGGATTTCACAGAGGATAAAAGGTATTCACGGAAACAAACTTAGAAGAAATGTAGTAGTATCAGCTAAAAGGGGGAAAGGAGCGGCAATCACAAACCTTATTTGTAATTAGGGTCTGTAAACCCCAGATGAAAATTACGCTGAGAAATCAAACTCAAAATGTTATCAACTGAAGTCACGTTAATTTAGCACTAACGCAAATCGGAGAACACCTGCGATTGATGTGGTCATATAAGAACACGTAGACTCAAACGCCGAGATAAATTACCTTACTGCACAAGTAGATAGGTTATAGATTGTTTCCTCAATTCTTTAATACCTCTTTGCAGCCTAATCGTGCCGATGGTGTGGAACAATGTGGAGAATAATATGAGCCCATCAAACGTAATTACAAGAGCGGTTGCTGCTGAGTCTATAACGATCATGTCAACTCGAGGTCTCCAGGTGTATGCAATCAACTTCTGTACTCCTGTTTAATGATGTTAATTAATACACAATCCCGTGGATCTACGTAAGTAAAACGAACAGTTTGACGTTGATCCCAGAAATACAGTCTTCACGGACCATGATAAGCTATCACACTCATGGTTATACTGGTCCACACATTGCCAGTAAGTAAACACACCACACGGCAGGAGACTTCTCCAAGATATGTGAATAAGATTGGAGTTAAGAGATATTTTTTAGCCCTGCTTATAGCGTAAATCCTTGTAAGTAACACCCCTGACATCCATGTTGGTTGAGTTATTTGAGAAAGTAAATGATAAATAGATTAATCACCGTGTACACTAAGCGCCGCAACAGCGTCCAGAGCAAAAAAGGTGTGGAATAGTGCATTACATGCTCTATGGCTAATCAGTAAGCAACTAACCTGTGGCTCAAATGGTACCACACACTATCAACTGCTGTAAGTCAAGGGACATTTCCTGGCCCATGCCATCACGCACCTCTAACGGTACATCTACTAAATCGACGCTCACAGTAAATATAAACTTAAGTAGGCTCCAATATCAGGCGATGATGTACAGAACAGATGCTAGCCTGATCCTACTCTTCCATATGAACTGGATTTCCGCTGGAAGAGTCAAGAATGTATCATAACTAAGCAAAACTGAGATGCCCGTCTATATAATGTGGTAAACAAGTGCGATTTTGTGTAGACAGACCTAGTGTTGCGAAATTGGTATAATTCCCGAGCTTACTGGAAACCCACATCAGTGTTGTGTGTGATGAAATGGCATGAGGTAGTTACTTTACAGTTGCTGCTTGAATTTCTGCCACGGAAGCCATGCGAGATTTTGGCAAGTACCAGTGCTAGGTACTCTTAGCTGCTCAAGAAATTAGATTATTAGCATTCTCGGTGCAGTATGTGACATCATATTCAGTTTGCTAATATATATTAGTTGCAAATACGCTCATTGAAGGCGCCCGGTGAGAAGCAACTCTAAACGGTCTGTCGCTTTGGCACATAGTAACCTATGCAATTATGAATTGGACACAGGTTCGCAGCTACCAGTTCCATAAAAACCTTGATGAGAGTACTCATTTGAGTTCCAAGAAGTTCCATCATATAGCAAGTTACCATCACTTCATCATTACATTGTAAGCTGCCATCTTCCATCTTCCATCTACTGGTCTTCCATGCATGGCAAATCAGTATGATCATTTGCCATGTGCATGTACTGGGCACATCGTTGTGGAATAGAGTTGTAACTGTAGTAAAGCCATCTTGTACTAAGTATGTACCCGTATACCACTCTGCATCAGGCCAACTCCCACGGAGAGAGCCGTCAGATGTTTGTCGTTCATACACGTCATTAGAAGAGGCAGTCTGCAGAAGCATTACACCGGGCTTTCCACCAACATCATTTTCGTCATTGTTCTCATCTACTCACTCACCATCAACAGTCGTTCCGGAACCTGGGAAGAACAAATCTTTCTTAACATTTTTAACGTGCCACCTTTTTCGCCACTCTTATAATCTTCTCTCAGGCATACCTCTTGTAGCCCGTCTCACGTGTACAAATGAAAAATCCTCTGGACCATCTACTGTATTCTTGTGAGGTTTGACTCGGAGAATAATTTATTTGTATGATTTTATGCGTTTTTTGGTGACCACGTCTTTGCCAAATAATTAAACATAAATATTCATATTAAGACTGGCGGTTTGATACAACTATTATATTTGCCCTCTATAATTACTGTGATTGGAATGGGATGCAATGGTACTACATGCAACGACTGATTTGCACCCTCTGGACCGTCTAATGTATTCTCCTAGGTTCAGATTGTTTTGCGCTGCTGTAAAGAAAGGCCGTTGTATTGAAACAGTTGAATAACTCTTGACAAACACCCTGTGAGTGTGAGGAAAGTAAACACTAAATGTATTCAACTGTGAAATAACTACATACCTGTGAGTGTGAGGAAAGTAAACACTAAGGAGACTTTCCCACACCCACAGCGGAGTATGCTACAGGGTGCTTACCTAAGCACCTATACATCAGTTACCTTACTAGGTAACTCACTCAATACTGCACCTACAGTGCTGGGAAAAATACTACAAATATCAGAAAAATACAGGGAATATCATAGACTATGTAAGAGCTGTAATATCATACTCTAACACGTTGGTCCTCTATTAGATGTCAAGATTTCCCGGAAGATTTGGAGTGGGAAGCGCTTGCTGTTATCAGAGGTAACGTCAAGGTGGGATAATCACATTACTTGCAGATCATACGTTTTATGATTGCAGGAAGGAAAGCGGAGTCAAAACGCGTCTCATGTGACATAATAGGTCAGATTCGCTTGACACTGACCGACCCAAGTACCGTGGCCTAAAATCTTGTACCGAAGGCAATGTGTTCAGCCCAACTAATATACCCAACGATGACATCCACCTCTTTTCACAATGATCAATAAATCACGCAACAGCAGCTCGACACCATCATATATTCCGGGGAATCGATGACGACGTTGTACCATTTCCAAACACTCACGTCTCACCTTTTAGAAGAAGCGAACAGTTTGAATTGTCCGTCTCACACTCGTTCTCACAACTGGCTGTGGGCTTTCGGGCATCCACGTCTGCACCCACCCCTCTTGCCCAACTCCAGAATTTTCAAGGTCCTGTAAAGTCAACCCAATCAAAAATTGGTGCGGTCATTCCAACACCGTCAGAACCATCTTCACAGTTACCGAAGAAGGCTGCAAGTACTAAGCGTCACGGCCCTTCACCACCTAAACGCGCCCGATTTCGTCCTGCAGAGGCAAAACGTGCGGCTTATGCTCTGGATTGTGACGCTGACGATGAAACGATCCCATCGGCGCGAATAGAGCCTCGCCACGCCATGCAGACCCCGTCCCAGATGCCAATGTGTTCTTGGATGATGGCATGGACGTAGACACATAATTCACACCTCATTCCGCGATCCAGCAGCAAGGAACCACAAGTCCATCATCTTCAAACAACAAAGTCTCATCAAAACCTCTGGAAATCCTCCCCAGTAAACTCGATAATGATTCAAGTGCCGTATCCGACGAGACAAATCCCATCTAAAGCGCGTGCAATTAGTATCACCCCTCGTATCAAGGCTAACGCGGAGATTCAGGCCGCAACGCAGGCGCAGCAGGAACGAAATCTGTCACTGTTAGGTTTAACGGATGATGGTAGTGACCTTTTGACGTGCCGAAGATGGATAGTCCTGAATCATATGAGCCGGGTTTGGAACTTGAGTTGGATACCATTGTGCAAGTGTTAGATGCTAGGTGGGTTTTCCTGTTCATCTTTAAAGCGTGCTGATCTAACGAACATGTGCTACACAGAGCAATCAGTGAAGCCAGAAACCTGATGAGAGGAGAGGACTTACTTGACTGCCAAACAACTTCCATCTGATAACGAATTGCCATCACTTCATGCTTACGCTGCCACGTTTTATGTTCTATCATCAAGTTCCATCTAGTATCTTCCATCTGTGGCAAATCAGTGTATCCATCCAGGAATCATTACACATGCTGATGCGACATGTTTTTGCTGGACCGACTTGGCACATATTTGCGGAGTAGAGTTGTAACCGTGGTAAAGCGCCTGTACTACAGTTGCGGACAATCAAAGTCGGCAAGTTTGATATCTCACGATCGAGAACTTTTGGCAAGAAACTAATTTCAGATTTGGATTCAGCTGGAGTCAAAACGCGTTGCGATGCGGTATATAAATGTAATTTTAAGAAAAATAACCCCCATATTACGTGACACAGTAGGTCCTGTAGTCAGATGCACTTGACACTGACTGGCCCAAGTACCATAAACTAAAATCTTTTCCCAAAAGGAATATATTCAACCTTACTAATATACCCAAGTTAATAACAATCTTTCTTCAAAGTCAAAGTCTTCTCAATCAAAGGGAGCGACATGTGAGATGGGGAGTAGTGGACTTTTCGCGAATCGTAAGTCTTCAGCAATCTTCTCTACCCGTCGTCATCCTCGTTGTCTTCAAAAGGGCTGATATTAGAGGCCACACCACTGTCCGCTGCGCTTTTCCAGCCATCCCCAATTCCTCCAAACTAACACATCCAAACCGACCACGATGACATCCACCCTCTTCATAATGATTAATAAAAAACGCAACAGCAGCTCGTCACCATCATATATTCCGGTGAATCCCACGGTGACGTTGTACCATTTCGAAACATTCGCGTCTCACTTTTTAGGAGCGAACAGTTCGAATTGTCCGTATCACGCCCGTTCTCACACATCGCCGCGGGCTTTCGGGCATCCACGTCCCCCGCACCCACCCCTCTTGCCCAACTCCAGAATTTGCAAGGTCCTTTAAAGTCAACCCAATAAAAATTTGGTGCGGTCGTTCCAACACCATCAGAACCATCTCCACAATACCGAAGAAGGCTGCAAGTACTAAGCGTCACGGCCCTTCACCACCTAAACGCGCCCGACTTCGTCCTGCAGAGGCAAAACGTGCGGTGTATGCTCCCTATTATGCGCCTAACGAAGGAGTCTAGTTATCCATTCTGAGTGAACAAATCATATGCAGTGAATAGCTGTCGAGGGTGAAGCTTCCTTTTCAATCAAGTGCTTAAGACTGCGAGGTTGATACGACTAGTATATTTGCGCTCAATAATTACTGTGATGGGAATGGGATACAATGGTACTGCATTTGAGGACTGATTTACACCCCCTGGACCGTCTACTGTATTCTTCTCAGGTCTGACTAGGTTCAGATTGATTTATGTGTATGATTCTACACTATTTTGAGTGAACGGGTCCTTTAAAAATGAATAAATACAAATATTCTTGTGGTTCTGCTAATATCCTTAGAGAAATTAGTCGACATATAAACTGTACCCAACGGTTTCCTTAGGCTTTTGTTTTCCTTCTTCAACTGTCACATGTTTTTAATTGTATGGTCACTCATAATATTCAGCAGATAACCCCCTTACATGACTATGCACCAACTCGAAGAGTCAATATTGTATCATAAATAAACAAAACTGAGCTGACCGTCTATAAATATGGTGAACAACTGCAACTTCGTGTTGACAGACCTAATGTTGTGAAATCGGTGTAAGTCCAAAGCTGACTGGAAACATACGGTCAATGTTGTGTGCAATGAAATGGCCTAAGGTAGTTACTTCACAGTTGCTGCTTGAATATCTGCCACGGATGCCATGTGAGATTTTGGCAAGTACCAGTGCTGGGTCACTCTTATCTGCTCAAAAAATTAATTTAACAGCATTCTCGTGCAGTATATGTAGTATGATCCCAGGCGCTCAATGAGAAGCAACTCTAGCCAGATTGTGGCTTTAGAACATAATAACTTACCCAATTATGAATTAGAGAACATTCGCAGCTAGTAGATAAGCCAGAAACTTGATGAGAGTATGTATTTGAGTGACAATAATTTCCTTCATATAGCATATGACCATCATTTCATGATTACATAGTACGCTGCCATATGCCATATGCCATCTACTGTCTTCCATGCGTGGCAAATCAGTACAATCGTCCACGTGAACTGTTTGCAACCCTGATGCCACGTGCGTTTGGTAAGCATATAGTTGTGGAGTAGAGTTGTCACTGTGGTAAGGCCATTTTGTACTAAGTATGTCATTCTGCCTCCGGTATACACCCCGGAGTGAACCGTCAGATGCTTGTCAATTAGATATGCCATTAGAAGAGGCGGTCTGCGTAGGCGTCGCACCCGGCTTTCTGGCCATCTCCTTTCGTCTTCTTTTTGCTCCTCGTCTGTCGGAAAAATCCGAAAACCCTAATCAGGCCTGAGCATGCCTTAACAGGCCGATCAGGCCTGATTTGGTTAAGAGTTTAGAGCAGGCCCTGACCAGGGAACCGGATACATGGAGCAGGCAATCATCATGACGTACCCTGTCCAGGCTCCTGTCCAGGCTCGTCAGGTGACCTGTTCAGGCTTGGACAGGCCACGTCAGCTGTCAAATAAAAAAAAGTGGGTCTTGGGACTCCTCATTCGAGAGACACCATCCCATGCGGGTAACTTAGGCGCCCAAGAGGAATATATACTAAATAATACAACTGTTTACAATGGGAATTGAACCCACGACCAAGAGAGATTACCAATACAAAATACATAAACAAAACACAATTACTATTACACCACAGAACTGACATATGTAGGGCCTTCATTTAAGCCCCATAACCATCAATAACTGGCTCACTATTATTTAATAATAACCAAGATATCGACACTAAACTGCCGCTTGTATAATTATTTCACGTGTCTAGGATTTTTTTTTTTTTTTGATATATTTGTATCCCGCTTCAAGTAGCAAGGACTAACTGCGGCCAGGGGCATGGTGTCCCCACTAAACTATGCTACGGAATTACGAAGTGCCGAGTGAGCTACATGGGTATGAGGGATTTTGGTGGGAGGGAAGCAGTCTGGGTTTTTGGTGTGAGGTGGGAAGTGGGGGTTGTAGGCACAAAAAGAAAGAGACACAAGAGGATAATACAAGCATGCAAAGGGGATATAAGTACACGAATGAAATACAAATAGCTAGAAAGAGACTTTTCTGTGTCCAGGAGATACGAGGCGTAGGTCAAGCGGGAGGTCCGTGGCAAGGTAGGGGGCCTCTAGGGTGGGTCGTGAGTCTGTGTGGTTTCAGGCATGCCAGGTCGGGTCGAAATGGGGTTCTGAGGTCTGTTAGGCTGTTTCGCAAAGGCAGCAGTTTGGCAAATGAACTTAGAAACTGCCCTGAGCCCCGACTTCGTGCCCAAGAGGAAGGCTAGGTCGAGTCCACACAGCCAGATGGTGAGCCGCCATTGCACCTGCCATTACCCATATTGTTGCACTATTGAAGGACTCTGACTCTGACGTTCGAGCAAGTGCAATATCGGTCCTGGGGGTATCAGCAGCACCACATCCTGACAGAAAGTGGAAAGGAGAAAGAGCGGTGAGGGTGGGAGATTAGAACCTGTGGAAGGAGGGTGGGAGAGACACATTGGCAGTGTTGAAGGCGGGAGGGAATGTAAACCAATGGTGTTGAGGGACTGGTGCTGGAGCAGAAACGCAAAATCAACACGACAAAGATGGCGAACATAAACGTAAACACAACATCATGATATACCACTGAGTGCAAGTCCACCCTGCATACAACCAGTGAAGGCATCCCAGCCGACTTTTGTTAAGCAAGAAACCCGGTGCTACATCCACTACAAAACCTGCCACAATGTGAATAACATCAATGGTCACACCTACACGTGATCCAGGCTTGGTACAATGTCGAGTGCAGCTTGCTCTTCTCTGTCCCCCAAAGTTTGCGCATCCATTATTTTACCTTGCAGCGCTGAGCCACTGCTCCTCTCCATTGAGTCAAAGGCGCAACCATCTTGGACCTCTGCACTAGCATCGTCCCCTGCTGATGGCGACTTCCTGCTTCCCCATGCTCACCTCTCAGGCTTTCAAGGCAATGAACGTGCTGACACACTGGCAAAGCAGGCCACCTCTGCCAGGCCAGTACTGCACTCGACTATCACTTGGGCCCGGGAAAGGGCCAAAGTCCGCTCAGTTAGAGAATGGGGCAGGGATTGGGCCGCCAAACCGCACTCGAATGCCTCAGCTCTGGTCCTCACTAGCCCGCCATCGCTCAAACTCTCTCCCATCCACAAGGACTTCCCTGGCTCCCTAGTGCAACACACCCGCCTCATCCAAGCAATCACCGGGCATGGCTTCCTTGGGGAGTACTACTCTCGCTTTCTTCCCAACCTCTCCATTGCCTGTCCATGTGGCTCTGCACCTCTCCAGACGCGCGAACACATCCTCACCAGCTGCTCCCTCTTTGAAGGACACTGCTCCCTCCTGCACAAGGTCTCGTGGCTAAATGTCAGCTGGATTTCCATCCTATTATCACACCGCACCTTTCTCTAAAAACTTCGCCAGGGTCGATACTGTGCTTGATTGAATGGAACAGTCAGAGTCCTCCAAAAGTGCAACAATGTTGGGAATGCCAGGCCTAATGGCAGCTTGAAATTCGGCTGTGGTCAAATGTGAGCTGGACTCCCATTCGATTATCACACCGTACCTTGCTCTGAAAAGTTCGCCAGTTTATGTACTGTGCATGATCAAAAGAAAGGTTCAGAATCCTTCAAAAGTGAAAGAATGTCGGGAATGACACCCACAATGGCGATGCAAAATTCGGCTGTGGTCAAATGTCAGTTGGATACCCGTCCCGTTATCACACCACACCTTGTTTTGAAACGTTCACAAGGGCCACTACAGTGCGTACTTGAACGAAATGATGAGAATCATTCAACAGGGCAACAATGTTGGGAATGGCAGGTGCGATGGCAGCTCGAAATTCGGCTGTGTCAAATGTCGGCTGGACTCCCATCCCATTATCACACACCACACCTTGCTTTGAAAATGTCCCCCAGGACCCATACTGTAAACTGTCAAACAGAATTATCAGAGTGCTTCAACAGTGCAACAATGTCAGGAATCACATGCGCAATGGCTGCTCGGGGTTCGGCTGTCGTCAAATGTCAGCTGCATTCTCATCTCGTTATCACACACTGCACCTTGCTCTGAAACCTTCTCCAGGGCCAATACTGCCTGTGATTGAACATCAGAGTCAGAGTCCTTCAACAGTGTGACAATGTTGGGAATGACAGGTGCAATGGTGGCTCCCGATCCAGCTTTGGCCAAATGTCAGCTGGATTCCCATTCCATTATCACACCGCACCTTGCTCTGACACCGTCCCCAGGATGGAAACTGCACTTGATCAGTGCGGACATCGGTGCCCGTATTTGCGTCTGCATCTGTGGCCCACGTCCTTCCCTTCTAAACGGATCCCCAGCATCAAACAACGGCGATCGGGGAGGTTTCTGTGCAGACTCCATGCTTTCGTTCATGTTCATTCCACCACCTCCTCCGTCGCCATGGGTATTGTCATCGTTCTGGCCAATAGTAGCATCCTTCCCGGTGTCATGATCATGGATATGAGCTTGAAGATGTCCATTCGCGTCCATCGTCTGCACGATGCTCATGGCTCCCCCAGCCCACGCCGCAGGAGGATTAGAAGCAGGACACGACGGACTCGGAGGGACTCGTGGGAACGTGTAAGGGTATTCAGGGACTGTTGGGGACTGAGCGACGTCGACGTTGAGATTCGCCTTCGTTTGCATCCTCATCTTCAACCCAACGCCTAGACCAACAGGCAGTTTTTGCAGACGCGGTACACCGTGTCCGTGTCCATTCTTGTTCACCACCGCTGTAGATGCCTCTGCCTCCACATGCTCGTGACGCTCACTTCCCTACACACAGAGCGTCGGCACAGATCTTAGTCAGACTGCCAGGCGTCTGTGCAGGCCTTGATCAGGCTGTGTGACTTTGCACCTACACACAGAGCGTCTGCGCAGATCTTAGTCAGACTGCCAGGCGTCTGTGCAGGCCTTGATCAGGCTGCGTGACTTTGTGGCAGGCTATGTGACCTTGTGGCAGGCTATGTGACCTTGTGGCAGGCTATGTGACCTTGTGGCAGGCTATGTGACCTTGTGGCAGGCTATGTGACCTTGTGGCAGGCTATGTGACCTTGTGGCAGGCTATGTGACCTTGTGGCAGGCTATGTGACCTTGTGGCAGGCTATGTGACCTTGTGGCAGGCTATGTGACCTTGTGGCAGGCTGCTTGACCCTTCGGCAAGGAGCCGGCCTGTGTGCCGAGCACTGCCGGCCTGACACGGGCGTGCACCAGGCACGATCAGGCGGCTTGACGCCTGTTCAGGCCTGAGCAGCGGGCATCAGGTATGTCGGCATCCAGCCGGGCCGACAGGCCTGATCAGGATTTTCGGATTTTTCCGACATACCACATGCACCTGCAACCACAACAGCAACTGCTTCGGCAAGGCCACTGCCGATATGCAGTCACATGCTAGATGCCACATTAGAATACCATAGAGTCCGAAATGTCAGAATTTTTAATAGAATACATGTGCTCACGACTTACTGGTAACGAGCTTGCCGAAAAAATAAAGGAACGTTCAGAGAGGAGCTATGAGCTGCCAAGAATTTAAAGGGGCATTCGGAAGAGGAGCGGCAGGTGTGGGCTTTCTGAAAAGAGCGGTGGACCTGCCAAGAATCTAGAGGCCATTCAGACGGGAAGGACGGCGTTGCCAAGAATTTAAAACACCATTCAAAGAGAAGCGTCGAGCTGGCCCAGATATTAAGGAGGCATTCAGAAAGAAGGGTCAAGCTTGCCCAAAATTTGAGGGAGTATTCAGAGAAGAACACCGACTTTGCAAAGAATTTAGCTGAGCACTCAGGGAGGAACGAGCTTACGAAGTATTTAGAGCAGCAGTCAAAGAGGAACGCACAGCTCGCCAATGATCTAGAGAAGCATTTAGGGAGGAACGACAAGCTTACCAAGATTTTCGATGGGAGTTCGGGGTGGTTGCAGCGCCTATTTGCGCAAGAGCTTTCCATCCTTGACCAGCAAAAGATCAGCGTAGAGTAATTTTACGAAGCCACCGCCGAAGGAAAATCGAGCTTGATAGGTGACGCCTTGACATGCATCAGTCTGCCAGCATCTTCAATTTACAGTCAGTGTCCCTAGCCAGGAAGAATTGCCAGTATCGTCGACACTAAGGAGAGTGTTGAAGAGGAGTCACGAAATGCTGACGAAATTCGAGTCGTCATTAGACAAGCCAAAAAGGTAACCTGACAGAAAATCGAACGTCCAGGATCCAGCGGGATTTGGACGATAGTTGATACTGGACTCATCGCATGTTATGAAATAAGTAAGTTGTATACCTTACATGCAGAGCCATTTCAATAGCCGAGTTGATGGTGGGATGCTGAACACCACTCCAAAGTCAATTAGACCCGATGATTTCTGAGAATTTATCTCTTTATAACGATATTTTAACATCAACCGCGGATCTACAACTCCTTTATCGTCTAAGAACCTATTCAACAGCATAAAAAACGGATTGTCTTTCCCGATTGATTTCATTTGGAGGAATTCAATCAGATAGTTATCAACCTGTTACCAAAACAATCATCACATCCCAACATGAAGAGAAAAAGAAGCATACAACATACCATCTCCCTCTCAATCGCGCTTAAAACGTAAAGCCATTCTCCATCACCACGTCAACGACATCCTCCTTCCTCCTGTCCTCCTCCAAGATCATCCCAACAACCTCAGCATCCTCCTTGCCCAACCTGGCTTCGTCATCCATTAACGGCTCCTCGCTCTTATCTCCAGGGTGCTCGAGAAGGTTCTCCGAGGACGCATTCTATCATCTCCACGCTTCCTCTCCGCAGAATCGAAATATCCGACTCATCCGAGCCTGACGCCTTAGCTGCCCACGTCTTTGTATTGCATTTTCCTTCAACACAGGCCTTGTGGTCTTCTTCGTGACCATTGCCTTGAGGAGCGTGTCTAGTGAGCATGCGACGTTGCTTTTGGTTTGGGTTTGAATGCTTCAAAGAGCAGTTATTGAAGAAGCAACTGCAGCGAAACTAAGCATCTTACATCATTTGTTGCCTCCGTAACACTGACCGAGTGTTTTCAGTCATCTTGATGTAAGTTCCGAACATAAAGAATTCGATTTTAGAGAAGATTATAAGAGTGGCGGAAAAAAGGCTGCACGGTCAAAACGTTAATTGTTCTTCCCACGACTGCTGATCGTGAGGGAGTAGAAGAGAACAGTCACGAGGAAGACCAAGAAGACGAAAAAGAGATGGCCGGAAAGCCGGGTGCAACGCCTCTCCAGATCGCTTCTTCTAATGACGTGTGTGAACTATAAACACCGGGCGGTTCTCTCCGTGGGAGTAGACCTGATGACATGTACATACTTAGTTCGCCAAATTTAAGGCATTTTGCTTCCGTCCGCCTCGCGGGATACTCTTAGACTACTATCCCGCGCAGGCGCCTCTTTGTATTATGTAATGAGACGGCTTTTCCCACGCTGTTTGGTTCCTGTGGTTAATCGGAAAAGAAAAAAAACGTAATATAATATAGGAAAGATGAGGGATTGTCAGCACTCGACGAGGACGATGACCGACGCTGACGCTGATGTTCAATAAATACCAACCAGGCGTCTTCCAAGGCAAAGTTTAAAAATTGTGAATACCATATACTGATCCACCCAAGCGCAAGTCTCTGGTGGACAGGAAAGAATGTCACTGAAGAAGTAATCGCACCATTCTAATATTATTACATATAAGTTGGGTCAAAATGGTGGGTAGTGAGTACTCACCAGCTGCTAATGTACCCGCACATCCCATAAATTGTAGTTGTACAGGGGCAGGACGAGCGGCGAAAATGACATTGTGTGCACCCTTGGTGTGGCCTCCAAAATTGACGACTGCCACCACATACACTCAATGATACTGTTGAGTGTGCACCCTGTCAACTTTTCTGAGGATGCCCTACCATGACTTTGAGAGTGTTGTTTAACATTCGTATGGCAAGTCATTATGCACGACAGCGAAATAATCAACGGCCCTCAGATCTCAGACCCGGCTCATTCGGACTCTCATGCACATAGCATCTCACAATATTTAGTATGGATCGATATATTTATCAACTACTATATTACGAATCAATGCTACAGTATGTGGTTTTCAAATACATGTAATCACGACAAATACACAATGATGGTGCAAATATAATCCAGATGGCAGTATATCCAACAACTTCACAACGTCAGCACTACCGCATCTCCATGGGAGGTGCCCACTCGGGGACATGTCCCCACTGGAATTCCTGGCTCGCAAATGCATCCTTGGCAGCCTTGGGAATAATATCCAGATAATTGGGCGGTAATAGCATTGTGCACAGGTCCTTTGAGTTTTCAAAGCTGAATGATGCATGGTCTGAGCCAGGCTTTGAAGACAGTTGTGACTGTAAGGTTGGGCTGGTGTTTCTGTCTGTATTTGGGGTTGTGCCCCTGCCACCGATTGATTTGGCCCTCCGAACGCGGATGCTGTAGGAGAATTATTCGGTGTGATGGTGGCAGGTCCAGTGCCACTGTGACCAAAAGCAGAGCCTGTACCACCCGGACCAAAAGCAGAGGCAGCCGTAGTCTTACCAGTGCCAAATGCAGACGGGACGCCACTTGTGCTGAAGGCAGATTGCGGGGTGCTAGTCGTGGTTCCAAAGGCACTGCCCGTACCTCCCGTGCCGAATGCAGATTGCGGTGCTGCTGTAGGATTTCCAAATGCAGATTGTGGTGCAACTGCAGTGGTTCCAAATGTGCTGCTTGCGGGAGGCTGCATGAAGGACATGGGCTTTCCCGCGAAGGCGCTGAATCCACCGCCAGATGATGCTGCAGTCAGTGCGAATGCAGATGTGAATGGCTGCGCAGGCTGGGAAAAGGCAGATGGCTGTGATGTTTGTCCAAATGCAGACTGCCCGAATGCAGGTTGTCCGAAGGCAGAGGCGGGCTTCACGGGCTGGCCAAATCCTGATTGCCCAAAGGCTGGCTGGCCGAATGCGGATGCAGGTTTCACAGGCTGACCAAAAGCCGATTGACCAAATGCAGAGACTGGTTTGGTAACCGAGCTGAAGCTAGATGTTGGCTGAGCTGGTGCTGCAAAAACCGATGTGGGTTGAGATGTTTGACCGAAGGTAGACGTGGGTTGACTGGGCTGCCCAAATGCCGATGCCGATGTCGATGTGCCAAAGGCTGAGACTGGTGCTGGAGGTTGTCCGAATCCGGCACGACCAAATGCAGATACTGGTTGAGATGGTTGCCCGAAGGCTGGTTGTCCGAAAGCTGAAGTTGGCTTCGTTACTGATCCAAGAAAACATGATTAGCTTAAGAACACTTGTAAGATATTTGAATGGCATACTTCACAAATATATAAATTATCCAAACCCTATCATTTTGCCGCGTTTGTTACTGTGGGCTTTAGATATACCCATATTCTTGCTTCGACGGGACCTAGCTGTACCATTCTTAATCTTCATCTCGTGGATGGCAGCCATCAATCCGGTTGTTCCATCCATGGCCATGGGCCATTTAGCAAGGAACTCAGACTCATTGCGATTACAGCTATCAACCATTTAGCATGAGTTTTAAATAATTTGTTCAATTTAAAATTACAGAAATACTCACTTGTTTATAAACTCCATAGTAATCACTTCTCGGGTGTGAAAATTCATTGCAAATGCAATCCGCCATGATGACGGCCAATCTCTTAGTGGGGGGATGCCATGTTTAGGGTCCCCATCCTCCCAGTCTTGGACGAAAAGTCGCCATCGTGTGTCTTTTGGTGCATTTGTATGGATTGGCACCCGAATCCCAACAGGAGGAGACAGAATTTCGGAATTTTCAGTTGTTGATATCTGAGTTAAGGGAGTGTTAACTAAGGTTGCGGTGTGGACAGCTTGGTTATGTCCACTATACTCAGCTGAACGATGCTGAGAATACGATAGATTAGGTGTATGTCCAGTTACACTATTAGTAATTGAGTTTGTTATATGTCGCTCGAGGCCTCCTATCAGTGCCTTGATCTCTCCAACAGTAGCATTCCGCATATCAGTGTGTTCTCCCATGAAAGATATATCTGCTTCACGCTGGATAGGACGCAAGGCATCACCATGACCCTCTTCATAATAGTGCAGTTCATCCAATAGGTATCGAATAAGTGTATCTTTCTAAAAATATATGTCAATTGCATGGAACTTGCAGCAGCAGATGTACATATCTTACATGTTCACCTTCTGCCCAACCACCCCACCATCGGATTGTGGCCAGTGTCCATCGTTTTCCAATAGGAGCAAACATAAACCGGTATTGAGCTCCACCCCTCCTGAGCCAGTGAGTTGTCAGCCGAGCCTTTGAATTATCAATTCCCGTGCTTGTTGTAAACTCGTCAATCCATTTTTGAACAATGTCATGTGACATTGGTCTCTCAGGATGTGCCATGCCATTTACATTGATGGAAGGAAAGAGATAGTCCTCATCTTGCAATGCTCTCCCATAGACATGAGTTTGGAGGATGGTCACACTTTATTGAATATACAAAATTTTACTGAATAATCCTCATTTTCCAAGTGAGACTATTCCTTCTGGCCATGACAACTTATTCTATGAGTTTATATTTAATTACCTGAAATTTCATCTTTAAAATATGCATGCCTTTTTAAAATACACACAAATGACATAGTTACACAAGATTATTTGGGTTAACCTCGATTATTTGGGTTAAACAAGATTATTTGGGTTAAACAAGATTATTTGAGTTATGACTTAATCTTTGGGTTATGATTTATTCTCTTGTATACAAGCAAACTTTCAAATATATTTCATATAATTTAAATTTAGTTGGTTTAGAGAGTTAACCAGAACTATCTGGGGTACCAATCCCCATTGTGCAATTTATTCCAAAAGAATAATCTACAGATGATTGTTTGACTAAATTTTGTCAGATATAGGATAAATATTAATATCTTTGCATTCTTCAGAGTGATACCTAATCAACTGAATTTGATTAAATATTAATTTTACAACAAACAATATAAATATATATACTTTAGTGGATAAATAACTTTTAAAGTTTTGGGTTATCCTCCTTTCTAGATAACTGATCCAGACCCTCATGTGATAATCCAGATCTGCTGCAGGCAATTCAGGCTGGGGATAAATTTCATATATATGACCTGAAATTTCACATAAATTAACTCTTACATTACCATAGAAAGAATAGCAGACCTCGGAGTTCAGATTCTTTACTCATTTTATTTTGCCAGTTTTTTCATTGTTGCAGGCTGATTTGCCAATGTGGGATTTGGAAACAATCCTCTGTTACACAATTAAAAGTGAGATGTTTCCATTTCAGCTGTAAAGTTTCAAAATTTCTAGAGATAGCAATGGCAATGTCATTCAGATACATTGTCCAATATCTGAATATATGTACCTTGTCCATACTGTCCAACCAATTGAAGACAATGCCCGCCAGCCAAGGTGCTTATGGACATTATAACGCTCTGTAAGTAACATTGTTATTGCTGGTGGAAGTGATGTCAGCATGGAACACTGCTGCCTTGACCAGGCATATATGCATTCCAAGTACTGCAGTGACATTACTCCTGAGTGTGTCCGTATTCCATCCTCACCACCCTTCTTCCGAACAGCACTAATGGTCTCCTGGAAATCATAAGGAGTTGAAGGATTTCCAAAGGCACAGTTTGCTTCTTCATCCCACCTCCAAGGACCTTGATAAAGGCCTTCCACATCTCTAATAGAAGGAAGGTAAGTGTCGGTGCGAAGGCAGCAGGTTGGATTGAGAGACTTACACTCTGTCCCAGTATTTCTGAAATCCAGCATGTATGCCCTCTGCTGTTGATTGGCCACAACTATTTGTGAAGCATTTAAATGATATAAATGTTGCTAGAGCCCATGGTGAAGCCCGGTTTGGTGTTTCATCAAATGCATGAATTAAATTGAAACTGGTCCATTTCACATCACCGAGTCCCTCTGGACAGCCCCTGGGATGCTCAAGCCCTTCATTACCTCTTAATTCCTTTGCTCCCTCTGCCAATGACCATCATAGTCCTGTGTAGTTTTTGCTGCCAAACCGTGTTTCTTTTTGGAGGCCTGCTTTGTTTTTGCAATTTCACCAAGGGTGAGTCTTGCTTTCACAGTCTTCTTCTCAGCTTTTGTTGGTTTTCTACTACCAGGCATTTTACGAGATGGTTAAGTGATAGAAAAATATTTTTTGGAACTTTTTTGTGATGTCAATTAAGATTTAGATCTGTTTTGTATTCAAGCAGCATCAAATTGAAACAGCGATAAATTGAAATTGAAACAACAATGTATTGGTATTTCATTGCCCTAGCTAGATATGGTACTAGAGATAATGAAGATATTGAAATTCCCATCGGAGTATCACCTACAGAGAACCAGTGTGATGAGGGTGAGGAAATAGGGTTGCAGGTTGCAGACTCAATCGAGCTGCAAGAAAGCTAATCAATAATATATTGATATTTGCAAAGCCTTACCAAGGATGCCAGCAGTAGTTGAGAGAATGGAGGTGCTACCGTATTTGATGCTCTGGTCAAGTCCCCAGAAGTCGCTAGCAGGGTTCATGGACATAATGGACACGAAGGTGATGTCTCCTGTGAACTCGCTTGAATCGGTTCCACAGAAGGTGATCTGACCACTAGCCTCGGAGGTGGAGGTGAGGTGGAGGTGCTGGGGCTAAGGGTGCCTACTGTGAGACTGGCGGGTCCTGCAATAAATGGATACATCAATGACAACTATAGTAACATTGACAATATGACTAACCAATTCCCAAGATTCCTTTGATACCTGTGGTGGAGGTGCAAACATTGTTATGCCTAAGGACTGATAATGCTTTGAACCAGCCTTACCATCGAAGCCCTAGCTGGTGGTTGCCACACTGATGCTCTGCGATTTGATTACCAGACAGTTTTGCTGCTTCGCATGTTTGCTTGGCCTGCAGAGGGTAAGCGGCATATGAGGTGATGTGCATTGTGAGCATACCTGCCACTGTGCCTCCTCAATTGCCTCGTCCTTTTCGATCCGGGGTCCTTCTCGTATAATCTCACCAGTTGACAAGGTAATGAATTCGATGAATGCGATTGGATAGATCTTGAAGGTAACGTAAGTGATAACAGATTAATCAGCAGGCGACGGCTCACGTTTGTGATAATTAGGTCTAGCAGAGGTACACCCCCACCATCTGGCGTTAGGCTTCGCAAAGTGGCCACAAATGGCGTGGATTGAAACCCAAGCGAGGTATGCCATGAAGCTAAATGCGTCGAGTTTCCAGAAAGTATAAGACGTACACTATTGTAAGCCTCTAAGATTTCCATGGGGTCCTTCTTCGATGAATCAAGCTGGCAGTAGAGATCTTCATACATAGTTTCATTCTCAGTAAGAACGATACATACCCTAGCCCCACTACATGCAATCTTCCTCCCAGTGCGCAAGACTTTATTTCGAGCGGCACGTGTGAGTGATTCGTTGACTTTCGCGTGAAGACGGTACCATCCATCCGTGATCTCCAGTTCAGGATGTGCAGGACCGATTGACCAGCATCGTCAATATGTTCATCTGTCCAGAATATATTAGATATACACAGAACGATTGGCCCCGATGGCGGGGCATCCTGTGTGGTTATGAGGCGTAATGCAGGACGGGAACTACTGGCAAGCTCGCGTTGATATCTATCAACATTCTTCCATGAGCAGAGTTCATTAGTTACAAAAACAATCATACCGCATATGTAGCTGCCACATAACCTCATCCCAACTCCACTTCTTTGCGATCTTCTCAGGCTCTAAACACGCCATTCCAATCATTTCGACCATTTCGGTACAACACGAAGATGTCTGCTAGCGAGTGTGACCTGATCGGTAACTAGTAATCCATTATATACATCAACCGAAGTCAGAGGATACAAAGAACAACTCACATTCGTCTCCAGACTAAATTTGAACGCATCACAGGGGGAGAAACCGGATTTGTCACATTTATGTATATTCGGAAGTCCTGTTAGTGTGGTGATTCCGAAGCAAAAACAACTGAAATGGGACTCACAGTCAAAAATAGGCTACATGGTGGGTTATGAGTTGTATCCTTCGGATTATTTGGTGTGGGTGCCCGGGCGAGGTGAATCGAGAAAGTGAGAGATGTAATATTTCACGAGGAGGTGATATCGTTATTGTCCCCAGTCCCATGCATGAATCACAACCCTGAAAAAAAGACATCAAAGTACACTCACACTCAGGAGTCTGGTTTGAGAACTGACAATGGTACACTGCCAAGAATGGAAGACACAACGTGGTTGCCATATTTGTTGCTGTCACTTACATAATCAAGTGCGGTTCTAAGGGTGTGCAATGAATATTTGGTGATTGGTTGTTTGTGAGCTGAAAAAATCAATCACTTTGATATATGAACACAAAATAATTTCAGTTTGATATTTATATAATGTAGGTTATAGTCGACAGGGTAATTAGAGCATATACCACCTGCCCTCCACGAAAGTATTGGCCAAGCTGCCATCTGCTAGCCTTAATTAAGAGGAAATTTGTAGAAAAGAATAAAAATATCACACACTAAATATTATCAAGTTATTTAAGCTAGTAATAATTTATTAAGCTAGATTTAAGGCATAAGTGATTACTAAGTTCGCAAAAAGGCCAAACTAAGCTAGCCGAGCTTAGTTTTAAGCCAAATTTTAAGCAAATTTAAGGGCTCAAACTACCCAACTAGACCATATAGTTGCGTAGGAATTTTTGTAGAATATTTCAATACATCTTAAAAGAATATACACCACGATTCACAATATTTTTAAGGCCCAGGAGAGGTTCGAAATGTGAAAGTTCTCATTGCCATTATTAGTTTACATAAGTGTGTCGCTAAAACTATAGGCTTTTTTATTTAAAAAAAAAAAAAATGAATATTCACTCTTAGCATTGCTCATGAGTTTGCATAATAAGACGGAACATTTAGCCATTCATGAATTACTGACTGACATCCTAGGAGTGGTCCAGATGCAAAGTGTTCTATTTATTTATTGTATTCTGAACTTTTCTTTTTTTAAGAAAAAAAAAAGAATTCTTCAACATTTTATTTCGTGAATTCCATCTGGAGCACTTGACTACTTGCCACCAACTGCCTTTGGGTTTAAGCTGCCAGCCTACATTACTGTAAATGAAATTCAAACGCCCTAGTGGCTACTATATTATTTTGCGCAATCCCATTCCTGGAAGGTCTCCTTGAGTTGTTACATAATAACACCCAGTCTCTCGCCCCCACGGGAGTCAAGGTCGCAATATTTAAATTTCTGGCCATTAGCCATAACCCTCTTTTCTACTCCCTTGAGGAATAAATCGACATACGTGTAACGGCTTTTCAGCCTGAGCCGGACATATATCCCCGTTCACGGCAGCTGCCGAGATGTAATCCCACACTATCCCGAATTTAAGCGAGGCGCGAAATTTAAGACCAAAACGCTTAAAATATCCCAACTAAGGGGACTTAGTACAAGGTGGCTTTACCACAGTTATAACTTTACTTCATAAATATATCCCCAGCAAATGCACATGGCATCAGGATATCAAATAATTGAGGTGTACAATTATACTGATTTGCCACAGATGGAAGGCAGCCAATGGCAGATGGCAGATGGCAAGGTACTATGCAATCATGAAGTGATAGGAATTTTCTATATCAAGGAAATTATTGGCACTCAAATAAGTACTCTCATCTATTAGGAATTATTGGGAGTCTCAATATACAGGGCAAAGCACATTGATATATAATGTTAACTACATGACCTTTATATACTAGGACATCGTCGATAAGATTGAATCACTACATCACTTGCATCATAAGTCTCATCATATGTTGCATCACATGTGCGGCTCCACTGGTTCCGATGCTTGGACCTATTGTATCATATGCGCGGCTCCACTCGCTCTGGTGCCTTCAACGCTCGTATCTCAATACTCCTCCTCGAGTGTTGAAGTACCAATACCTAACTGGCATGTATGATAATAATGAGTCGACGGTGGTAGTGATTTTGTCAAAATATCCGCAATCGTTTCCTTCGTGTGTCGATAGATAAGTTGGACTGTTCCATTTTCGATTAAGTGTCGAATAAAATGGTATTTAACTTCAATATGTTTCATTCTTCGTAGAGCGCGTCGATTGCGAGCAAACACGATCGTTCCTTGATTGTCCTCGAAAATTACTGTCGGCTCTTCGTAAACTATGTCCAATTCTTCCAAGAAATGTCTCGTCCACATAACTTCGTGTGCTGCCTCGGATAAAGCATTGTATTCTGCTTCCGTCGAAGATAAGGCTACAGTCGACTGCTTCCTGGAAGACCAAGAAACGGCTCCTGATCCTAGGAATATGGCGTATCCTCCGGTCGACTTTCTATCTTCTGTATCTCCAGCAAAATCGGCGTCCGAGTATACGTGCAAGCAAAGTGTTTCTCCTCCCAAATGGAGCTCACGGTCTCAAGTGGTGAATAAGTATTGTAGAACTCATTTCGCTAAGTCCTTTCTGTACCCATTCGTCCTCTTCGCTGCCTTCATCAGAACGTGGTCTGCTGACAGACCAGGTGCAGCATCTGTGATCCACGCCGCGCGTTCTGCCTCGAGTCATCTTCGCCTTCTTGCATCATGAGTGTCGATTGTGGTGTGACGGATGTGTTATCTTGTACGACCTGCTGGGTGTCCGTTGGCCTTCCCCCTCATCAGGTATGTGATTCATCGTCATGTGTGATAAGCCCGAAGTAAAACTCTTGATTTTCTTCTTCCAATTCGTCACCCATCACCAGCTTTCACGAGTTCGCTTGCCTGAATCTCCTAAGACAACCACAACCTCTGAATCCCTCTCAAATGCGCTCCATGAATCCCAATTACTCCCATGCAGTTTTCCATTGCTTCGACTCCCACTCCCAATCCAATCACAAACCCTATCCCGGATCTCACAGGTGATAGTGGCAAGTGGCGATGTTCGACAGCAATCCAGGACAAACGTACTGGCTAGTAAAATGGCGATTATTAGATTTTGTGGGTTTGCGAACAATGTAGCATGTGATTGTCGGGTAACCGGGTATAGTATTACCGGTAGTAGGTACTTAAACTAGGTACTTGTACTCTACACTTCATACGTTTGCAACGTGTTCTATCTACCCAAACTGAGTCAAGCGTATTACGAACCCGTGAATTCTAACAGCGATTTGGCCCCTCCCATGGGCACCAATGATAAACGCAGATTTTAAGAGTCGTTGTGTGAATGTCGGCATGAACGTGTTGTAGTGTGAATGTGATGGGTGATTAATAATAGACCATATGCGACGTCGAAAAAACAGGGACATTCGATTTCTTGATATGTTGCAGTTACATGGCAGTCTCGGACCGTGATGTGGGGTGAATGGTCACTGACCATAGCAATGCAAGTCATAATGCTCGCAATCCCTCGAGTGACCATGAGGATAACAGGCCCTAAATATATAATTCAATCTCAGAATCAAACATCTGAGACAACAGAGTCTCGCAGCTTCTTTGGCTCGCAGACTCCAATACTCCCCCTCGAGCCTTAGAAGCTCGTATTACCTTCGATAATAGGTCGACCAATCTCGTTCCAAACGAGCTACTGGGGAGTTCCAGGGCCTACTCTTCATCTCTGTTCGCCATGCACAATCGCTCCCAAAGACTCTAACAGTCATAGCATTTCCTCCAGCAGAGATTTCCTATCCCTCCGGCTCACGATACCTGTCGGGCTGCCATCCTCGGGCTCGACGGCTCCGGAACATACATATCTTTGGCACCTCAGTCAGCCAGGTCATCGCAGCGTTACTTGGAGCATATTCATTTGTGCAAGGGATTGCGTCGTTTGACGCCAGAGGTGAGGACTAAAATCAACAGCGTGCAACTGGAAAAACTGCTGATCTTATGCAGCTTCGCGCAGTGGCATACGATTCCGGAAAAACGCTGTCTAGCCAGGGTAACCGGTGGCTCTCCGGGATGTGCTCGCATTAAGACTCCACCGCTGTCGCAAGCAAGGCCCATAACCTATTAGGAATTATTGGGAGTCTCAATATACGGGGCAAAGCACATTGATATATAATGTTAACTACATGACCCTTATATACTAGGACATCGTCGATAAGATTGAATCACTACATCACTTGCATCATAAGTCTCATCATATGTTGCATCATATGTGCGGCTCCACTGGTTCCAATGCTTGGACCTATTGTATCATATGCGCGGCTCCACTCGCTCTGGTGCCTTCAACGCTCGTATCTCAATATCATCAAGTTCCTGGCTTATCTGGAGCTGCCAGCCAATTCATAATTGCCTACGTTATTGTGGTCTAGAACCACAGACTCGCTAGAGTTGCTTCTCATTGAGAGCCTACGATCTTACTACATATAATGCACCGAGAATGCTGTTAATTTAGTTTCTTGGGCACCGAGCACTGGCACTTGCCAAAATCTCACATGGCATCCGCGGCAAAAATTCAAGCAGCAATTGTAAAGTAACTACCTCGTGCCATGATTTCGCACACAACACTGACCGTAGATTTCCAGTAATATTTGGACTTACACCGATTTGGCAACACTAGGTCTGTCTACACAAAGTCGCAGTTGTTTGCCACACTATATAGACGGGCATCTCAGTTTGGTTTAGTTGTGATACAATCTTGACTCTTCCAGCGGAAATCCAGTTCGTATGGAAGAGTAGGATCAGAGTAGCATCTGTGCTGTACATCATCGCCCGATATTCACACCTACTCAAGTATATACTTGCTGCCGCCATTAACCTATATTCAGCAGATGTACCATTAGAGGTGTGTGGTGGGATGGGCCTGAAAATGGCCCTTGACTTACAGCAGTTTATAGTGTGTGGTACCATTTGAGCCCTCAGGTTAGTTGTTTACTGATTATCCATAGGGCATGTCATGGACTATTCCACACCTCGGCTGTTCTGGGAGCTGTAGCGGCGCTTAGTGGACACGGTGATTAATCTATTTATCATTTACTTTCTCAAATAACTCAACCAAGATGGATGTCAGGGGTGTTACTTACAAGGGTTTACGCGATAAGCAAGGATAATAAATACCTCTTAACTCCAATCTTGTTCACATATCTTGGAGAAGTCTCCTGTCGTGTGGTGTGTTTACCTATTGGCAATATATGGACGGGTATACCCATGAGTGTGATAGCTTATCTTAGCCTTTGAAGATTGCATTTCTTGGACCGGCATCAAACTGTTCGTTTTACTTACGTAGATCCACGCGATTGTGTATTAATTAACATCATTAAACAGGGGTACAGAAGTCGATTGCATATACCTGGAGACCTCGAATTGACACGATCGTTATAGAGTCAGCAACAACCGCTCTTTTAATTACGTTTGATGGGCTCATATTATTCACCACATTGTTCCACACCATTGGCATGATTGGGCTACAAAGAGGTATTAAAGGATTGCGGAAACGATCTATAACCTATATATTTGTACAACAAGGTAATTTATCTCGCTTTTGAGGTTACATGTTATTATGACCCTCATGATATTAATTGCAGGTGTTCTCCGATTTGCGTTAGTGCTAAATTAACGTGACTTCCGTTGATGAAATGTTGATTTTTCTTTGTCAGCGTAATTTTCATATGGAATTCACAGCTCCTAATTACGAATAAGGTTTGGGATTATTACCGTTTTTCCCCTTTTTCACTGATACTATGACATTTTTTTTAAGTTTGTCTCAGTGAATATCTTTTATCCCCTCAGAATTCTATACCACGCATTCATCTCACATCCAAATATAGGCCGCATTTAGAGACTTGGGCGCAAACTTCGAAAGCTGGCAAGTATTTATCGCATACACTTCGCCCAACTTCTTAATCTCAAGTGCAGCATATCCATCCTTCCCATTTGCCGCTTCTTTCTCGATCTGCGAGAATTAAACTCATCATGTAACACGATTAATATGACGAACAATGTCGTGCTCACTACCTTCCGGGCGACCGTACGCGGTATCGAACATTCTTTGATTGAGGACGTTGGAGATAATTATATAGGAGATTTTATTTCGCGGGGACGTTGTGAAGGAGAAATCCTTGTCCATTCCACAGAGGGGTGTGAGGAAACCTCTGGTGGGAGACTTGAAGGCCTTGCTGCACACTAATGTAAGGGGGTAATCTGCTGAATATTACCACTGACCATGCAATGAAAGACATTTATGACACTTGATGAAGTAAAATAAAGGGCTCCAAAAGTCGTTGGATACAGTTCACATGTCGTCTAATTTTTCTATAGATGTATTTAACCCGAAGCAGGACTGGAACCTCCTCTTTCGGCGACAGCTGATATCCCACATTCCCCAGTCATCCCACATCTGGAGGCCACCAGCACCAATCAGGGAGATCGCCAGTCCTCCCCCCCTCACGAGATTGTTCAACTAGAGGCCCAGATTGCGCTATTGGCTGCACATCGAGACCTCCTGTTGGCTCAAGGCAGACCAGATATCCATGGCAGCAGGGTCGTTTCAGACGTCTCACCAGGTGTGATGAGATTATTCACAGACCCGGATACGATCCAGCTGGCCAACATGCGGGCCTCCATGGCTGGTGACACTAGGACCACCAAGAAGGCAGCGGTCCCTGATATAATTCCAGGATTCAAGGCCAACGCCTTAGAGATCCCCATTCCTCGGAAGGTAGAGGAAGCCTTCAGGAACCTACACTACGTCCCTTATACAGCCCTCACTACGGAGGCGCGGCAGAAGGCAGAGAGAGGCTTGGAAGAATTCACCTTCTCGCCTTCAGGCAACATTGTGGCCAAAGGGCTGGACCGCGATAATGAGAGGAGCATCTCCATCATTGACTGGCTCTCAGCAGCAGCAGCAGTGGTCGACCGTACTAGGATTCACGGGGGCGACACCAGAGCTGATGCGCTTTCAGCCCACCACGCAGTTGTGACAACCATTGCGAAATCCCATAGCTGGGAAGTGGCCATGGAATATGATGTGCAACAGCGTGAAGCAGCGGCCCGCAACCCGACCCATGACTTGAGCTGCCTGGACACCAATGCCCTGACAATCATCTCGACACGGGCAGCGCTGCAGGCATCAAGATCTGGCACCACCTCCGTCTCCCCAGTGAAACACCTCAGGCCAGCTGGACCACCGCCCCTCTCCACTTCTCCTTGAAAGAGGCCTCGCACAGATGGGGATCGTTCACATTGCTTTCGGTGTGGGACACAGGGGCACTTTCCGGCTGACTGCACAGCAAAACTCACATCATGTTACGACCCGTTCCCAGATGTTTCAATATCCGACTTCCGATCTCCGACTTCCGACTTCCGACTTCCGATATCCGATTACAGAACATCATAGTTACCGTATCATCTGCATTCTTCCCTTGTTCTGCATTTGGTAATTTGTCCGTTGACAAGTATTCACTCATTTGTTTGTTGTATTCCCGTCTTGGAATATTGTCTCCCTAATATGTCTTATTGTATTTCCGTTTTAAGAACATTTCCATTTCCGTCTTATTATGGTCTTAGTTTGTAGTACAATAACAAGTGGACTTATATTAGTTTCCGCGAATTTGTACTTTACTTTAGATCTGATATCAACTTAGTTTCTTATTCCTCCTCCTGTCTTTCTGTACGCTCGATATTCGGAACTCTTCGGAACTCTGAATATCCGTATCTTCCATTGTAAATCTCACCTTTGAAATTAAGGACTTCGAGTGTTTGCGTAGAGGCGCAGCACATAAGCTGAAGCCAACATCCTGACCCTACCAGACAGTTCCCGAGTTCCCGGTGACTTCCCGATAGTTCCAGAATAAGTTCCCGACACGGCACTTAACACATCAGCAGGGAAGAACACTGCCCCAATCGCCCGGGATGCCAGAAACAAGCATGCCTTGGCATCCCCCGATGGAAAGCAGTTTTGTTTCAAGTGGGCAACAGGAACACAGTGCCGGTGGGGTGACACCTGCACCAATGCACACATGTGCAGCATCTGCTTCGAGCAAGACCACGGAGCAGCAGCCTGCAAGCATCTCTGATCCAAGAAGGGTCACGACGCCGCTTGATCCAATAGAAGCGGCACGTACATTAAGTAAATATGGTATACTCGACAGGTGGGAATACATTATCTCAGGTTTAATCAACGGCTTCGATATTGGGGTAAAGGACTGCATATCACGCACTGTCATTTTTTGAAAATCACAAATCCTCTTCATTAGACACGGACTTTATATACAAGTACATAGCGAGCGAACAAGGGGCTGGACACTACTCTCGGGGCTTCACCCCAGCGGAGCTAGAGCAGATCATCGGCCCATTTCAGACCTCCCGACTGGGCCTGATCCCAAAACCAAACTCCAACACTTACCGCCTAATCCAAGACCATTCCTTTCCCCGGGGAGACCCAGAATACCCTTCCATAAACAGTGGAATAAATTCAGACAACTTCCCCACAGAGTGGGGCACCTTTGCGGACACCGCAGCACTAATCTTATCCTTACCGGATGGCTGTGTAGCGGCCACATTCGACATCTCTGCCACATACAGAGTGACCCCCATAAGACCAGATCAACAGAACGCTTGCTGCATTTCGTGGGACGGCTTGGTATACGTCGACCGAGCAGTAGCATTTGGTCTGGCCTCCAGCGCTGGAGTTTTTGGCAGCATTGCAGATATGCTGATAGTGCTGTATCGGAAGGCAGGCTTCGGATGGCTACTCAAATGGGTGGACGACTTCCTAGCCATTCGCCTTCCAGGTCAGATTTGGACAGAAGAGGACTTCATCACCTTGTCCGCCCAATTCAGGGTCCCATGGAGCAGAAGCAAAACACGACCATTTGCAACAGTGCAGAAGTACATCAGCTTCCTAGGGGACTTGAACTCCAAGACAGTTGCTGTGCCACCAGAAAAACTATGTGCAACCCTCACCTTGATCGCGCAGTGGATGGCAGACGGCACACAGTTCTCAGCAAACAAGGCGGAGAAGCTACATGGGAAGTTGGTGCACTTGTCGGCCATCTTCCCATGGATCAGGCCCTTTCTCCGGTCCATCGCGGCATTCACAAGTGGTTTTCATTCTCGCAGAGCACACCTATTGCCAACCCCATCAGTGCGAGCGGATCTCTCCTGGATCCAGTACATACTCCGGCATCTTCCAAACAAACTCCCAATTCCATCACCCGATGTAGTAGACATCGGCTGGTGGGGAGATGCCAGCTCATCCTATGGGATAGGCATCATCGTCGACTGCCATTGGGCCACCTGGAAATGGGCTCCCAGTTTCAAAGTCGGCCCTCGCTGCGAATGCGATATTGGGTGGGCAGAAGCAGTAGCAGTAGAGCTGGGCCTGAGATTGGCACTGCAGAATGGCTTGCTGCACCATCAACTCCCTTCTCATTCAATGTTCTTGGTGCACTCTGACAACAGTGGGGTAGTTGCCATTATAAACAAGGGTTGTTCCCGCAGCAAGGAGACAAACAAGGTCCTGAAAGAGATTTACCACCTACTAGCCACCCACTGAATACATTTGAAAGCCATTTACATACTCTCAAGGGACAACGTGTCGGACGCCCACTCACGAGGACACATCACCGAATTTCTCAGGGGTTTCCCGAGGGCAAACACCCACACCGAGATGGATATTCCCATCCATTTGCATCATTGGATCCAATCATTGTAGCACCGGCGTTGCTACCAGCACCATTTACCCGAGCATCGAATATATCATCATCTAATCACGGGCACCTAGCCCCATTCCCACTGAGACCTCCATGCAAAGCAGCAGAGAGGCTGTTCAAGTGGAGAGGTGTCAACACACCCCCGCCAGCTACTATACAGCACCCGGTCCTCCAATTAATCGCAATGATCGCGGCAGAGGCCTCTTTAAAGGAACCCAAAGCCTACGGTGCTGGCCTACGAAAATTTCACATCTTCTGCGACATCTTCTCGATTGCAGAAGTGGACAGACTACTGGTGTCCTTCCCAGTGATCCATTCCTTTGCTCTCTGGGCAGCCGCAGACCCATCATTTCTCAGAGAGGGCCTGGCTGCTGGAACCAGATTCGAGACAATCTCCGTCAGCGTGACAAGGAAATACCTTTCATCAATCAGGGCATGGCATATTGCACAAGGCTGGCCACCACCGCTGTCTGACAATGAATGCACAAAAATTGAATGGTCACTACGAGGATTGGAGAACTTACAAGGCACGGCATGAAAATGACCCCTACAACCCCCAGTACAATTGAGGATGTTATTCGCACTGAAGTCAATCCTGGACCTCACCAATGCATTCGATGCATGCATTTGGGCAGTGGCTTCATGCGCCTTCTGGGGACTAATGCGTTTTGGCAAGGTTACCGTGACATCCAGACCACACTTTGACACCACCAAACACCTAAAACGAAAGGATGTTCTAATTAGTCGTGACAACAATGGAAAACGCTACGCACGTTTAGACCTGCCATCTGCAAAGACAGCCAAAGTTGGAGAGATTCAGGCAGTATTTATAACGGACCAACAGGGAGTCTGCCCGATTGATGCCTTGATCAATTTAGCCAAGGTTGTCCCAGCAGGGCCGGACGATCCTTTATTTTTCTGGAGAGATGACAAGGGAGAAGTCAGACCAATAGTTAAAAGGCAGCACTCCACCGGATTAATTCAGTCCTCCAGGCTTGTGGATGGGGAACAACCTTTGGCCACTCTTTCTGCATTGGCGGCGGCTCCTTCTTCTTAGCGCAAGGAGTTGATCCCAAGATAGTACGACTAGCGGGCAGATGGAAATCCTTAGCATATGAAACATACATAAGGGCCTTCGAGCAAATTGCATCACGGCACATATCGAACCTGTCCGCCAGAAATGCGGCTGCCTAGGTTGGGTGAGCGGCGTAGTCTCGCCGCAGTAGTAGGCAGGCCTTTTGCAGGTGAGCAGCGAGTCTTCCCACGCACACGCAGAGAGCTAACGCTCTTCCTCTACCCAACCACTCAGCTCTTCACTGTCTAGTCCGTAATAGTCGACGCTGGATGGACTATTCCACACCTCGGCTGTTCTGGGAGCTGTAGCGGCGCTTAGTGGACACGGTGATTAATCCATTTAGCATTTACTTTCTCAAATAACTCAACCAAGATGGATGTCAGGGGTGTTACTTACAAGGGTTTACGCGATAAGCAAGGATTCTTGGACCAGCATCAAACTGTTCGTTTTACTAATGTAGATCCACATGATTGACGAACAATGTTGTGCTCACTACCTTCCGGCGACCGTACGCGGTATCGGACATTCTCTGATTGAGGATGTTGGAGATAATTATATAGGAGATTTTGTTTCGCGGGAACGTGTGAAGGAGAAATCCCCGTCCCTTCCACAGAGGGGTGAGAGGAAACTTCTGGAGGGAGACTTGAAGGCTTTGCTGCATAGCCAACACAAATATCGACGTCTGGTGTCTCCCCAGAATGCATATACCCACCTCATATGGGCCTACATTCCCCATTTATAATCCAACAACTGTGACGATGTGGAACCCCTCATGATCTTCATTGACCCCAACAACATCCTACCACACCTCCTGAAACCGCAACCGCAGACGCTTCGGCAATGCCACTGCCGATATGCAGTCACATGCTAGATGCCAGATGGAATACCATAGAGGCCGAAATGTCAGAATTTGTAATAGAATACATGTACTGACGACTTACTGGTAACGAGCTTGCCGAAACAATAAAGGAACGTTCAGAGAGGATCTATGAGCTTGTCAAGAATGTAAAGGAGCATTCAGAGAGGAGCGGCGGGTGTGCATTTTCCAAAGATTTAAAGAAGTATTTAGAAAAGAGCGGTGGAGCTGCCAAGAGTGTAGAGGAGGATTCGGACAGGAAGGACGGCCTTGCCAAGCATTTAAAGAACTATTCAAAGAGAAATGTCGAGCCTGCCAAGGTATTAAAGAGGCAATCAGAAAGAAGTATCAAGCTTGCCCAATATTTGAGGAAACATTCAGAGGAGCACACCGACTTTGCAAAGAATTTAGAGGAGCACTCCGGGAGGAACGAGCTTACGAAGCATTTAAGGAGGAACCACAAGTTTACCAAGAAGTTCGATGGGAGTTCGGGGTGGTTGCAGTGGCTATTTCCGCAAGAGTTTTCTATCCTTGACCAGCAAAAGATCAGCGTAGAGTATTTTTACGAAGCCACCGCCGAAGGAAAATCGAGCTTGGTATGTGACACCTTGACATGCATCAGTCTACCACTACCTTCAATTTATAGTCAGTGTCTCTAGCTAGGAAAACGTTCCAGTGTCGTCAACACTAAGGAGAGTGTTGAAGAGGAATCACTAAATACTGGCGAAAATAGAGTCGTCATTAGACAAGCCATAGAGGGAACGTTGCCGAAAATGGAATGTCCAAGATCCAGTCTCGGAGAAGGGGATTCGGAGGATAGTTGAAACAGGACTCCGAGGCAGAGAAAGCTGTCAAAGATGTCAGCCTTCGCATGATATGAAATAGGTAAGTTGTATACCTGACATGCAGAGCCATTCAACAGCCGATTTGATGATGAGATACTCAAGACAACTCCAGAGTCAATGAATGTAGATGCTTTCTGATAAAATACATCGGGCTTTATAAAAATATTATAACATCAACCACGGATCTACATACCTTTCTCGTCTAAGAACCTATTCAACAGCATAAAAAATGGATTGTCTTCCCCGATCGATTTCATTGGGAGGAATGTAATCAGATGGTTATCAACCTGTTACCAAAACAATCATCCCAATATCAAGACAACAAAAAGAATACAACATACAATCTCGCTCTCAATCCCACTCCAAAACGTAAAGCCAATCTCCATCACCACCTCAAGGACTTCCTCCTTCCTCCTATCCTCTTCCAAGATCACCCCAACAGCCCCAGCATCCTCCTTGCCCAACAGCGCCTTCCTAGCTTCGTCACTCATTAACGGC
Organism: Hysterangium stoloniferum; assembly: GCA_015178975.1. Classification (NCBI taxonomy): domain Eukaryota; kingdom Fungi; phylum Basidiomycota; class Agaricomycetes; order Hysterangiales; family Hysterangiaceae; genus Hysterangium; species Hysterangium stoloniferum. Next base: position 139,662 of record WHVD01000130.1, read on the forward strand.
TCCTCACTCTTCTCTCCAGGCGTGTTCGAGAAGCTTCTCCGAGGACGCATTCTATCATATCCACGCCCCCTCTCCGCAGAATCGAAATATCCGCCTCACACCTCAGCCGCCCACACCTTTGTATCGCATTTTCCTTCGACGTGGGTCTTGGGGGCTTCTTCGCGGCGATTACCTCTGAGGAGCGTGTCTAGCGGGCATGCGACGTTTCTTTTGGGTTTGGGTTTGAATGCTTTAAAGAGCAGCTATTGAAGAAGCAACTGCAGAGAAACTAAGCATCTCACATTGTTTGTTGCATACATAACACTGACCGACGGTTTTCAGTCATCTTGAGATTTAAGTTCCGAACATAAAGGATTTGATTTCATCCACGTGAGACGTGTTGCAAGAGGTGTCCCCTAGAGAAGATTATAAGAGTGGCAAAAAATGGTGGCACAGTCAAAATATTAATTGTTCTTCCCAGGTTCCGTAACGACTGCTGATGGTGAGGGAGTAGAAGAGAACAGTCACGAGGAACACCAAGAAGACGAAAAAGAGATGGCTGGAAAGCCGGGTGTAATGCCTCCCCAGATTGCATCTTCTAATAACGTGTTTAAACGACAAACATTTGGCGGTTCTGTCAGATTATATAATACCAACCATTGTTCCAACTGGGTCCATATGATGTACAGCTCTGAGTTCAGTGTGTATATGATCTAATAGGAATGGCACTTAGGGTTATATCCTTAAGTACAGTGTAAGACCAAACCTACCCAAGGTCAGATGGTATAGTGGTTAACACCTTTGTTATGTAATTGAGAGATCCTGGGTTCAATCCCCAGTCTGGCTATTCATTTTCTACATTACTTATGTTCTCTAACAGGTTCTCTGTGTGGGAGTAGACCTGATGCACAGTGGGGTACAGGGGTAGATACTTAATACAAGGGGGGCTACTGCAGTTATACAGTGAGGGACAAAACCCTTCCAATGATTTTTAGTTGTGCAAAGATTCTTGAATAACTCAAGAACCACTGTAGATACAGACCTGAAATTTGGTGGTTGGTTAGGTCTATATGTTATCTATATGCCATTAAAATATTATGACATAAGCACTGGTATTTTCCATGCTATAAATAAAATAATAATAAAATCACATTGGAAGGGTTTTGTCCCTGGTATAAAAAGAACACAAATCAAACAATCTAGTACTTGGTATAGTCTCCCTTGGCCTTCAAAACAGCCTCAACTCTTCTAGGCATACTCTCTATCAAATTCTGACAAGTAGAGGCAGGGATCTTCTCTCACTTTGTCTAAACCTCTCCCACAACTTATGAATACTCTTGGGTGCCACTTCATACTCTCCCAGCCTCTTTTTGAGGTAATACCAGAGGTGTTCAATTGGATAAGGTCAGCAGACTGAGGTGGTCATACCATGACCACAAATCCATTATCTTTAAACCAATTGGTGGCCTTCTTGCTCTTGTGTTTGGGATCATTATCTTGCTGAAAGACCACATCTTCTGTGTTCTTGCCATAATACTTCATGATTGCTTGAAGTTCATCTTCCAGAATGCTAACATAAAGGTCAGCATCCATCCTTCCATCAATTTTGGTGGAATATTCTGGTCCTTCCCACAACATACAGCTTCACAACATCAGATTTCCTCCTCCAAACTTGACTGTACCCTCAACCACCCTATCACTGAGCCCCTCTCCTGCCCTTTTCCATACCTACTTCCTCCCATCTGGCCCCAAACAATTGATTTTTGTCTCATCTAACCAAACAAACCTCTTCCAATCATCCACAGTCCAGTCCTTGTGTCCCAGAGCAAAGCCCATTCTTGCCTTACTATACCTCTTAGTGAGTAAAGGCCTTTTTCTCTTCACCACAGCTCTCATTCCAGCTTTCTTGAGTGCTCTATGAAAAGTCTTCACTGAAATGGACTTTCCAGTCATATTTTGAAGGATTTTGGTGACCTCAGTGGCATGTTCTGCCTTCTGAGAAGTGATTTGTTAGAGGGAATAATGAATATCTGAGGGAGAAAGCTTGCATGGATGGCCACCAGGTGCTTTGGCAAGTGATGGGCAATGGGTAAAGTGAATTCTGGATATAGTAAATTGACCTCTGCCAGTGATTGCAGAGATCTGAGAAGCAGACTTGCCCTTATTGAGCAAAATGAAAATGTAGCTAACCTGAGGAGGAGTAAGAGCTTTCATGGTGTAGAATGTTGAGTTGTGGGGATTTTGTTGAACTAGAAAGTGAACAGCTATATATATATCTAATTTTGACAGGTCACATGATTTTTATTTGCACTTCTTTGCATATAATCAATAATGTTTTGTGCTGAGCATGTGACTGGGACAAAACCCTTCCAATGTGATTTTATTATTATTTTATTTATAGCATGGGAAATACTAATACTTATGTCATAATATTTTAAGAGCATGTAGATAACATGTAGACCTAACTAACCACCAAATTTCAGGCCTGTATCTACAGTGGTTCTTGAGTTATTCAAGAATCTTTGCACAACTAAAAATCATTGGAAGGGTTTTGTCCCTCACTGTAACTCTACTCTATAAATATATCCCCAGCAAATGCACGTGGCATCAGGATATCAAATAATTGAGGTGTATGATTGTACTCATTTGCCACAGATGGGTTATTGTGTTCTAGAGCCACAGACTCGTTAGAGTTGCTTCTCATGAGCACATCAGTAAAATGGTATTTGTTCTGGATGGCTCCCAGAGGAGGTCCCCCATTCTAGGAAGCTCCTGGACATTGTGGAGTGTGTGGAGCATCCCAGAATAGGTGTACCTCCTCCCAGCATTTAATACCATTTTATTGATGTGCCTGCGATCATACTATCCATAATGCACGAGTATGCTGTGAATTTAATTTCTTGAGCAGCCAAGAGTGATGCAACACTGGCACTTGCCAAAATCACACATGACATCTGTGGCAGATAATCAAGCAGCGACTGTAAAGTAACTATTGTTTAGTTATAATACAATCTTGACTCTTTCAACAGAAATCCAGTTCGTATGGAAGGGTAGGATCAGATTAGCATCTGTACTGTATGTCATCACCTGATATTCACTACTACTTGAGTGTATATTTGATGTCGCCATGGATTTAGCACATACACCATTAGAGGTGCATGGTGGAATAGGTCTGAAAGTGTCCCTTGACTTACAGCAGTTGATAGTGTGTGGTACCATTTGAGTCCCCAGGCTAGTTGTTTACTGATTAGCCATAGGGCATGTAATGGACTTTTCCACACCTCGGCAGTTCTGGTAACTCTAGTGGCACTTAGTGGACACGGTGATTAATCTATTTACTTTCTCAAATAACTCAACCAAGATGCATGTCAGGGGTATTACTTACAAGGGTTTACGCTATTAGCATGGATAACAAATATCTCTTGATTCTTATCTTGTTCATATATCTTGGAGAATTTTGCTGCTATGGAGGGTGTTTATAATTACTATAATATCAAATATTTATTAATAAAAGCTTTATTTTTACAAAAATCCATCTTTAAATAGTGACATATCCTCTGAGAGTATTATATTGTTAACCACCAACCCACCAACCATAAGAAACAATTCTTCACATTACATCCTAAATAATTCAGAGTCAATTAATAGAACCTATTGTATATGGTTTTCCAAGTTATGTAAATACTTGCTAATACTTTTGTTGTTAATTTGTTTTTTAAAAACTAAACTGTAGTTATTTCCTAGTAAAATATGTGAGATGTCATTGGAAATTTTTCATCCTATAGCCTTCTTTATTAAATGAAACCACCTATATATTCTGGGTATGTTGAATCAAGTAGAAATCTGTTCAGATTGACAGATCTATTCCGAAGTAATACATATGTATTTAGAGGTGCCAATGATATACATATGCATAGAATGGACTATTTAAAGGTATCTATTTTTCAAAAGTATTAGTGTTTCAAACTACTAATTTCTTTTATTGTCTACCCATGTCCGGAAAGATTCTTTAGTTTGTAATGTATGAGAGAGTTTAAAACTTTTTGAAAGTTTTAAAAACCAAATTGTGTTTGAATCACATCCCAGATGTTTAAATGACTTTTAGAGTATATTAGAATTTGGTATACTTAATAGTTTTCAGATATCCTCCTATGTGGTGTATTTACTCCGAGTCATTGGCAATGTGTGGATTAGTATATCTATCCATCAGTGCAATAACTTATCATATGTAGTCCATGACAATTGTATCTCTGGGCCTAGTCTCAAACCGTTCTTTTCACTTAGCTATAACCATGTGACTGTGTAACATCATTACAGCTGTTCTGGATATCTATGGCGGGGTTTCAAAATTCAAAAAAGTCCCACTTTGGAATTCGGGGACAAATTTTGTGATATCTCCCGAATGGAGTGGAGTTAAGACACAGAATTTTAGGGTATATATTTGATAGTAGTAGAGGTATCTATATATGTATATATTTCATCTTATGACACTTTATTTAATATTCAGCTCAATATCACTTCAATGGCTCTCCACCATTTAATTATTATCAGATTTGCCTCTAGCCTTGGGGAATTGATGTTATGTATTGTATATAAATATTTTATGAGCTGAGGTTTAATGTGCCTTGTTGAACACAGCATACTACTCACTATATGCTAGCTTGAAATGTGCCTAGTCACCAGGTTCAGAAGGGAGTATTTCTTAGAGTATGGTATTACAGCTCTCACATAGTCTATTATGTTCCCTATATTTTTCTGATATTTTCAGTATTTTTCCCAGCACTGTAAGTGCAGTATTGAGTAAGTTACCTAGTAAGGTAACTGATGTGTAGGTGCTTAGGTAAGCACCCTGTAGCATACTCCACTGTGGGTGTGGGAAAGTCTTCTTAGTGTTTACTTTCCTCACACTCACAGGGTGTTTGTCAAGATTTATTCAACTGTTTCAACAGTATTAAGCCTCAAAACTCAATGAATATTTAGGATAAATATATATTATTATTTCTCAGAACCTAGACATGCATGTGACAAGAATTGAATGATGTGTTATGACCGGAAATCCCGCCAGACTCCGGGCACAAACTTATACGCACCCATGCCCTATACGCACCCATTATCAATTTACTGGAATTCCCACCAGACTCTGTACATCAGACTCGTCTATGCTCGTCTTCATTATGTTGTGTTTCAGTCACCGGAAAACCCACCAGACTCTGTCTATGTCTATGTCCAACCTCATCCCCCGCGTCAGTTGCTGGACCCCACTCAGAATACCCGTCTTCCCTCTAACAGAGCCCCATTCCCATTTTAGTCAAATGACCTGTCACAATTCGGACTCCGCTTCCACTCCATTTCCCATTATGGTTTATGATTTGTCACTATTTGGACTCCGCTCCGTTCCATCCCATTCCTAACACCAAACTTGGTGTTTACTATTCCCGTTTTATGTTTTGCTCATTTCATTTCATTATTACTGGATTTCGTATGACATTCACCCCACAGTCTATTTAAACTGGCAGATGTTGTACATACAATCCAGTCAGAAAATCGGCTTAGATTCCCCCCAGTAATCTAATACATTTTCTGCTCTAAACTCCTACTTGAATTACACCGCTCACACTAGTTGGAGCCCACAGGCTCTGGCGCATCTATCTCTCTCACCACTCATGACCTCTCAACCCACGACCTCCGACCTACGACCTCTCGACCACGACCCCCACCCAGACTCCCTGGGATTCCTGTCCACCTGTCTGAAATTGGACAACACGATCTAGCAAGGGTGCAGCCTAAATCTCAACGACACAAGCCATACAGCCTTTTGAAACAACTCCCGGTACTGGAACACCTGTGGAATTCTATCTCTATGTATTTCATTGAACACCTACCAGATTCCGAAGGCTTTTCCGCTATTCTAGTCGTTGTTGACAGATTCTCACAACAAGGTATATTCATCCCTACATATGACACAATTACGTCCGTGCAGTTAGCAGAACTTTTCATTATCCACGTATTTTCCAAGCACAGAGTTCTGTCCCACGTGACTTCTGATCGAGGATCAGAGTTCATATCTCATTTATTTAGATCCCTCGGGGAATCCTTGGATATTACATTTCATGTCCGGACATCACCCAGAAGGCGATGGACAAACGGAACATGTCAACCAGACATTGGAACAATATCTCCACGTATATTGCAACTACCAACAGGACAATTGGAAATCCTTGTTACCACTTGCAGAATTTGCTTATAACAATGCACCTTCAGCGTTTCCCCATTCTTTGGAAATAAAGGATATAATCCAAATATTACAGTACATCCAGAATGAAATCTCGCCTCTGCTCATGCTCAAGAGTTCACCATGGACCTCCACAAGCTCCACAAGGAACTCTGGACTGCAATTAAGTCTACCCAAGAGCAATACCAACTTTCAGTGGACAGACACCGGATCCCGCCACCAAACTTCAAGATTGGCGATTGCATTTTTGTCAAAGCTCAATTCTTCCAGACTACCCATCCATCAAAAAAGCTTGCTGAAAAATATTTAGGTCCATTTAAAATTATCACACAAGTAGGTTCAGTCTCTTGGACCCTACAGCTTCCAGATAGCATGTGCGTGGTACACCCGGTATTTCATGTTTCTATGCTAGAACCTTGTACTGCTAACACTATCCCGGATCGTGTGCAATCTCTGCCTCCTCCAGTCATTATTGACGGAGAACCCGAGTTTGAAATCTCGCAAATTTTAGATTCAAAAATTGACAAGTGTCGACGCACTTGTAAACTGCTTTACTTGGTCAAGTGGGCGGGTTACGAGGGCACCGATGAAGAAACTTCATGGATTTTGGCCATGGAACTCAGTAATGCCACAGAAATCGTTACTGACTTTCATACAGCTTACCCACTCAAACCTGGACCACTATTGTCTCTCTGACCGCACTCCGTGGACCCCGTATTATGTTTGGACTCATTTTCATTTTTCCCTGTCACCCTATGTCTCTCTTTGCTTTTACAGGTTCTGACATGTTCTTCAAGTCCTTAAGCGGTTTTCCCACGGACTTTGACTTTTATGTTTTTCATGCTTTACTTTTATGTTAAAAAAATTATTAAACTTTTATTCTATACTACTTTTCTCAGTCTACATTTATGGGACTGTGTTTTTCCCTGCCTCCTCAGCCACCTCCTCAGGGAGCTCCTCAACCTCCGTGGTGACCCCGTCCTCATCTGACCCAGCCTCCTCAGAACTTCCAGCTTGTGGCTCCTCATATATGTATGTATATATCGGCCAAACTCCGCTAGGAACTTCCAAAATTCTGAGTGGAGCCCATGGAGCTTATTCACCACCACCACTTGCACCTTGTTGCTCTTTTTGAGCAACACGTTCTGGGCCTCTATGCCCTCAGTGATCTGTCCCAGAACTTCATCCAAACTGGAAAATCTGTCTGACCTGCTGATGTCCCACACCCCGGACCCCGTGGCCTGCTTGTGAACAAGTGAACACCTCGCCTTGAGGTGTGCACATTGGTAGCAGCCCGGACCCCAGCCAGACTTTCAATTGCATTCAGTGTTCTGGTCATTACAACCGGAACACCACGGGTCATTCCGTGTGGGTAGGTGGACTGGTGCTGCCTTCTTTGCCTTCTGTTGATATGGTTAGTTCCTACAGCTATCCCACGGACCCGAGGGTTACCTTCTGGGGGCTCTCCAGCTCCCCCTCGGACTCAGACTCGACCTCTGTCACCTTGTGCTGAAAATAACAAGTCAGTGAAATGAAAAAAAAAAACAACAAGTCAAGTTGGGACTTACTTTTCCCATGACCACTGTGGCCCTGTCTGCAGCCACCCACACTTTCTCCATGGCCACCCACACAGCCTCCTCCTCTTCTTGTTCCTTCTGCCTCGTGGCCTCTTCCTCCGTGGCCAATGCTGCCTGGTACTCCTTGTCCAAAGCCTCCTCGGCCTCCCTGGCCTCCCTCTCTGCTTCTTCACGAAGTCGGTGGTGCTCTTCTCACCACGCCAAAAGTTGGGTGGTGCTCCAAGGTGCCCACTACAGAGTGCCCATGGAAGGCCCGGCGGTTGGCATTGCCCATCTTGGCATTGGTTTTGGTCCCATTATATCGAAGATGGGGGTATTAAAGAAGAAGAAATTTCTATTTTTTCAAATTTTTAGATAGGCTCATCCCATCTGAACCTTACCTTCCAGATCACCTGACTCCTTGACACATACGTGTAACTGACATGACTTTTGACACATGGATGTAGCCGACAAGAACCTTATTGAGGTCTAGAGCCTCTTTGGTACTTTGGCATAAAGGGAGGGTACTGTTACAACTGGAAATCCCGCTGGACTCTGGGCACAAACTTATACGCACCCACACCCTATACACCCATTATCAGTTTACCGGAATTCCCACCGGACGCCGTACATCAGACTCATCTATGTTCGTCTTCGTTACATTGTGTTTCAGTCACTGGAAAACCCACCAGACTCCATCTATGTCTATGTCCAACCTTGTCCCACATGTCAGTCACTGGACCCCACTCAGAATACCCATCTTCACTCTAACAGAGCCCCATTCCCATTTTAGTCAAATGACCTGTCACAATTCAGACTCCACTTCCGCTCCGTTTCCCATTATGGTTTATGATTTGTCACTATTCAGACTCCACTCCGTTCCGTCCCGTGTCTAACACCAAACTTGGTGTTTCCTATTCCTGTTTTATGTTTTGCTCATTTTGTTTCATTATTACTGGATTTCGTATAACATTCACCCCACAGTCTATTTAAACTGGCAGATGTTGTACATACAATCCAGTCAGAAAATCGGCTTAGATTCCCCCCAGTAATCTAATACATTTTCTGCTCTAAACTCCTACTTGAATTACACCACTCACACTAGTTGGAGCCCACAGGCTCCGGCACATCTATCTCTCTCACCACTCATGACCTCTCAACCCACGACCTCTGACCTACAACCTCTCAACCACGACCCCCGCCCAGACTCCCCAGGATTCCCATCTGCCTGTCTGAAATTGGACAACATGATCTAGCAAGGGTGCAGCCTATAAGCTGAAGCCAAGTCCTGATATCCCGTGGGTTTCTCCGGAGACCCGCCCTGTACGTATCCTAACAAACACACTGCAAAGCAGGCCACTGGGCACTTCTACCATGCTCTTATTCCACCACCAACTGCCACCATCCTCCATCACCACCTGGATATTTTATTTGGGGGCCACATTGTGAAGGAGAACTCTCCATCCATTCCGCAGAAGGGTGTGAGGAAATCTCTAGAGGGAGAGTTGAAGGCCTTGGTGTACAGTAATGCAAGAGGGTTATGTGTCGAATATTATGGGTGTAGTTAAAAACATTTATGACAGTCGAATAAGAAAGATAAAAGCCACAAAAGGTCCTTTGGTACAGTTCATATGTCGACCTATTATCCTATCTATTCAGGATATTGGTAGAGCTGCAAGAATATTTGTATTGATTTATTTATCAAACACCTGTATGAAAGACTTCAGCATTCTAGCAATAATAGATCCTAAACTATCAAATACGCAAGTGTATAGTAATACCTCTGTTCACTATTTGAAGTGTTTATAACTTCTAACAGTACATCAGGAAAGTGGGAAGTTCAATAAGTATACCGTCTATATTGTCCAGAGCCATTCAGGAGAGTTAGCTAGCTCAGCTTGTTAGGAAACATAAGTAATGTAGAAAATGAATAGCCAGACTGGGGATTGAACCCAGGATCTCTCAATTACATAACAAAGGTGTTAACCACTACACCATTTGACCTTGGGTAGGTTTGGTCTTACACTGTGCTTAAGGATATAACCCTAAGTGCCATTCCTATTAGATCATACATATACACTGAACTCAGAGCTGTACACCATATGGACCCAGTTGGAACAATGGTTGGTATTATATAATCTAACAGAGCAGCAGGTGTGGGCTTGCCAAGGATTTAAAGAAGTATTCAGAAAAGAGCCGTGGAGCTGCCAAGAATCTAGAGGAGCATTCAGATAGGATGGACGGCCATGCCAAGAATTTAAAGAACCATTCAAAGAGAAATGTCGAGCTTGCCAAGATATTAAAGAGGCATTCAGAAAGAAGTATCAAGCTTGCCCAATATTTGAGGGAGCATTCAGAGAAACACACCGACTTTGCAAAGAATTTAGAGGGGCATTCCGGGATGAACGAGCTTACGAAGTATTTAAGGAGGAACCACAAGTTTACCAAGAATTTCGATGGGAGTTCGGGGCAGTTGCAGCAGCCATCAACCTTGGTATGTGACCCCTTGACGTGCATCAGTCTACCAGTATCTTCAATTTATAATTGGTGTCTCTAGCCAGGAAGAATTGAGAGTGTTGTCGACACTAAGGAGTGTTGAAGAGGAATCAAGAAATGCTGACGAAATTCGAGTCGCCATTAGGCAAGCCATAGAGGGAACGTTACAGAGAATGGAACGTCCAAGATCCAGCCTCGTAGAAGGGGATTTGGAGGATAGTTGATATTGGACTCCGAGGCAGATAAAGCTGTCAAAGACATCAGCCTTCGCATGTTAGGAAATAGGTACGTTGTATACCTGATATGCAGAGCCATTCAATAGCCGAGTTGATGATGAGATACTCAAGACAACTCCAGAGGCCATTAAAGTAGATGCTTTCTGATAAAATACATTGAGCTTTATAAAGATATTTTAACATCAACCACGAATCCATAACACCCTTATCGTCTAAGAACCTATTCAGCAGCATAAAAAACAGATTGTCTTCCCCGATGAATTTCATTTGCAGGAATGGAATCAGATCGTTATTAACCTGTTATCAAAACAATCACATCCCAACATCAAGGCAACAAAAAGAATACAACATACCATCTAGCGCTCAATCGCATTCCAAAACATAAAGCCATTCTCCATCACCACCTCAACAACATCTTCATTCCTCCTATCTTCCTCCAAGAGCATCCCAACAGTCTCAGCATCCTCCATGCCTAACAGCGCCTTCCTAGCTTCGTCACCCATTAACGGCTCCTCGCTCCCATCTCCAGGCGTGTTCGAGAAGCTTCTCCGAGCATGCATTCTATCATCTCCACACACCCTCTCCGCAGAATCGAAATATCCGACTCATCCGAGCCTCACGCCTCAGCCGCCCACGGCTTTGTACTGTGTTTTTCTTTGACACGGGCCTTACGGGCTTCCTCGCGACGATCGCCTTTGAGGAGCGTGTCTAGCGGGCATGCGACGCGGCTTTTGGGGTTGGGTTTGAATGCTTTAAAGAGCAGTTATTTAAGAAGCAACTGCAATGAAACTAAGCATCTCACATCGTTTGTTGCATATATAACACTGACCGAGGGTTTTCAGTCATCTTGAGATGTAAGTTCCGAACATAAAGAATTTGATTTCGTCCACGTGAGACGCGTTGCAAGAGGTGTCCCCTAGAGAAGATTATATGAGTGGCGAAAAAAAGGTGGCATGGTCAAAATGTTAATTGTTCTTCCCAGGTTCTGTAACGACTGCTGATGGTGAGGGAGTACATCAGTAAAATGGTATTAAACGCTGGGAGGAGGTACCCCTATTCTGGGATGCTCCACACGCTCCACAACGCCCAGGAGCTTCCTAGAATGGGGGTAGCCATACCATTTTACTGATGTAGAAGAAAACAGTCACAAGGATCACCAAGAAGACGAAAAAGAGATGGCCGGAAAGCCGGGTGCAACGCCTCTCCAGATTTCCTCTTCTAATGACATGTATGAACGATAAACATCTGGCGGTTCTCTCCGTGGGAGTAGACCTAATCCAGAGTGGTGTACAGGTACATACTTAATACAAGGTGGCTTTACCACAGTTATAACTCTACTCCATAAATATATCCCCAGCAAATGCACATGGCATCAGGATATCAAATAATTGAGGTGTACAATTATACTGATTTGCCACAGATGGAAGGCAGCCAATGGCAGATGGCAGATGGAAAGGTACTATGCAATCATGAAGCGATGGGAATTTTCTATATGAAGGAAATTATTGGGAATCAAATAAGTACTCTCATCAAGTTTCTGGTTTATCTGGAGCTGCCAGCCAATTCATAATTGCCTAAGTTATTGTGTTCTAGAACCACAGACTCGCTAGAGTTGCTTCTCATTGAGAGCCTACAATCTTACTACATATAATGCACCGAGAATGCTGTTAATTTAGTTTCTTGGGCACCTAGCACTGGTACTTGCCAAAATCTCACATGGCATCCGCGGCAAAAATTCAAGCAGCAATTCTAAAGTAACTACCTCTGGCCATTATTTCGCACGCACCACTGACCGTATGTTTCCAGTAAGATTTGGACTTACACCGATTTGGCAACACTAGGTGTGTCTACACGAAGTCGCAGTTGTTTGCCACACTATATAGACGGGCATCTCAGTTTGGTTTAGTTATGATACAATCTTGACTCTTCCAGCGGAAATCCAGTTCGTATGGAAGAGTAGGATCAGACTAGCATCTGTGCTGTACATCATCGCCCGATATTCACACCTACTCAAGTATATACTTGCTGCCGCCATTAACCTAAATTCAGCAGATGTACCATTAGAGGTGTGTGGTGGGATAGGCCTGAAAATGACCCTTGACTTACAGCAGTTTATAGCGTGTGGTGCCACTTGAGCCCGAAGGTTAGTTGTTTACTGATTATCCATAGGGCATGTCATGGACTATTCCACACCTCGTCTGTTCTGGGAGCTGTAGCGGCGCTTAGTGGACACGGTGATTAATCCATTTAGCATTTACTTTCTCAAATAATCAACCAAGATGGATGTCAGGGGTGTTACTTACAAGGGTTTACGCGATAAGCAAGGATAACAAATACCTCTTAACTCCAATCTTATTCACATATCTTGGAGAAGTCTCCTGCCGTGTGGTGTGTTTACCTATTGGCAATAGTTGGACGGTATACCCATGAGTGTGATAGCTTATCTTAGCCTTTGAAGATTGCATCTCTTGGACCAGCATCAACCTGTTCGTTTTACTTACGTAGATCCACGCGATTGTGTATTAATTGACATCATTAAACAGGGGTACAGAAGTCGATTGCATATACCTGGAGACCTCGAATTGACGCGATCGTTATAGAGTCAGCAACAACCGCTCTTTTAATTACGTTTGATGGGCTCATACTATTCACCACATTGTTCCACACCATTGGCGTGATTGGGCTACAAAAAGGTATTAAAGCATTGCGGAAACGATCTATAACCTATATATTTGTACAACAAGGTAATTTACCTCGGTGTTTGAGGTTCCATGTTCTTATGACCTGATGATATTAATTGCAGGTGTTCTCCGATTTGCGTTAGTGTTAAATTAACGTGACTTCCGTTGATGAAATGGTGATTTTTATTTGTCAGCGTAATTTTCATATGGAATTCACAGCTCCTAATTACGAATAAGGTTTGGGATTATTACCATTTTTTCCCTTTTTCACTGATACTATCACATTGTTTTTAAGTTTGTCTCAGTGAATATCTTTTATCCCCCCAGAATTGTATACCACGCACTCATCTCACCTCCAAATATAGGCCACATTTAGAGACTTGAGCGCAAACTTCGAAAGCCGGCGAGTGTTTATTGCATACACTTCGCCCAACTTCTTAATCTCATGTGTAGGATATCCATCCTTCTCATTTGCCGCTTCTTTCTCGATCTGCGAGAATTAAACTCATCATGCAACACGATTAATAGGACGATCAATGTTGTGCTCACTACCTTCCGGGCGACCGTACGCGGGATCGGACATTCTTTGATTGAAGACGTTGGAGATAATTATATAGGAGATTTTATTTCGCGGGGATGAAGGAGAAATCTCCCTCCATTCCGCAGAGGGGTGAGAGGAAACCTCTGGTTGGAGACTTGAAGGCCTTGCTGCACAGTAATGTAAGGGGGTTATCTGCTGAATATTATCACTGACCATGTAATGAAAGACATTTATGACACTTGATGAAGTAAAATAAACTCCAAAAGTCGTTGGATACAGTTCACATGTCGACTAATCTTTCTATTGATGTATTTATTCAGGATATTAGTAGAGCCCCAAGAATATTTGTATTTATTTTTTTATAAAGCACCCGTTCACTCAAAATAGTGTGGAATCATACACATAAATGAATTTGAACCTAGTCACCCCAGAAGAACACAGTAGGCAGTCCAGAGGGTGTAAATCAGTCATTACATATAGCATGCCATTCGCATCACAGTAAATATAGAGGAAATATAATAGTTGTGTCAAACTGGCAGTCTTAAGCACTTGATTGAATGGAAACTTCAGCCTCGAAAGCTATGCACTGCATATCATCCTTTCACTCAGAATGGATAAATAGACTGGACTCCTTGGCTAGTGGGAGCGGGAGCGTCTCCGTGACGATAGGACGACCAAATTGAATATTCGATGGTCTTGAGGCTGAGCTCTGGCGGGATATATGTTCACAGAAAATCACCACAGGAAATGACTGAAGCTGTGGTGACTTCAATTGTAATTATTTAACCGTTGATGCCCAATCGAACTGATCACTGTAGTAGTACTACGCTAAATTGATACTATGTATTCTTGCAATCGGGTAGTATATTTGGTGCCGGCGCCGCTACTGCTAGGGTCCGTCAATGGACAGCAGTTTCAACTTGTTTCATGAAGTCCGAAAATGTTCCACACTGTAAGACGTGTGCACTTCAATGAATCACTTTAGGCACTTCATCTAAGGGCAAGAGAAACACATTGTAGCAGTGTTCAAACCCTGATTTAAAGACGTTAAGCGGTTGTTGGATGATGCATTTAAGGTACTGAATCTAAGTCTAAGTAGGACATTTTGCGTGTTTTTACACTTGATTTCAGTTCATATTATTCTTCAGAGCCGTTCCTTAAAATACGAAACACGTTGAGTATCATCCACCAATAACCTACAAAGCAGGCCACTGGGCACTTCTACCACGCTCTTATTCCACCACCAACCACCACCATAATCCCTGCCATCATTGCCACCATTCCTATTGCGATCTTTACTCGCATTCACCGCTGCCACCATCCACCACGATCACCCTCCACACAATATGTCAGTAAACAGGTTCTGACGAGTCAGAGGTTGTTGGGAGGATGGGATTATGCAGTTAGGGTTAGGGGACTGGAATGTAAAGGTCCTGAACATACTTAGTGATGATGCCATGCTAGGCCATGCCATTAATTAGAAGACGAAAATGAACACGAGAATGGAAATTCACTCTGTAATAGCAGTTCCCACCATTCGATACCACCAACACAATATCAAAGTTTGATGTCTCCCCAGAACGCGTTTACCCACTTCATATGGGCCTACATTCCTACCTTATTATCTTCATTGACTCCAACAACATCCCCACCTCACCTACACCTGCAACCACAACTGCTTCGGCACTGCCACTGCTGGCACGCAGTCACATGCTAGATGCCCCATAAAATCCTATAGAGTCCGAAATGTCAGAATTTGTAACAGCATTAATGTACTGACGACTTACTGGTTACCAATATCCATCATGAAGCACTTTTATCAGTGCTGAAAAATAGCCCGGGCTATACTCAAATTTGTAATATATATCAACCATGTAACACATCATTCAGGTCAGCCAATATCTGACGATTTTGAGTAGCAAAAAGTCCGTAGTCGTTCGGCGTGGTCAAGGTAGAGGGAACAGCATGTTCCATGTTGAGCTTCATATGACTTGTTCCAAATAGAAAACTGCACTAGTGCACATGAAAATCAGACGAAACGGACACTGAAATGAAGTGATGAAATGCACTTTGTTATTTTTCGTAAATTCGTGTGACAACTGCCCACTTGACTTCAGCGAGTGCCGGGGCTGCGATTCAGTGTAAGTGTATTGGACACTGAGATAAAGTGCATTTAGTTCCAACAGTGTCCACATCCAGAAGCATTGTTGTTGTTGTAGGAGATTCATAAGGGGGAGCGTAGGGGATGACCAGGCGATGTCTGAGAGGGTCTGCACACTTGAGAGCTGTTACAAGAGGTGTGCCGGAGAGGAGAATACAAGAGTGGCAAACTAAGCCACGTTCGAACTATTAAGAAAGATTTGTTCTTCCCAGGTTCCGGAATGACTGTTGATGGTGAGTGGGGAGGACCAGGAAGGTGTGGGTGGAAGGCTGGGTGTAACGCTTCTGCAGACTGCCTCTTCTAATAACGCGTATGAGCGACAAACATCTGAGGGCTCTCTCCGTGGGAGTTGACCTGATGCAGAGTGGTATATGGGTACATACTTAGTACAAGATGGCTTTACCACAGTTACAACTCTATTCCACAATGATGTGCCCTATACGGGTACATACTTAGTACAAGATGGGTTTACCACAGTTACAGCTCTACTCCATAACTATCTAGTTGAGGTGCATGATTATACTGATTTGCCACCCATAGAAGACGGTAGATGGAAGATGGAAGATGGCAGCTTACTATGTAATGATGAAGTGATGGTAATTTGCTATGACGGAACTTCTTGGCGCTCAAATGAGTCTCATCAAGATTCTGATGGAGCTGGTAGCTGTGAACCTGTTCCTCCAATTCATAATTGCGTAAGTTATTATGTGCCAAAGCGACAGACCGCTTAGAGTTGCTTCTCACCGAGCGCCTGCAATGAGAGTATTTGCAACTAATATATATTAGCAAACTGAATGGTGTTCCTGATATGTTGCGTTTGCTACTGTTTCATTAGTTTCAAATACTGTCGTAGTGCACCGAGAATGCTAGTAATTTAATTTCTTGAGCAGCTAAGAGTGACCCAGCACTGGTACTTGCTAAAATCTCACATAGCATCCGTGGGAGATATTCAAGGAGCAACTGTAAAGTAACTATCTTAGGCCATTTCATCGCACACAACACTGACCGTAGGTTTCCAGTAAAATTTGGATTTACGCCGATTTTGCAATGCTAGGTCTGTCTACACGAAGTGGCAGTTGTTTACCACACTATACGGCATCTCAGTTTTGTTTACTTATGATACAATCTTGACTCTTCCGGCGGAAATCCAGTTTGTATGGAAGAATAGGATGAGACTAGCATCTGTGCTGTACATCATCGCCCGATATTCATCGCTACTTCAGTTAATATTTGCTGTTGCCATTGATTTAGCAGATACACCGTTAGAGGTGCGTGGTGGGATGGGCCTGAAAATGTCCCTTGACTTACAGCAGTTGGTAGTGTGTGGTACCATTTCAGCCCTCAGGTTAGTTGTTTACTGATTAGCCATAGGGCATGTAATGCACTATCCCACACCTTCGCTGTTCTGAAAACTTTAGCGGCGCTTAGTGCACACGGTCATTAATCTATTTAGCATTTACTTTCTCAAATAACTCAACCAAGATGAATGTCAGGGATATTGCTTGCAAGGGTTTACGCTATAAGCAGGAGCCACAAATACCTCGTAATTCCGATCTCGTTCATATATCAATGTGTGGACCGGCATACCCATGAGCGTGATAGGTTCTCATTGTCCGCCTAGAATGTGTTTCTGAAGCCATTATCAAAATGTGCGTTTCACTTACCCAGAACCACGTGACTGTGTATTAACATCACTAAACAGGGGTGCAGAAATCTGGAGACCTCAATTTGACACGATAGTCGCAGCAATAATCGCTCTGACAATTGCGTTCGATGGGCTCATATTTTTCACCACATTATTCCACACCATCGGCATGATTAGGCTACGAAGAGGTCTTAAAGAATTGCGGAAACGATCTATAGGCTATCTACTTATGCAGCAAGGCAAGTTATCTCGATGTTTATGTTTAAATGTTGTTATGACTTGAACGTATTAATAATTGCAGGTGTTCTCCGATTTGCGTCAGTGCAATATTAACGTGACCTCAGTTGATGAAATTTTAATTTTGATTGTTTAGCATAATTTTCATATGGGTTTTACAAATCCTAATCACAGAGAAGGTTTGGGATTACCGCTCCTTTCCCTCTTTTAACTGATACTACTACATTTCTCCTAAGTTTCTCTCAGTGAAGATCTTTTGTCCTTTGAGAATTCTATACCACGTACTCATCTCACATCCAATATAGGCCGGATTTACATACTTCGCGGGAAACTTCGCAACTTGGCAAGTATTTATCACACGCATTTCGCCTAATTTATTAATATCAACTGTAGCATATCCACCCTTCTCGTTTGCCGTTTCTTTCTCGAACTGCAAGAATTGAACTCATCGTGTAACGCGATCACTACGACGAACAATCTCGTGGTCTCTACTTTCCGAGGGGCGGTACACAGTATTGGAGATTATTTGACTGAGGACGTCGGAGATGCAAACTGTACAGGAGATTTTATTTCAAGGACACATTGTGAAGGAGAACTCCCCGTCCATTCCGCAGAGGTCTCACTAAACCTCTTATGGGAGAGTTGAAGGCCGTGATGCACAGTAATGCAAGGGGGTTCTGTGTCGAATACTATGAGTGCAGTTAAAAGCATTGAAGACAGTAGAATAAGTATGATAAAGGCCACAAAAAGCTATTGGCATGGTTCATATGTCGAGTAATTATTCTATTTATTCAGGGCGCAAGAGTATGAATATTTCCATTTAATTATTTATCAAACATCTGGTCACCTAAACACGTGTAAAATCATAAAAATAAATGGATCTGAACCGAGTCAAACCTCAGAAGAATGCAGTGACGGTCCAGAGGGTGTAAACCCATTTGCGTCACAGTAATGATAGAGGGCAAACATAAATGTTGTATCACACTGGCAGTCATTGAAAGGCAATGTCGGCGTCGAAAGCGATGCACTAGATATGATCTGTTCACTCAGAATGGATAAGTTAAATTGATGCTATACATTCTTGCATTCTGCTAATATATTTCGTGACGGCGCCACTACTACTAGGGTCTGTCAAGGGATAGCAGTTTCGGCGTGTCCAACGATGTTCCACTGTACGACGTTAGTGAACTTAAATGAAGCACTCTAGGCACTCTAGGAACTTTATCTAAGGTATGAAACACTTCGTAACAGTATTCAACCGCTGATTTTAAAGCCGTTAAGCGGTTGTTGGATGATGCATGTAAGACACTGAATCTAAGTAGGACCAGTGTCACTTTTTGTGTATTTTGCACATAATTCCAGCTCACATCACTCTTCAAACCAATTCATCAAAATACTAAATACATTGAATTCCATCCACTGCTACACTGCAAAGCAGGCCGCTGGGCACTTCTACGCGCTCTTATTCCACCACCAACCACCGCCATCATCCATCACCACCCATCACAATTATCCCTGGCCATCATTGCCACCACTCCCACTTCCACCACCCACCACTGTCACCGTCCATCACAACATGTCACTAAACAACTTCCGAAGAGTCCGAGGTTGATGGGAGTGGGATTTTGCAGTTAGGGGATGGGAATGTACAAATTCTGAGCACACTGAGTGATGAGGCCATGCTAGGCTGGCCATGCCATTTATTAGAACACCAAAATGAAATCTCACTCTGTAACAGCATTGACCCCACCATTGAATACCACCAACGCAAATATTCAAGTCTGGTGTCTCTCCAGAATGCATATACTTATCTCAGATGGGCTACACTCCTCCATTTATTCCATTTATACTGCAACAACCGTGGCTATGTAGAAAACCTCATGATTTCATTGACACCAACATCCCCACTACACCTACACCTGCAACCGTAACCGCAACTGTTTCGGCATTGCCACTCCCGACATGCAGTCACATGTGCCACATGTAATCCCATAGAGTCCGAAATGTCAGAATTGTAATACGCGGGCACAGGACACAATGGTTTTGCAATTTTCAGGATCCTCTTTGCAGCGTAAGCATACAAAACTTACCTCTTCATTATTGTGAATCCCATTATCTGATATAATGCCCACGTCATGGTGCACAAAGGCTGTACTGGACGAGTCACAGTAAGATGAATCTAAAATCCGGACTCGAGGGAGTTCTCGTCTCTTGGAGCTGATACTCTACATAAGCGCATATATCTGGAAAGTCAATCTCCCCCTCCCGCCACCACCCACCACCCTCGATATGGTATTTGCCTTGGGATGTCTTAAATTTTCTTTAGAACCGCCATTAGCTCGACTCCCGCTATGACTACAAATACATCTCATCCGTCTAACGATAACAGATCCTAAACAATCAAATATCGAGTGTGTATAGGAATATCTCGGTTCACCATTTGAAGTGGTTATAACTTCTGACGGTAGCATCATTTTCATCCACGGCTTAGATGGACATCCAGTAAAATCTCGTACGACCCAAGGGCAGAATGTGGCTGTGCAATTTTTTGCCTGATGATAGGGCAGGGGAGGATCTTGAGTTTTGGCTACAACAGTTATACTGAACACAGGAATCAATTTTGTGAGACCCTAGTGGTCACAGCAAAGGCTTATTATCAAAACTCGCACTTGCAAGAATCGGTAAGGAAATGAGCGATCATGATCTTGCATGTTTTTTATTGGTACTGAGTTACCCCATAAATGGAACTGACCTATCATTTTCACGGCACATACTGTTGGGGGGATCATACTGAAATTCCTAAAAGCTATCTCGACCCCATCGCACATCATAGCGCTAATATTTTTGACAGGCCCATCTCAACCATTTCCAGCAAATTTATGATGTCACTAAAGGTATCATTCATCTCGGGACTCCTCATCAGGATACACCACACAATTACCTAGATGTTGTGAACTCAGGAAGGAATGAGCTTGCCGAGAAAATAAAGGAACGTTTAGAAAGGAGCTATGAGCTTGCCAAGATTTTAAGGGGCATTTAGAGAGGAGTGGCAGGTGTGGGCTTTCCAAGGGTTTAAAGAAGCATTCAGAAAAGAGCGGTGGACTTGCCAAGAATCCAGAGGAGCATTAAGACAGGAAGGACAGCCTTTCCAAGAATTTAAAGGGCGATTCAAAGAGCAACATCGAGCTTGGATGCATTCTATCATCTCCACACTTTATCTCTACAGAAGCGAAATATCCGACCCATCCGAGACTGATGCCTCAGCCGTCCACGCCACTGTATCGCATTTTCCTTCGACACCGGCCTTGCGGGCTTCTCCGCGACGATTGTCTGCGAGGAACATGTCTAGCGGGCATGTGACGTTGCTTTGGGGTTTGGGTTTGAATGTGATTCTAGGTGTGGATGGGCCGGGGGAGTCGTCACGGAACAATTCTACTTTCACACCTCGGTTGGGGGGATGGCGCATGGACCGTCGTGTATTTACTTCATTGGATGTGCTGGTATGGGGGGATGTGGGAGACGACAGTCTGTGTAGTATATGCTCGTTAGATCGGCACGCTTTTTGTTTATTAAAGATGAATAGAAAACCTCACCTAGCGTTTAACCCTTTGACAATGGTATCCGACTCAGGACTTTCCATCTTTGGCACACCAGAAAAGTCACTACCATCATCCGTTAAACCCAACAGTGACACTTTCATTCCTGCTGCGCCTGCGTTGCACCCTGAATCTCGGCGTTAGCCTTGATACCAGCAATGATAATAATTGCACACGCTTTAAATGGGGACGGCTGTGCAGAGGCTGCTGGCGGGGGATTTGTCTCGTCGGATGCAGCACCTGAATCATTATCGAGGTTAATAATCAATTCCACTTCAGCCTCTTGGCTAGAGAGGATTTCCAGGGGTTTTGATGAGACGTTGTCGTTTGAATATGATGGACCTGTTCTTCCCTGCCGCTGGATCGCGGAACGAGGTGTAAATTCTGTGTCTAGGTCCATGCCATTATCCAAGAACACATTGGCATCTGGGTCGGGGTCTGCATGGCCTGGCGAGGCTCTATTCGCGCCGATAGGATCTTTTCATCGTCGGCATCATAATCGGGAGCATACACCGCAAGTTTCGCCTCTGCAGGACCAAGATTAGGTGGTGAAGGGCCGTGACGCTTAGTACTTGCAGCCTTCTTCGGTAATTGTGGAGATGGTTCTGACGGTGTTGGAACGACCGCACCAATTTTTGATTAGGTTGACTTTAAAGGACCTTGCAAATTCTGGAGTTGGGCAAGAGGGGTGGGTGCGTGGGACGTGGATGCCCGAAAGCCTGCGGCGATCTGTGAGAATGAGCGTGATACGGACGATTCGAACTGTTCGCTTCTTCTAAAAGGTGAGACGCGAATGTTTCAAAAGGTACAACGTCGCCGTGGGATTCTCCAGAGTATATGATGGTGGCGAGCTGCTGTTGCGTTTTTTATTGATCATTGTGAAGAGGGTGGATGTCATCGTGGTCGGTTTGGATGTGTTGTTGGAGGAATTGGGGATGGCTGGAAAGGCGCGGCGGACGGTGGTGTGGCCTCTAATATCAGCCTTTTTGAAGACAACGAAGATGACGACGGGTAGAGAAGACTGCTGTTGAAGACTTACGATCCGCGAACAGTCTACTACTCTCCATCTCACGTGTCGCTCCCTTTGATTGAGAAGACTTTGATTTTGAAGAAAGATTGTCATTAACTTGGGGATATTAGTAAGGTTGAATATATGCCTTGTGGAAAAAGATTTTAGTTTATGGTACTTGGGCCGGTCAGTGTCAAGTGCATCTGACTACAGGACCTACTGTGTCACAAACCCCCTGCCCTGGCCAAGTTCCACAAAGAATACGGAGGCCCTCGCCAAGTCCACACACGCATCATCCAAACCATCACTGGCCACGGATTCCTCGCCGCCTACTACCACCGCTTCCTCCCCGACCTCCCCACCACCTACCTGCCCCTGTGGCGAAGCCGACATGCAATCTCGCCTCCACATCCTTTCCGAGTGCCCCCTTTACGAGGAGCACCGCCATCTCCTCCAGGCCGCCTCTCAAGACTTGTCACTCCCCATCATCCTCGGCACACACAAGGGCCTTGAAGCCCCAGCCGAGTTCATTGCCGCCTCAGACGCTTTCCGGAAGACCTAATCACCCCTGCATTAGACCCTCCCACGTATCCCAACCCGCTGCATTCACATCCCACCTTTTCTCCACCGACCGTTAGGGTAGTTCTCTCCCCAACCGCTATGTATCTTCGTTATGCGATGCGGTATATAAATGTATTAAAAAAATAAAATAAAATAAAAAAACTGTGTCACGTGATACGGGGGGCTATTTTTCTTAAAATTACATTTATATACCGCATCGCAACGCGTTCTCCAGCTGAATCCAAATCTGAAATTAGTTTCTTGCCAAAAGTTCTCGATCGGGAGATATCAAACTTGCCGACTTTGATTGTCCGTAACTGTAGTACAGGCGCTTTACCACGGTTACAACTCTACTCCACAAATATGTGCCAAGTCGGTCCACATGTGGCATCAGCATGTGTAATTATTCCTGTATGGATACACTGATTTGCCACAGATGGAAGATAGTAGTTGGAACTTGATGATAGAACATAGAACATGGCAGCGTAAGCATGAAGTGATGGCAATTCGTTATCAGATGGAAGTTGTTTGGCAGTCAAGTAAGTCCTCTCCTCTCATCAGGTTTCTGGCTTCACTGATTGCTCTGTGTAGCACATTTTCGTTAGATCGGCACGCTTTTTGTTTGTTAAAGATGAACAGGAAAACCCACCTAGCGTCTAACACTTGAACAATGGTATCCAACTCACCTGGGTATGGTCTGTTCACTCAGAATGGGTGACTAGACTCCTTGGTCAGCGGGAGCGTTCGCGTTTCCATGAGGAGGGGACCCCTCGAAGTGGGTATTCGGGGTTCTTGGGGCTCTGGCAGGGTGTATGTTCGCGGCAGGCTGCCCGAGGGGATGACTGAACGTTTTGTGGACTTCAATAGTAATTCTTTAACCGATGATGCCAATCGACTGATCACTGTAGTAGTACGAGGGCAAATTGGTGCTATGCATTCTTGCAATCTGCCAATATATTTGGTGCCGGCGCCGCTAATACCAGGGTCCGTCAAGGGACAGCAGTTTCAACATGTATCATGAAGTCCAACGATGCTCCACACTGAATGAAGTTGGTTGACTTAAATGAAGGACTCCAGGCACTTCGTCTAAGGGTGTAGAATACTTTGTAGCATATTCAAACGCCGATTTGAAGCCGTAAGAGGTTGTTGGATGATGCATTTAAGACTCTGAACCTAAGTAGGACCAGTGTCACCTTTTGTGTATTTTTTCACTTAATTCCAGTTCATATTACTCTTCAACCCAGCTAATTAAAATATTAAACACATTGAATACCATCCACTGATACACAGCAAAGCAGGCCAAGAACTGGCATAAAGTGAATGATAGGGAAGTGACGTATTCGAAAAAACATTATAGGTTTACGATGAGTAGAAGGAGCCAAAAGACCAAGAGGCAATGTGGGGACTGATCTACTACTTCAATTCATGGCACGTGCTTGGAATGAGAAAATGAACAATGAATATCAAAGCCGAAGGCGACAGATATAAGAATAACTCACTCCTGGAGTGGATCGTAGAAGAACTCATCACTTGTGTTCACATCCGGACGTCAAGCTAAGGGCATCCTCCGGCCAAACAAATGAAGCGTCAACTCAACCCAAGAACCGTTTTTCATCACCGTTGTCAACACTGCAGTCGTCACAAGATCGTTGGCGATCTGGGGTTCCAAACAACATCCCTTGGTAACTCTCCACGGTGGTCCAGATGACAACCACGAATACCCACTCATGCTCACCGCCCTCGTCTCAACCTACGGAATACCTGTCATATTTTATGACCAGATCGGAAGTGGGCCCTCGACGCATCTCCCAGTAAAGAAGGATGATGGCTCCACTGGACCGAGCAGCTGTTCTGTGATGATTTAAATTACCTGGATCGTCATCTAGGTATCCAAGATGACTTTGATATACTGGGACATTCATAGGGTGGAATGCTGGGAGCCAGATACGGGACCAGTTAACCGAAGGGGCTTAACAAGCTCATCATATCCGACTCTCCGGTGTTGATGGAATTATTTGTTCAAGCAGAAAATACATTAAGAAATGGGCTACCGAAAAATGTCTAGGATACGTTGATGAGGCATGACGATTGTGGGACTACTAGTATGCGGCGGCAACCATAGTATTTTATACACTACATGTGTGCAGGGTTGATACATGGCCACATGGGCTTAACGCAACTTTCCACTCGCTGGAGAAAGATACAACTGTTTATAAAACCATGCACGTTCTTCATATACACACATAGGGATTTAAATCGACCATTTATTATAGGAATGATCCAAATGAATTCCATGTCATCGCAACGTAGTCCATAATTGATCAACTACATAGTATCCAATGTTAGCACCATCTGACTCAATGGATATTATGATGAAGCACAGGATGAGACTGCATAACCATTTTTAAAAACATTCCCAAGTACAAGTGGGTTCGATTTGCTGATTTAAGCTATACACCCCAGGGGGAGTGGCCCAGGGGGTCCAGGAGGTGGTGGAACAGGTTCAGCAGGCTCAGGAATATGTGGTAATGGTAATGCATCCTCATCCATTGGTACAGGAACAATAGGAGGAATAGGAATATGATCTAAAGGTAAGATAGGAAGAGCAGGAATAATCTGAGGATTCAGGAAGGGTGCCTGTTGTAATGGAAGGGCAGCTGCCTGAACTTGTAAAGCAGTGACTGCTCTTCTGCCAATATGAAGTGGCAATTCAGAGAGAGGTGGAGTTACATTTCTTCCCTGTAACCATCTATTATTAAGAGGGGGAGGTGCAGGGACCCTAGCAGCCTGATCAAATAAGTCTCTCACTGCTCTCCTGCCCACTGCAACAGGATGCTGTAATGCAGTAGATGATGATGCAAGCTGTGGTCCATCTGCCAATTGTGCACATATATTAGCTACAACAGTGCCAGGAGTAAGAGCAGGACCATCTATATTACATGATGATCCAGCAATAGCAAATGGATCCTGCTGATTGTTAGGCAGAGGATTGGCAGGAGGGACAATATTACATGATGATCCAGCAATAGCAAATGGATTGGCAGGAGGGGCCAAGAGAAATGGTACAGGAGCAGGAATAGCATGCTGCTGGGAAACACCATCATGTCTCAGGTGGCAACACTCAGTGTGTGGGGTCATTACCAAATGCTGTCGATGGTCCTGAGCACATACATTCTGCTGATTGCATTCAGGTGTAGAAGGTTCAGAAGGTAAATCCCTAAAATGGTGGATAGATTAGGCATTGAATGAAAAATAGGATAGACTTACATTACTATGCAAGCTACTAATAAGCAAAAAGTGAAACCTGACAATATTCAGTCAATACCAAGTAACCATAGAAAATATTGTAAACATACCCTTATAAAATCCCTTCTGAATTGCATTTGAGGAACTCCAGCTATCATGGAGTTAATTGATGTGAACAAAGTCAAAAGAATCCAAAATACTCAAAAAAAATCAAAAAAATGTTAAAATATGAAGATATCATTTAAACACTGACTTGCAATATGTCTGATGTTCCTAGTCTAGTCCAAAAGCATCAGAAAGATTAAATGGTACTTGTATCATGTCTTACATACCTGCAGTGAGTAAAAAATCCTAAAGAAAAGTGAAAAGAAGATGTATTTAGAATACCATCATATAAGGGAATTCACAACTCACTTGATAATTGAAAGTGTCTTGGATATTGGAAAGATGTTGTAAGACGAAAAGACTATCAAAGAAATAAGAAATCCCTCTAAAATATTCAACAAACATTTAAAAAAAACAAAAACATGATCAAAATAACATACAACTCACTTGAAAATGCCCTGAATATTGTGAAGATGCTTTGAGATGAAATAACAACCAAAGAATCAAAAGGTCTCCTAAAAAAACATTAAGAAAACATTAATAAAGCAAAATTTAAATAAATATGACCAGAATCATCCAAAACTCACCTGAAATTGTCCTGGATGTTTTGAAGAAGCTTTGAGATGAAATACTAACCAAAAGATCAGATGGTTTCCTACAAGAATATTAAAAAAAACATTAAAAATGCGAAATTTAAATACAAAAAAATGAAACACATGAACAGAATCATCCAAAACTCACCTGAAATTGTCCTGGATGTTTTGAAGAAGCTTTGAGATGAAATACTAATCAAAATATTAGATGGTTTCCTAAAAGAATATTAAAAAAACATTAAAAATGTGAAATTTAAATACAAAACAATATAAAGAAAATCAAAAACATGATCAAAATAACACAAAACCTACCTGAAAAAGCCTTGGATGTTATGAGGATATATTCAAGCCCTGAACTGGGCCAAAAAGGGTACAAATGTATTAAAAAAACATTAAAAAAGTGAAAATTAACAAATAACTCACCGGAATGCCCAGGAAAGTCAATCAAATCTTCAAAACTTCACCTCCCTAATCTACTTTAACAAAACTACCAAAAAAGGACAAAGGTTTATAAGAAATAAATCAGTTAAGATTGAAAAAGAGACAATTTGCTGACACATACCTCAAAGCCAATGGGCCAATTAAAAGGCTCAGAGAAGTGTTAATATGATAGCTCCTGATTGTCCTATAGAAGCACTGGTGAGAGGGTATTTTTAGAGAGCTTGGAACAGAAGATGTAGGTGTGGTGATTGGATGGCCTAACAGTGTGGCAGCAGTGGGTGGAGTTTTAAAATTTTGTGGGAAACCTAAGGCACTGTGGGAAAGCTAGGACACGAGTGAGGTGGTGTGTGAGTCCGCATTTGTGATGTAATGCGCCCAGTTGTGCAATGTGAGTGAGGGAGTGAGTGAGGGAGTGCGACGTGAGTGAGATGGTGTGACGTGGGTGAGGTGGCACGATGTGGGCAAAGTGGTGCAATGTGAGTGAGATGGCATAATGTGGGTGAGGCAGCATGA
Organism: Hysterangium stoloniferum; assembly: GCA_015178975.1. Classification (NCBI taxonomy): domain Eukaryota; kingdom Fungi; phylum Basidiomycota; class Agaricomycetes; order Hysterangiales; family Hysterangiaceae; genus Hysterangium; species Hysterangium stoloniferum. The sequence goes on from WHVD01000130.1 coordinate 167,490, forward strand.
TGTGGGCAAAGTGGTGCGATGTGGGTAAGGTGACCTGACCTGAGTGAGGTGGTGTGACATGAGTGAAGCGGTGTGTCACACAAATTTCATCACAAAGCGCATGAACGGCACATCACACAACCAAGTGTATTACATCACGAATGCGGATGGAGCATCACGCCTGGGGGTGCATGTGACAGTAACCAGGGTGCTATTGTGGGTGTGGGAGAGCTAAGGCTCGCTTCACTCGCAGATACAGACCATGGGAACCTATGCTGACCTAATGCTGACCAATTAGTGACTAAGCAGCACCCACGGAGCCACTGACACAAATTAACTTATATGACAAGCTTAGGAACCCTTGCTATGCTGTGGGGTGGTCACTTTGCAACCGGCCCCACAACTTTGCTGCAGGCTCCAGCTTGTTGGGGGGTGAAGCCCCCCAAACCCCCCCACATCGACAACTCTTAAGTATTTATCACAATCAAAATGACCTACCCCACCACTTTGCTATGCAAACCCCCCACATCCACAACTCTTAACTATCTAATACAATCATTGTCAGGAAAAAAACAATCAAAATATATCAAATTCTCAATCTAATAATACATCTTTGTACACTATATTTGCAGTTCTCTTTGACTCCTTCTCTAATAATATTTTAACCCTATTCCAACTTCTTCCCCTTGAAAGTCCTACATACAATTGCCCATGTCCCAACACAGCCGTTCTCAAATCTAATCCTACTAATTTCAAAGATTGTCCCTGTGACTTGTTAATTGTCATTGCAAATGCCAGTTGTACTGGAAACTGAACCCAATGAAGTTTAAAAGAGAGTTCATCATCATTTGTAATGATTTTAATCCTTGAAATAAATGCCTCTTCCCCAGCACATGGTCCAGTTAAGATCTGCACCAAAAGCAAATTATTTTGCATTTTGAGTGGTCGTAATTTTGTACCATTGAAAATTCCCATCTGTGTTCCGTAGTAGCATTAAAGGTACTCCTGGCTTCATCTCAAGTCGACTTGGTGAAATTCCACCAAAGTTGAGACTATTTAAATATTCCACAGGATAGACTTCTGCCTCCATGTCACCCTCTGCAGTGTCAGCACTATGGTAGACATGACTCACTCCAGGGAATCTATTCAGAAGTTCTGAATTAATTTCTTCCACATCTGAATTTCTAGGACACAGAATAGCATGGTCTAAGAAGTCTCCATCTTGCCAATCTCTTTGGTCTCCATCCACACGGATGTCTGGATATATCTCAGCAATTAGATCAGACATTTCTGAACCACAGATCATATGAGGAGGGATATCCATAATATGATCCAAAGACAAATCCTTTCCGTGGCCTACATCTAAGAGCCACTGAGCAAACTGATCACTGTGTGGATCATGCTGATCAACCCGCATATTCTTTTTCAAGAAAGGTACCTTGACATGGTTCCAGAGTTGAGATTTTTGAATACATTCACCAATAATCTGTTCTTTAGAGGCACGTTATACAACAGGCAAAGTCTGCTGTAAGTCACCTCCCCAGGCAGCAAGAATGCCTCCAAAGGGGAGAGAGCATCTTTGTCTAATACATTCCTTAGAGTTCTGTCAACTGCCTCACACATGAAACGTGACTGCATTGGAACTTCATCCCAGATAATGAGGCATACTTGCTTCATGAGCTCTGCCTTTTCTGAGCCCTTTTTGATGTGACATGAGGAGTCCTTCTCGCAGGGAACAGGAATTGAAAACATACTATGAGAGGTGTGACTGCCTTTCAGAATCATTGATGCAATTCCAGATGAGGTGACACAAAGGACAATGTAGCATTTGGCACGACATGCATGTGCAAGAGTATTCCATACAAAGGACTTGCCAGTGCCACCTGGACCATTGACAAGAACATTTTGCCCTCCTGCTGCTCATCAACTGCCTTGATGATAGTGTCAAAAGCAACTTGTTGTTCAGGATTGAACTTTTCAAGATTGGCCTGGGCACTGGCATGCTCATGATCAAGATTATAATTCTTCTGCTCCCTAATGAGATGATTGCCAATGAACCGATCCCAATTGTCAGTGATTTGTGGCCTGGTTGGATAGAGTGAAAGAGACTTTCCAGAATAGGGGAGGATTTTATCAATCTGATAGAGACCAAAGTCATAAATTGTGTGGGATGCTGCATTGTCAATATTATATGTAACCCTCAGGATCCAGTCCAAATCATCACAGATAAATTCTTTGAACTCATTCCAGAGTTCTTGAGGTTGTGCAGGGGAGGGCATGGTCAAAATGATGACAAACAACCTGCGAAGTTGAAGGCCAGGCTGTATGTGACTGGCTTCTCTGAGGCACATGTTCAACTGGAGATCATCTTCAAGCAAATCATATGCAACACAGGCTTGTTGAAATGTGGGATGGGTCTCACCCTGAAAAGTCCTGAGATTTTCAAATGAGGTGGCACCTTGGACGACAGTGAGCAATGTACGGACGTGGAATCTTCCACCACTGGCAGCATTGACAAAATGGATGCATCCTATGGAAAAACCACTTTGATGTGGCTTCCATGATTTAGTCCTAGCTACAAATGTAAAATACTCTGGAAAATCCATATACAATGTGTCCCTGGCATGGTGACCATTGTAGCCAATGAGATCCTTGGCATTAGCTTCAAAATAAGCCATTAGAGTTGTGCCAGCACACTCTGCCCTTTGTAAAGCCTCAGCAGGACCCTTATCAGCATCAAAAATGACAGTGTTTTCCCCAGGGAGGTGGACACAAAGTGTTATTACTGCAGGAACCTGGGTGTGGAGTTCATTGCGCATTAATCACCAGACAGACTCATGTGCACTAACATATCGTGTATCAAGATACTGTTTAATCTCATCTGGTGTCTTTCCAACCTCCATAGTTGTGTGATCGGGGCCTTTGTAACAGTATTTATGCATATACTTCATTGATCTATTGGTAAAGACCAACTCAACATTGATATGGCACTCAAAGGTGAGAAGCAGAATAGGAGAGTAAGGAACAACATATCTGTTGTCATATGTAAACTTGGGAGTTTCATGAACCCTCCCATTATTGGGATGAAGGTAGAATGGATAGCCTTCCTGATTAACAATGGTGGCTTTACACCAATCCTTTGGGAAGAATTTACCACATGTCCCATTGGCCATACAGGCAGCATTTGGATGATGAAGACAACAGGGGCCATGGGTCATGAGTTGACCTACTAAATTAAATAATCTCGGATGTGTTTCAGGATCTGGAAAACAGGCAGAAATGTTTGAATCAACATCTGCAGGTGTCCTTGGCTTATCCTGCTCCTCAAACCATATAAGACAGTGCATGTGTGGAAGACCCCGTTTTTGGAATTCAATGACATGAATATGTGCTACCATTTTACCAAAGATATGGGCCTCTGTAATCATTTTCAGCATCTTAGCCTTTTTAATAGCAAAGACACGTGAGACCAAATCAGGGCGATCAGCAGGGGTCTGGCCAGGAAGCAATTCACGGGTGACCTCCTCTCAATTGGGATTAGCAGTCATGGTGATGAAGCAGCTGGCATTGCCATATTTGCATGCAATTGCAAAAGAATTTTGCAGACTTTGTCTCATATCCCTTGAACCGCCAGTAAATGAAGAAGGGAGTATGACCCTCTGACTGATACTATTGGGATTGATATCATCATTTGAAAAAGCATCAACAGCCTGGTTGTAGAGTTTTGCACGTTGATTTTCACTCAGAAACTTCAATCTGCTCTGTTCTGTGACTGCCCAGGCATCAACAATGTACTGCTGGAACAGCTTTTGTGTATAAAAAATGGTTTTGGCCTCATTTGCTCTAAGAAATAGGCAATAGGCATCATATTCACTCTGGATCACCTTACGACTTTTGTCTTCTTCTTCAGCTTGTTCATGCTGCTGTGCAGCCTGGGACTGCCAATTGTTATTTGCATAGGGAATGTCCCATGACCAACCATGCTCACCCCTGGCAAAGAGCATGACATAATGAAGGGGTGTATAAATGGCCTGTCCTTCATGCAATCGATGGAAGGGCCCCCCCCCCTTCTCTGAATGATAATATCCCTTGGGTCACCCTGACCTGTATCACCATCTCCAGGCACAATGACTGCAAGTTCATTACCAGTTGGAAGGTTGTACCGTTGGGGATCAGTAAAAGCCTTGTAGCTCAGTCTAACATGTAACCTTGGAGTCTCTGTCTGTGTCCTCAATCACTCATGTGCCTGGCGATAGAGTGCTATAAAAGGATTATATTGCTCCATCATGTCCTGCAAGTCAGAAAAGGTTTGATTATTTAGATTTAGATTTGCCCTGTGATTCTGCCTTATCTGCAATGCATTCCCCAGTGCATCCTCACATGCCAGTGCAGGATCATGGATGTAAAGCTGAGCATAACTGGGTGATACATCTTCCCTGTATGGGATTAAGGAACCATGCTCATGATACAATCCACCATGTATTTTAAAGACATATAGGCCCTGACCACCTTGCAAGACAGACTCATCCAATTTGACACCAAGTGATATAAATGCAAATGCATTATTATATGCACGAATATTTTTGTGAAATTCCTTGGCATTGTCTGTATTATCCTCAATAAGAGACTTTAAGGTATGAGGGAAGTATTGGAAGGATGATCTTTCCTTGCCTGCAACACTTGCCAAACTTTGGTGTTGTCCAAGAGCTAGCTGACAGATGCTCATCCATCCAGTGTAAAGCTCCACAGTGTGAACACTGTATGTTCATATGTCCCACATCATGTCTTGGAAACCTGGCTCCACAACTGGCTGCCATAATGGGTAATTGTACAACAGGAAGTGGAAGTGGAGGGATGGCTGCAGGATCTGGAATGGCTGGGGGTGGCACATTGATTGCAGGTGTGGCAAGTGGCAGAATGACTGCAGGTGGAGGAATAGCTGGGGGTGGGGCCAACTGTGGCTGTTGCTGTACATTTTCTGCTGGATGAACAGGTGGATGGTGATGCTGTGGTAGTGCCAACTGAAAAATGGGTACCTGTCCCTGAAGTGGTGGAACTGCATTAATAGGTGGATGACCATGGTGCAGTGGTACAGATGGATGACCAAGCTGTGAATGTGGTGCTGACTGTAAAATTGGTGGCTGCAGTTGAGCAGGTTGCTATAATGGTGGATGATTCTGAATCTGAGCAGCTGCATTTGCCTGTGCATGATGCCATTCAGCAGGTTGTCGTAATGGTGGGAAAGCAGCTACTGTAGCAGAACCAACTGTAGGCTGGATAGATTGATCTGCAGGTGCTAATTGGGCATTTGGGGCCTGTGGTTGAACAGGTACATTTGCTGCTTGACAACCCTGCTGAAGAGGTGGTAATGGTGGCAAATTTGCATACTGATCCCATAATGCTGCCATAGCACTACTCCCCACTTGGGGTGCAGGAGGAATCACACCTTGTGGGGGCAACTGTAGTGGTTGTGGAGCAGCCACAAATGGATCATCAGATGGACCTGCAACAACAGAGGCATGTGGGAATGGTTGAGGAGGGAGTGGTACATCATAATGAGCCACAGCTGAATGTCGATGGTGGTCAGATGGTGATGTCATCTGCAATTGTGCCCTATATCAGTTCTGCTCCTCCTCCCAATCACACTCAGGGGTTTGATCCATAATAGTAGAAGAATACACTCAAGGAAAAAAATGCAAGTGTGATATATCACAAAGAGCACTATATGGCTTATCTGGAACCTAGCTGAGTTCCCACCAATTGGAATACCAAACTGGGAGTCAATGAAAATACAAACCAAAAATCAAGCCAAGGTTGGAACATGAAGCAGCAGCAACAGCAGACACAGAAAACCTGTAAAAGAGAGGGACAAAGTTGGAATGAATTCAGTTAAAATAAGTCAAAAAAGCAAAACATAAACCATAAATAATTTTCACAGTGTCAGAGAAGATATAAATACTAACCTAGAAGTGTTTTATACCTTGCAGAGGGAAAGGAAATGGCAATAAATTTAAAAAGCCACACAATGGAGGCCAATGACAACTGGATATATTTCTAAGGAATAAATGGTGAAATTAATTACAGGGACAGGACTTACCTTCAATACTCTACTTATGCTCACAGGGATACTCACCAAGCAGTGGAGAGTGCCAGGAAAAAAGAAATCAGACAAATGGATCTAAAATAGCCCAAAAATGCAAAGAATAAAGCATAAATAATGTAAAACAGTATGAGGAAACACAAAACATGCCTGGAATTTATAGAGTAGCCTTCAGACTATGTATATGAAGATTATGAATGAGAATAACTGCTGGGAAAGGTGACTTTGACTGCAAATAAATTATTTAATCATTAAAAACAGCAAAGAATAAGTAATAATAAGTACAGGCTCACCACACCTTTGATATTGACTGCAGAGTCTAAGAAAGCTTCAGAGAAGATGAACCTCCAATATAAAGGGTACAGGGCCAGTGGATGGCCAGTGGATGGTCAGATTGTAACATTAGAATAATATATATAATTATTAGAGTAGCTACCTACAATGTAAAGAGCACAGAGTGGGGAGCGAGAGAGGGGAAGGGAGAAAGCGTTGCAGCCTCAAGGCCCTACAGCAGGCTTCCAGTCTTCCCACAGCTATGGCCGAAAATGCTCGTGCCGTTTTCTAAAATAATTCTGTGCATCACAGAGTGTCACAAAATACTCCTGCAGTTGCAGAAATGCTCCCATGGCGTCAAAAAAGCTCCCACAAGTGCCCTAGATTGATTCCGCGCTGACTAAGGACCTGACTAAGCTGATGGTACCTTTTACCTGCCTTTTATGGGAGGGGGTTCGGGTGCTCTGCACCCTCACAGCACCTAAAAACACCCACGGACCCACCATGCTACTTTAACTTATTGGAAAAAAATTTTTTAAGGGAGCAAGGCTAGGAAATATGACAAACATTTTCTAAAATTAAAAAGAAAAACCACGATTGGCCTTCCTCAAACATTCTGAGGATATTATCCAGCAAAACTTGATGTCCATGGTATTTTCTGTTTGCCCACACAGCTTGTGCACCATTGAGTCCTTTACTATAAGCATCTATGAATCTGGCTGATCATTTTGCAAAGCTGAAAAGAAATACAAATGTAGTGAGTGGGTCAATGTTGCTGTGAACTCTCCCTGTGGTATAGAATCTCTAGGCCAAGGTATGCAGTATACATATATAACCCCTATGCAGTTAGTCAACAATTAGTATTCTCATATGACCTAGCCCATTTCAAGGCTGCATGATCCATAATGAGTAGCATGTGTTCACCCTCTAGGAAAAGTTGGAAGTGGACTAGTACTTCTTTTGCTGCTAATGCCTCTCATTCTGTAGTGGAATAGTTACATTCAGCTTTCTTTAAGAGTGTAGCTCCAGTACACAATGATGTGTTCTACTATAATTTTGGTGTCTTCAAATTTAGAGGCCCATCAGTCCAGTCAACTTTGGGTTGTTTGGTCTTATACCAGTGGATGAACTTCAGCACATCTTGTGATTGATCAAATGCTGACTTTGCTTGAGTGTAAATATTGGTATCTTTCAAGTCTCACAAGGTCATTTTCTAGACTTGTTGAAGGCAACAACTGAGGGTTAAATCTGAAGCATCCATGTATAGCTGATACACCAGGCCATTAATTGGGTGGCCTAAGACAGGACCTGAACAGAGTGCTGCTTTGACATCCTCAAAAGCCCTCATATGCTCAGCATCACAGGTCCAACAGGGTCCCTTCTTCAGCAGAGCAAATAGAGGGGAGACTATCCACAAGGAGAATGGTACATATATATGCTGAAAATATAGGACCATTCCCAGAACCATTGTACCTCTGAGACCATCATGGGTGAAGCAAGTTCTAGTATAGTACATACTTTGTCCTGATGGGTCAAGAAGCCCAGTCTGGATACTTTATGGTCTAATAAGAGAATAGAATTATAGCCAATATGGCACTTCCGAGGAGAGAGGGTGATTCTGGTGGAGGCTATAACACACAGCACTTGGTCCAGGTGAATTAGATGCTCATCCCAATTCTTGGAGAAGATCATGATATCATCAATGTAGACCAGGCAAAATATCCATAAATAAGCCCATAAAACAGTCTGCATGACAAGATGGAGGGTCCATTTCTAAGTCTGAAGGACATCTGTTTAAATTGCCACAGTCCTCTATGGATCTGAAAGCAGTCTCAGGTTTATCCTTGTCTAACATTTCCAATTGAGTAAACCCTGCTGGAGCATGAACAACAATAAGATGTTAGATCCAGACAGTGCTTGCATTATTTCCAATTGACATGGTAGAGGAAATTCATTGGAGGATGGTCACACTTTATTGAATATACAAAATTTTACTGAATAATCCTCATATTTTTTAAGTAAGACTATTCCTTCTGGCCATGACAACTTATTCTATGAGTTTATATTTAATTACCTGAAATTTCATCTTTAAAATATGCATGCCTTTTTAAAATACACACAAATGACATAGTTACACAAGATTACTTGGGTTAACCTAGATTATTTGGGTTAACCTAGATCATTTGGGTTAAACAAGATTATTTGGGTTATGATTTAATCTTTGGGTTATAATGTATTCTCTTGTATACAAGCAAACTTTCAAATATATTTTATATAATTTAAATTTAGTTGGTTTAGAGAGTTAACCAGAACTATCTGGGGTACCAATCCCCATTGTGCAATTTATTCCAAAAGAATAATCTACAGATGATTATTTGACTAAATTTTGTCAGATATAGGATAAATATTGATATTTTTGCATTCTTCAGAGTGATACCTAATCAACTGAATTTGATTAAATATTAATTTTACAACAAACAATATAAATATATATACTTTAGTGGATAAATAACTTTTAAAGTTTTGGGTTATCCTCCATCAAGGATAGTAAGACTGTTAGGCTTTCGATAGTCAATGACTACTTGTGGTTTTCCATTGTGGTATATGTACACTGAAGGCTGGCACTCCCCAGGGGCTTTTAGATGGTTCAATAATGCCTTGTTCCACCCAAGTATTCATTTGTTCCTCTATCATCTACCTGCTAGCTGGTGAGGATTGAAACATGGGTACTGATATAGGTTGGGCATTCTCCTTTCAAGGGATACTAGTTTTACTGTTTACTTGTCACAGTCATCCATTGACTCCAAAAGCTTTAATATTCCTAGTCAATATGGAGCTAAGATGAGGCAATATTTCCATGAGTATGTCAGGTCCTAAATTCACTATTTTATGAAGGTCTTCTGAGCTAAGCCTTTCATTAATAGCAACCTCAGCAGTTTTAGGGCCTGAAGGGTTGAATCCTTCTGCCTGTTCCAGCTCAGGAGGGGGTGTGTACATGTATAGCTTGGGGGTAAGGTTGTGGTCCTCCTCTACTCTAGAGAGACTTTCAATCAGATGTGCTACCTTCATCACAACTGATCTCATCGAGTCCCTTTCAGCAAGTGACCTGGGCTTCTGAGCCCAGTGACAGGTGTCATGAATCAAACCTATAGCTTCACCCCTTCTGATAGTCATGGGTTTTAAAGATGGGTCAGCAAGCAGTAGCACACCTTTTATCTCTTGATATGGCCATGGTGGGGGCCACAAGTATAGAACAATTGTTATTCTGTAGGATGATCCCCTCAACTATCCACTTGTCACCTGTAAGCTCCTTAATGTGAATGGGTATTAGTCTGGCTGACTCTGGTTTGATTGTGCAGTCTTCCAATGCTCATGCAACTCTTTTAGTATGCACTCCTTTGTCAGGTTTTGAAGTCAGCTTGGGTTAGTCCTCAGACTGTTCCTCCCAGGGGGCTTTGCTATTTGAGAATGTTAAAGGTTGCAACACCTTCAAAGAACTAGCTGGGACAGAACCTGTAATGTATTCAGGGGATTCTCTTAGATAGCTCAATATATGCTATAGTGTCACAGAGCTTCAACAATAAAACAAGCAAAGGTCCAGTAATTTAAATACTGATAGATTAATTAGCTGCACTGTGAAGCTTAAACAACTCAAATCAATGCTTATTTTTATTATTGAAAGGTTCAATAGAACTGTGTATAACTCTTTTAGCAAATAAAAGAACTATTCCTTAAGAATAGGGGCTAGAAGCTGAATATATGTGCAGTAACTTAGCAGAGACTTGATATAAAGCTTCGGATTCTTGTATGCTTATTTGTAACTATTAATAGTTATTTAACAAGGTGTTAAATAATTTATTAATAGAGAAAATAATTTGTATTGGATTATCTGAGTGCTTGTACTTGATTAATTCAATAAACTTAGGGCTGGGCCTTGAGTAATCTAGTATTGGCAGGGATTTCAGTAAGGATACTTATTAGGTTTATTATGTAATTAATAAGCCTAAAGGGTAGCTATGAGGCTGGGGGAACTTAGATGATTAGCTAAGTTCAAGAGTTGCTGACAAAGATTCAAGATGCTGCAAGTGTAGGTGCTTGCAGTGAGTGTATCAGACTAAGGCTATTATTGTCCTTAGGATGATTAGATAAGCTTCTGAGCTGTGCAGTAAAATGTGTGTGAGATAGATGATTTTATTGGAAACTTGGCCCTCCTTATATACATTTTGATAACTAAATGATTAGCTAATTATTTAGTTTATGAGGTCACTAGTTAGATCATAATGACCTCATATTCTACTCATTATTTACCCTTTATTTATCACATGATTCCCCTCTCTGAGACAAGGGTTCTAACCTCTTGCTTGAACATGAAGGTTCAAGGCCATGGTCATCTGTGACTTGTGTGACATCCTGACACCGGAGGCTTATCTAATAAGTCATGTGACTAGTGTTACAATCACTCGTGTGACTAAATGCTAGTCACTAGTGTGACTGTATGAGCCGGATTAGGTAATGTGTCATGTGACGCCCAAATGCACACATACAAGCAAGGCAATGTGCTGGGCAGTAATAACTAAGTAAATAAAATATAAATAATTAGTTAAAAATTATAATAATTTAATTAAGTAATAATAACATAATATGAGTCCATATATGCTATTATTTATGTGAAGTTAAAAGGAATAAGGCCTATTTTTCACAATAAACATAGTAAAAATACAATAGAAATTCGAGAAAATATTAAGTAATTCAAAGAAAATTAAGAGAACATTATGAGATAATGCTGATACCTCACAGAACCCACTTTCCCTGGGAGAATCACCTGGACCCTAATGGTTTATTTTTCAGAGTGCTGATCTTGTAGTTAATGTGGAAATCTTCTCCTAAAAGGATTGGTCCCATCATCCATTAGATGACATAGGTTTCAGCTGTGAATCTAAGATAGGGATATTGATGTATCCTAGAACTTTGGTGCTTCTGGTGGGCTGGACAAGGCACAACTTGAGGCCCTGGTTCACCTCAGGCCAATTTTCTAGTTCATTGTAGAAGTCCTCTGAAATCAAGGAGAGCCCAGCTCCTGCATCCATCCTGATCTCAATGAGTTCAGAAGAGTCCAAATTTCCTACCCATACATATACACTGTATGTGCAGTGCAGAAATTCCTATGTCGGAGTAGCCACTGGGAGGGTCTCTTCTCTGATAGACAATGGTCATGTCTTCCTTCATCAACCAACTAGACCAAGGATATTGTATTTTAGGCCTCTTGCTTTCCTTCTCCAGTATCAACTTGATGTCTCATCTGATGCATCTGCTACTGAGGTCAGTAGGAATGTTTCCTTGGGTAAGGTCATCATCTTCTTCTTCCACATCTGAATCCCCACAGGGTATCAATGTAGGCAATGGGCCTAAGTCAAAGGGAAAAACTTCATCTTCTGACTCATTTGATCAAGAGGGATCTTCTATGAGATGTTCCTTACTAACACATTCTGACCAATTAACCAATGCTTCTTCATCTATGCTTTCTTCCGTGGATAGCAGTTTGAGCTGTTGGGAATTCTCCCCTTCTGTCAGGCTCTTAAGGTTCTGGCAATGGTTGCTCAGCCAATCCCCCTTCTTGAGGAGGTCATACAAAGGCAATACTTGCATGAATCAGAACATGTGGAACATGCAGTGAAGGAGGCAGGTGAGGTGAGGGCTGATAAACACCAAATCACCTGCCAATATCAATAGTATCAAGATCTTTGCTACCACCACCACAGACAAACTTCCAGACCCATGCAATTATTGCCTTCCTAACCCCTATACCAAGGCAATGACCCATCCAGATATCTGGACTGACAACTAACTAAAGAATTAGTGGTGATGGAGAAATAAGATGTGTGGGAAGTCATTGAACCTCCAGGTGATGTTAGATTTAGGAAAACTTAAATGGATATTTGCCAATAGGTACATATTGTTAGGATACACACACAGGCCAGGTCTCTGGAGAAACCCATGGGATATCCGGTAGGACTTGGCTTCAGCTTATAGGCTGCGCCCTCACTAGATTGTATTGTCCAATTTCAAACGGACGGACGGGGATCCCGGGGAGTCCGGGCGGGGTTCATGGGTCGTAGGTCGTAAGTCAGAGGTCATGGGTCGTGAGTCGAGATAGTTGAGAGAGATAGATGCGCTGGAGCCTGTGGGCTCCGACTAGTGTGAGCGGTCTGATAAGAGTAGGGTTTTAGAGCGGAAAATATATTAGATTACTGGGGGGAATCTAAGCTAATTTTCTGACTGGATTGTATGTACAACATCTGCCAGTTTATATAGACCATGGAGTGAATAACATAACAAATCCAGTAATGGCAAAACGAAACTAACAAAACATGAAACGGGAATAGTAAACACCAAATTGGTGTTAGGAACGGAACGGAACAGAGCAGAGTCCAAATCGTGACAAAGCATAACCCATAACGGGAAATGGAGGGGGAGCAGAGTCCTAAATCGTGACAGGTCATTTGACTAAAATGGGAACGGGGCTCGATTAGAGCGGTGATGGGATTCTAAGCGGGGACCGGTGACTGATGTGTGGGACAAAGATGGACATAGACAGAGATGGAGTCCGGGGGAAATCCGGTAACTGATTTGTGTCGTAATGAGGTCAAATGTAACAAGTCTTGATGTAATGGAGTCCGGGCGGGAAATCCTATAAACAGACGATTGGTGCTTGTAGTGCGTGGGGGCATACGGGTTAGTGCCCGGAGTTCGGCGGGATTGTCCGGTCGTAACACATATAATGCAGATGGCAATCTTGTAGCATGCAAGACATGCTTATTAAGAAGAGCCTTAGCATTAATTCTTTTGAGACATATGCTTCAGTCATGCAATATGGATCCCTTCACAAGAACCTTGAATTGCTGCTCCAAACATGGAAGCATGGCAGGTAGATTATGTTTCTGTATATCTCAACTCACTGTTAAGCTCAGGGCTTATGGGTGAGTTTCTGGAGAACCCACAGTGACAGGTAGGACTTGGTTTCAGCTTATGTGCTGTTGTAAGACTACTATCTGCTGTTGTAAGACTACTATCTGCTGCAGGTTCAGATATACACTATAATGAAATTAAATTACTACTGTATTGAAATCCACATGGGGGGTTCCAATAATATGCTATGTCAAGTCAGAACACCTGTGGGCTCCAGGAGTATGCTGGTACTGAGTTCTTAGAGTGAGAGGTATCAAGGCAGGTAGAATACTAAGTAGGTGTTAAGTTGATTTTCTGATCAGATTGTAAGTACATGCATAGCTAGACTATATAGAACTAGGGATTATTGTACTACAAATCTGGTGACACAAAAAGACAAACTGGGCAAACAAGAAAGAAGGCAGGGGTGACCATACTTAGGACAATCGCCAGGATGAAAACAGGAACATGCATGGGGACATAAACCAGATGTCAACCAGGTTTGGGACAGATCAGGACAAAGATCTTCAAGCATCTAAGTCCCCAGGACATCCAGGCAGAGGTGAGTCATACTGTAAAAGAGAGTGAAGTGCTTATCAAGTGAGATCTGGGACCCAGCAGGTTTTCTGGTCCTAACACTCACACCACACCCACATGCAACCATGTACATACATACATAGAACTCCCTGGTAGTGCAAAAGTGTAGGGCAAGGTGGGACAACTTAACAACATGGATGGCATGTACAATTGGGGAGAAGCATTACATAAGGAGATGAGTGAGTTGGGATACTACATGTCAAAGACAGACCCAGCAGTCTGGTCCTGACATACTAATGGTAATATTGACAGAGACATAATGGTGAGAACAATTAGTTTTTCCCAATGAGGATGCCTCAAGCACATACTTTGGAATGACCAATGGTAACCCATAAGGAATGCCATTGCCACTGGGGATTGTACTTACACACAGGAAATGGCACCAAAGGCACACTGGAGATCTATCATATACCCTCAGATAGCAACTCAGCCAGACCTATTGGATAATATATCTGCACTTAGCCAGTTTGCAGGCAACCTGGGCTGGAGTTCTCTTACACATGGATTATGATACATCAAGAGCATCTGTGATTATCATAAAGATCAGTTCCAACAATATTTTGACTCAACTTTCCTTTGGCATTCCTTTGGCATTCCTTTGGCATTCCTTCAACTTTCACTCAGCTTTCACTTGACTTTTTCTTCACCTTTCTCTCTGACTCAATTTCCAACTGAACTTCTGACTTGTTTTAGTCTAACATCATTTATTATATCATTCTTATATAATATTATTGTCATTAGTTAACATTAAAGGGCATAAAGGGGCAATGAAAGAAGTGAGGGGAAGTCAGTCAGAAAATCTGTAACCTAGTTGTTCCATTCACTATATCATAATTGTTGAATACTTTTGAGATAATTCTGACTCAATAATATGTGAGCCTTTGTCCTGATATACATAGCCTCACACTTTATCATCAGGACAAATTAATACTTTATTGGATGAGGTATTCCTAATTGCAACAGTTCCACAGTCACCAACAGCTCCATCATCCCAAAATCTGAAGCAAGCCCCTCTTCCTGTTCAACCGCACATGCCAGCAAGTGGCATATGTGTCAAAGTCTAACCAACTGGTTCAGGTTCTATTTGTTCCATCCTTCCCGATCAAAATGCTGCCGGACCAGGTCGCAGTGTCTGTTTCTTCTCTTGAGGCGCATATCGTGTCATCGGTCCTAATGGCTCAATGGATGCCAAGAGGAAGGTGCTGATCCTTATCTCAACTCTGAACACTTTTCGCTAAGTTAAAATCGGCTAGTACAGAGTCTATAAACAAGCAATCGAGCCATTATTCATACAAATATCATTCAACAGCTACAACTCCCTTGAACAATGTCGTCGATGTGTTTTCTGTCACCATTCATGAAGTTGGGAATGGGAATGCATCAAATGACATTAGAATGAACACTATACGAAGAAGCGATGGTAATGTTTCTGTACCCACTTCCACTCCGTGATGATCCGAGCCCTGTAGATAGACAAACTCTACCCCCTGGTGCCAACAAATGAAGCTGGATCATGAACAATGTTTTCCCCACCTGATGCTTGGTGAATGAACCCAAGGTTTTTCTCCCCCAAATTCTCCACCCCTCCAGATGCTCCAGCAGACATGTCACGTGTTCCTGCATCAATAAATGACGTTCCTTTGTTCCAACCAAACCTGGAACTTGTGCGAGTTGTTGATATACATCCAAAACCATCCATTAAAACCAACACCAATGAATATATTTGTGGTGACTTGAGGAATTCTCATTTTTGCGACAGGATTGTCAAAAACGTTCATACGGTCATTCATATGGCCGCTAACATGGGCGGTATGGGCTACAATACACGGGGATAACGATTTTATCGTTTTTCAGGACAATAGCACGATGACAACGAACATTCTAAAGGCGTCAGTGAAGGCTGGTGTCAAATGCGTCTTATTTGCATCATCTGCGTGCGTATATCCGGCCTGCCTTCAGTCGAACCAGGCGAAAATTATCGGACTCAAGGAGAGCCATGCATGGTCAACTTTTCCACCTTCGCCTCAGGGTTTATATGGCCTGGAGAAACTTATGGGTGAAATGCTTATCTTGCAATACAGAGACACGGTGGACATAAAGATCGCACGATTTCACAATGTGTATGGTCCGGGCGGTACTTGGACTGGCGGCCGAGAAAAGGCTCCTGCAGCATTTTCTCGGAAAGCCGTTGTCAGCAAGATGGCCCAGTGTCCCAACAGCATGCAGGATAATTTCGAGATTTGGGGTGACGGCACGCAAAGGCGAAGTTTCTTATACATTTCGGATGCTGTCGATGCGATTTTACGCCTACTTCGTGCAGAGGGATCAGCAACCATCAACGTAGGCTCAGAAGAGCATGTCAGTATGAAGGAACTAGCCGACATTGCATGCGCTGCTGCCGAATTGCATCAAGAAGACGTACGGTTCTCTTACAACGATTCAAGGCCGATCGGAGTGGAGTGTAGGACATCAGACAATACCCTGGCAAAGAGAGTATTGAATGGCTGGGAGCCCACCGTTTCATTAAAAGAAGGCATGGCTTTGACAGTCGAATGGGTAAAGTCTCAGGTAACGTGCCTTCAAATTCTCCCAATACTTTCATAGAATAATTATACGGCCAGATCGAGGAAGAAATCGCTCATAACAATCTAGATGGCGCATGTCGTTCGAAATTTTTGGACGGGTTGCGCCTTAGTTCGGTACTGAACCTCGAACCAGAGACCGTCATTTTCGCCATCCTCCTTCCCGTCACGTCCCGAGGGACTTCCTCTCCTGAGGAATGTCTCGATTATTTGACCCGATTCGGACTATCTCTTTGGCGGACAACGAAGCACGAGACACATCCGCACTATAGTGCTTCATTCCGCATAAAAATATATCTGGCACTAGACAGCGACGATGGTTTCCTCGTTGACGGCACAAAAGCCGAAGATGCCCTCCAAAGTTTTTATAATTTCGAAATACATCGGATTGTGTGCGATTTTCCAAAAGGCCATGTCTGTAGCCTTTGGCGGGAATGCGCCAAGCGCGCCTGGAAAGAAGGAGCCGATTATATGTGTCTCATGGGAGATGATGTCGAGCTCCTGGATGCCGGTTGGCTGACAGACGTATCACGGAATTTTTCAAATTTGTCCAATAACGATAGGAGTTTGGCAACCAGCTTGGCCTCTCATTTCAACATGAAAAGACTATTCAGCCCTGCACAATGTTGGAGTATCTTGGCTTGGAAATTGACACCATTGCCATGTACTCTAATCCAGGGTCTTCCCTGGATGCTGCCAACCTCTATGCGAGCGTAAAGCTTGCTTTTGCTTCATTCCTTAGATGCGGAGAAGTCACTGTTAAGGGGAACAAATTCGTGACTTTCAATCCCTCTGCCCACCTGACATGTAACACATGATGATCTCAAGCCCTGCAGATGGACAAAATCTACTCCCTGGCGCCGACAAATAAAGTTGGATCAGGAACAATGTTTTCCCCACCTGATGCTTGATGAATGAACACAAGGTTTTCTCCCCCGAATTCTCCACCCCTCCAGATGCTCCAGCAGACGAGTCGCATGTTCCTGCATCAATAAACGAGGTTCCTTTGTTCCAATCAAACCTGGAACTTACAGCTGAAGAGCTCGTGGCCGAACTACGAGAACAAATCTCCCTCCAGCAACAACTTGTCTGTCAGTTCAAAATAGAGCTCGACGCATGTGAAGAACAGGTCTCCTTACTTAGTGCACAACTTAAGAATGCCGAGGCTGGTGCTGAAAAGTACCTCAAGGAAGTTAGAAGGCAACAAGCTGCAATGTGTTCACTCAGGCGTAAGGTTAGTGAGCTAGAAAAACTCTGTCGTATACTGGAAGAGATCGAAAGAAGCAAGGAGGGAATTTTTGACAGGAGTATAGTGGACGAGGCGAGTAAGGGAGTGTTGGTTGTCCTGAACGCCAGTATCGGGCAGCTCAAGGTGGAACTTGATGATGCAAGAGTATATGAAAAGCAGGCACGCGAAGAGACTCACAAGCTTAAAGGTGCTGCAGCTCTCAGCACAAAATGGCAGCGCTCATAAGGCGTTGAGAAGGAGTTGCGAGCACCCACGGGAAAGAAAATGATGAAGTCAGAACCTTGCAGGAGCGGCTCACAATAACATGTTGCATTGACAAGATGGATCGCACATTACGAGAGGAACTTACAGCACAGCAAGGCCTTTTCACTCGAGAACAAGGACGTCATGCAATGATTGAAGCACAATGGATCAAGGAGAAGGTGGGCTTTGTAGCTCGCCTAGATGCACACACCGTCGATCAAAACTCACGCTCGAACATATTAATGACTTGCAGTGTATGTTGGAGGCGAAAGAGACTGAATTACATGGTTTTAAAACAGAGGTGGGTGCACAGTGGGGCTATGCAGAGAAAGCGGATGAGAAAATAAAATCTTTAGAAGGTGAAAAAAGGGGCCTTACTAAAATCGTACAGGCAATGGATGCTACGCTTGAGGAGCTGCACAGTCATTGGAAGGCGGCTGAAGCAAAGAGAGTGGAATTGAAAGATGAGCGTAATGAGGTGTGACTGACGCGAGAAGAATTGGAACAAGACTGAGATGTAAGATCGTTGATTGACCTCACTGAGTCGATGCAGACAGAACTAAGTTTTCTCTGTTTAATTGTAGGTGGTTCTTTGATACAGAATTTTAGGATCTTACTTGTAACTATGTCCTTCAAGAGTTGATATACCCTTGACGGACATCTGATGCCGACGCAAGGAAACAAGGGTAATTGAGGCTGTGCCATGAGGTAGGGGAACAGAGGGGCAGCTCAGCCGACATCAGAGACGATCAGATGGAGCAAACAGGAGGGTTGTCTGAGACCATGTGGAGTCGATCTGTAATGTGTGCCTGTGGTAAGACGGCCAGGATTACAGAGATCAGGTTTGTCATATTCTCCTAATTAGGCACGTAAGGTGACCCACGAAGCTTTTCAGCTGGCCAAAGATGTCAACTTGGAACATTAACACGCAGAGAGACTAACTCAAAGTCTCCAAGAACGTGGAATGAAGCCAAACCAAGAACGACAATACACTTGAGGTGTTGTGGCATGCCTAAAGGAAATACTTCACACGTGAGATGGTGACGATACTCAGATGCACCAACGAATCCTAGAACGTGAACATGAAGCAGATGACCTAAGGGCTCAAATGAACAAGATGACATGCGAACATTGGTTGGTGGATGACCAAACCCTGGACCTTCAGGAATACGCACGATGCGAGGACACTGCGAAGACAGAATTAGAGGATGCGGTACGGCAAAAGGCCGAAACCAATTTAATGCTAGGATTGATGAAGAAGTAATTCGGAGTCTTGACTGCTGAGGTGACTTGCAACAAGAAAGTGCGGATAAAGAAGTCAAATTGCTCCATTTACACAGCATGTGTCCCAGATATAGAGGACAAGGATGGCCTCAACATTGCACTAGACTCCAAACAACAAGAATTGGAACTAGTACATGTTTATTTTGCACTTTGGTCAGTAGTTATTCATGTTCTTATTGCAGTTGAAGCGCAAAATTGGCGTAAAAGAACCAGGAGGCTCGATGCCTGCGCCTAACCGCATTTGGCTCCCCGACTTGTCTCGTCGACCATTTGCTTTTGCGACGCATGCCATACACTGTTCCCAACCTAGCTCTGTCAGAGTCATCGCTAAACCAATACATTTCAAGATACCTTTGAAAAAAGAGACCCCCGCAGTACACCACCATCAAGGTCAACGTCAAGTTTTGTGCAGTCAACATGGACAGGGAGATTGCAAACCTCGCTTCCCGTCAGCTCAGTTCCACACCGTAGATCGTCGTCGGTGATGTCCTCCTCAGCTGCCAGCATGTTACAGAAGATAGCTAAAAGGAGAACACCCAATCTATCGAAACACCTTGTTGTGAGGAGCAAGACCCTAGTTCCCGTTTGATAATTCCTCTTGGACGCTTACTATTATATCTGGTTAGGCTTTGGTTGCTTATTGACTCTTTTCGTCTCATTTTGTGTTTTTGGGTTCCTATACTTTACTGTGCTAGTATATGTCGTTAGAAGGATAGAATAAAAGGGGGATCAGGGCACAGAATAGTGATCCTAGTGGACGAATAGACCACCACTCGGACACGGACACATACTGGTAACCGAACTCAGACGACCACACGCTTGTCACAGATATGGATAGGGACTATTATGGATACATGTGGGTACTTAGGGTTCTGAACCACAAATTCCAACATATGTATCGATGACACAATTTTTCGATGGATTGATATTGTTAATGCACCTCATTATTTGAAGCTGGTATCTACATAAGTGGTTCAGTCAAACCTATGCCATGCTAGTTGAAACAGCCAATCGGAGTGACACAGGCTAAGGAGCAAAAATTCAAGGAAATCCGAAGAATGAGTAGTGTACCTGTATCGGTATATATACATAAGTGCCATGTAAGGAACAAAGGTGTGTTACTTACCATATTTCAGTCATGTCAGAGTAGCGCATACCCACTTCCCACTGGCCGTGAAGCTTTGATGAAGACGCCGTTAGCAAACACAAGTTGGAAATGCGAGGACCGACCTTTGAGTAGTAGTTACAACACAAAATCCCCCCATCCTTCTCAGTAATACGCGTAGAATCAAGTAAAACGAGACCTTCCATGCACCTCAAACAAAGCTTATGCTATGCCCCCGCCACCATCACTTCATGAATTGCGCCTGAAAACATCACCATCTGCTCTTCCCGCGGATCCCATGAAGTTGGGCACCACTACCGTCTTAAAGAATGAATCAACATCACAGGTGTTTTCTTCCGTGCATCTAGCGCGGGACGAAAGGATCACTGCGATATCCAAGGAAATATCTGGGCGAATTGTACGGGGAGTACTGGGGGTGGCGATAAATCCGAGCAATGTGGTGGTTAGGATCGATGGTCACCGCGGAGAATACCGTCCATAGGAAGAGAACCAGGAGCAAAGTTCACAAATAAAACGCCAGATATCGCCAACGCAGACTAGGAACCAAATAATCCAACGCAGCAAAGGACGACCACAACCGAAGGACAGCCAAACATTCAGTGAGGATGAGCGTTGTCTGCTCAATGACTGACATGGGTTCGGAGTATTTTGAGGTGACGGGGAACTTAGAATGAGTGATGAGCACTGAGTGAACTGAAAATGCATCAAGAAAATGGGTGATACCTATGTACACCTACATGGCCCACAAAGGGATTGTTGGTGTAAGGCTGCCGTCAGTTGCAGCTTCACTGAGTCTCAGCCCAAGTGTTGATAGGACTCGAGTATATTCGTCAATGAACAGAGACGGTAGGTAAAACGATAATGAAAAAACGACTATGTTTATCGTAATTATCTAACGAAGCGGATACTAAATATTTAAGGTCCGTTGTGGTATAGCCTCACCAGGCTTACAGTTGGCGGGTAGGCAAGTCCCTGTTTTGCTACCAATGTGCCCGTCACAGCAAAGGTGTATCTACGTTATTGGATTCATGGGAACACCATGGACAGGATAGAAAGCAATGTAATTAAAAGGCACACCCTGCACAATCACCTTCCGCTGGTCATCATAGCGTGCATCCTGGTGTCGTGAGGTAGTTGCTTTGGTTCAGATGTTGGTCATATCGCTACCGACGGTGCTCCTTCAGGGCGTGTTTCTCACAAAAAAAAATACAAAGGATGACTGACTTTTCTGCCATTTTCTGCCTTATGAGGTAAGCATGGACATGTGAACCTAGCGGGGTCGACCATCTTGGATCACCAGTATCTATCTCGCCATCGTAAATGCCAAGTTCTTCCATGAAATTCTCAATCTCCTGCTCATGGTAATCTTCCATGACGTCGCCACGGCAGACACTGACAGCAAGGCATTCTTGGAAATGCAGACGGAGAAACCGGTCGCTAGGTCTATAAGGCCCATCGATAAGGATGATATGGCTTTTCAACGGCACACCACTGTTTAAGCTTTCCGACCCCTCGAATAAGATGATGCGATAATCGTCCTGTATGTCATGGATACCACAGCTAACTATTTGAAAGGGAAAATACGCACTTCAACGTCAACGCCGAGTTTGTTTTCCCAAAAGAGGGTGACAATGTCCTTACGACCTGATACGACATTTTCGACCACCATCAAGTCGCTTAGATCGCATGCATCGGGATTTTGATAGTACTTGGACTCTAGCCATGGGTCATCTGACAGCTTATTAGGGATAATAAGGATCGCGGAAAATATCAACATAGATGCGATGGTTCGAAATGTTACACACTTGCCTTGTGACCCAAGAATGGGGGAAATACCCATGTTGCTACCAGCGCATCAGAGCCACAGCTTGGCACGACACCAGAAAAAATGCATTGACGATCTCTATCAAGAGCTTGTTGAATGATAGGGGCAGTCAAGGACGCCTGTTAAGCATCAGAGAAAGTAAAGCACATTCCACGACACAATGAAGTACCTTGGCGGAGAGCGACGGGCTATTTTCTTCCACTACTTCCTCCATAATGGAAAATGGGTGAACTGGATGGAAGAAAAAGTAAAGTGAGGGGTCTCCTGTGTCAAGGTCACGTAGCCTGTAGTGGTACACGAAATGGTATTCTTGCCTATAGCATATAACCCATAGTCTCCAGGAACAATGATGTCTTGAGATTCTCGGGACAAGCTAGCCCCATTTTTGTGGACAGAATACGTCAACACAATACTAGGTCGAACCTCGACCGGGAAGAGAGTATACGTCTCGGCTTCGTCCCAAGTATGATACCGAGCTCGACTCAAAACAGCATCGGTTATCCAGCGATATGCTGTCGAAACAGTAATGGGTGAGTTGTTATCAACACGCCAGCCTAAATATGAGTTTGAGGACGATTTTGGAGATTGAACGTCAAAAAAACTCTCCTAAGGCCACGCGGTGCGAATCAGTACACCAAATGAAGACGTTGCGGTGTTGTCGAGTGGATTTTCTGGACAATACGTGAACAGGTTCGTACATAGCGTGCGTGAGGATACAAAGTTACAAATATGACAAAACAGTGTCAAACAAGAGTACATCTACAACAGCCACCACTGTTATCGATTGCTTCGTCTTTCATACGCATTCGTTGTTGCCCTCGATACTCCTGAGTTAAAATATTGGGTCTATGGAATACCTACCTGAAGCAGATTCGAATGGTTCTTATATCAACGAATCTGAACGAAATGTACATGTATGGTGTTCCATTGTGAGGTCGTGCTCCTACAATAGCAAGAAACTGTTCAAGAAACCCACTCTTGGACTAATTGCCGGTAAACTTGGTATCTGTATTCGTACATACTTGGTCCCACTAAGCTCTAGGTTGCTACGTACACAATGAGTGGCTGCCGGTTTCCGTGTTTTATAGCTGGCTCGACACAATCATGAAACTCGAGAAGCATGGTCAGATATGGTTGATAACACTTCTCTTTGCGCGTGCCTCTAATGCGATATCGCAGATATCGGAAAAATGTTTTTGTTCCGCTGCCCCAAGGATCCGAGGACGATGTCGTTTTCGATAGGCTCCATTCCACCCCCTAAAGAGCCTCCTCCTCTTGCGAGAACCCTCACAAGTTCAGTGAAAGAGGGGCATTATATGATATATCTATATGGTAGTAGTAATTCCATTCATCCCCGAACGCCTACGTTGGACGTTTTATTCCAGACACGCGGTATAAGAAATTTGTCTCTGCTTGGCCAGAGCTCGTTCTCGCCGAATTCAAGCGGCGGAGCCGTTCCGCATCGCAGACCTGTACACCTTCTCCAAGCGGCACACCATCTCGTGTAAGTCTACCATTGCTACGGTTATCGTGCAACTTCAACTTAGCAAACTCAGAATACCGGAACTCGCATTGCTGTACGCATGAGAGATAAGTACTGCCTAGTCACAGGCCAGGCCGCTGTTAAACGTGCTCGTGGTGGCAATTTCACCGGGCTTGAGGTTGCACACATATATCCATTAATGGGTGTTGGTGTCGTGAGTGCAGACTTATGTCACAGAATTTATTCTTCTCACTTCTCACATGCAGAAAGAATGGATAGCGATCCTGTCAGCATCTGCTCGTGCACAAGTACCTACTCGTCAGGCTGCAGATCGTCCTCACAATGCTATGCTTCTCCGCGCAGATATTCATAGTTTATTCGATGACTATCAATGGAGCATATGGGTATGTCGGTTTTACCCTACGTTCTGCTCTTTAATTTTTGTAGCAGTCTGACCAGAGTATACATAAAATTGTTCGTTTCGAGAAGTCGGGTGCTACGGTTTTGGAACAATACCCTACTGCAAATATTAGACCGTCAAGTTTGAATACCACCGACCCATGTAGCATGGAGTTGCTTCGGGCACACCTCCACGTCGCCTTGTTGATACATGTCAGAGGAGTGGGCAAACGGGCAGTTGCTGGTTTTAATGCTACCTTACTCTAGCGAGCTGGAACTGGGCTTCATTAAATTAGCAAAAACGGTTTCATATCATCCTTTAGCTCTAGTATCATGGTTGTTTGGTGATCATGTATTATGCAATACTAACTTTTTTTCGTCTTGTAAATATTAGGGATTCCTTATTGTGACTATGAATGTCATTATACAAGGAGCAAAATAAGGTAGCCGTCTTGAAATCGACTGTTGTCTTAGACCCTTACTGGCTCCTTATCCTCTTTGAATAAGTCACAAAAGATGGGTAAGGAACAAGAGATAGTGGCCGAAATTTGCCATAACATGGGGTGGAGCAGAGGCTTAACTCAAAATTTTAACCTAATATATATACATCTTCTGAATAGTGAAAGGGGAAAGTTACAGTAAACCAAGTGTCGGGGCACCATAGGTGGCAACACCATGGTTGGGGATGCCGATAGTGGAGTATGAGGGCAAAACAACCTTGCAGGGGGCCAAACGGCAGGGATTCTAACACATGGCATGGGATGGTGTTGGATATACATGCAATATTGGTAGAAGGATGAATGCTGAACTGCATGTTCAGATTCTGGAAGATGATCTTCAAGAAAGCCAAAACATGGTTTGCTGACAATGGGGTCAAGGTTATGTCATGGCCAGCAGTCTGCAGACCGTAATCCTATTGAATGCCTAAGGCATCACCTCAAAAAGAGACTTGGAGAATATCAATAGCCACCAAATGGGATACTGGAATTGTGGGAGCATGTGCAAAGGGAATGGGATAGGATGAAGCCAGAGGTGTGTCAGAATTTGATTGAAAGTATGCCTAGAAGAGTGGCAGCTGTGATAAACACCAAAGGAGGTTACCCAAACTATTGATACATAGGAGTTTATATGTTTCAGAATGTCAGGGACAAAACCTTTCTCATGATGATTCTCAAAAGAAATATTTGTATACTTACCATATACAGGTACTACATAATTGTTATTGTACAGATACAATGTCATGATGTGTTAAGTGCCGTGTTGGGAACTTATTCCGGAACTATTGGAAAGTCACCTGGAAGTCGGGAACTATCGGATAGGGTCAGGACATTGGCTTCAGCTTATGTGCTGCGCCTCTACGCAAATGCTCAAAAGTCCTTAATTTCAAAGGTGAGACTTACAATGGAAGATACAGATATTCAGGGTTCCGAAGAGTTCCAAATATCAAGTGTACAGAAAGACGGAAGAGGGAATAAGAACTAAGTCAATATCAGATCTAAAGTAAAGTACAAATTGCAGAAACTAATATAAGTCTTCTCATTATTGTACTACAAACTAAGACCACAATAAGATGGAAATGGAAGTATTCTGAAATGGGAATACAACAAGATGAATTGGGGAGACAATATTCTGAAACGGGAATATAATAAACAAATGAGTGAATACTTGTCAACAGACAAATTACCAAATGCAGAACAAGGGAAGAATGCAGAGGATATGGTAACTATGATGTTCCGTAGTCAGAGATCGGAAGTCAGAAGTCGGAGGTTGGAGGTCAGATATTGAAACATCTGGGAACAGGTCATAACAGTACCCCCCTGTTAGCCCGAAGTCCCATAGAGGTGATTAGGTACTGAGTGATTGAAGTGACAGCTGATTGTTATGTGTCGTGAAATTTACGCAATTCTGGAGGTGAGTGTTTTGGCTGCTGGTCTGAGTATAAAAACCTCCAAATATTCAAATTAACGATTTTGTTTCTTTATCCACAACTTGCATATAGATACATCGGCCATTGTTCATCACTACCCTGGAAGATTCAGACACTGAAATTTCAGTACTTCAAAAAATGTCAAAGGTCGAAGAACTTCAATGAAAATGACAGAGGATGGAGGAGATGAAGTGATGACAAGAGGAGGAGGAAAAGGGTTGATGCGGGAGTTGAAGGAGGCTGAAGAGGTGGAAAAGTGGGAGTTGGAGCAGGTGAAGGTGGAAAAGGAGGTGTGGATGTGGAAGATGGTGGCAGATCAGAGGAAGAAGGAAGAGGTGGAGAAAAAGCAGCAGGAGTCTGAGGCAGTGGAAAAGAGAAAAGAGATAAGGGAGGGAAAGGTAAGTCCAAACAATAAGTTTCCATGTTTTCATCCGATAATTATTGGATACAGCGAAAAGCCATGGAGGTAGAGGTAGAGGGAGAGGCTGGGCCTTCAAGTCCAAAAGTAAGTGACTTTGTAAACAGTCGGAAGTTGATTAATTTCCAAGACAGAAACAAAAAGTCAAAAAGCTCTGGAATGGATGGAGGTTGTCCACAGCAGTCCGTGTGTGATGTATTAGCCTTATTTTAATACTATTTTCTGAAAAAGGAGTCCAATGCTCTATCAAAATGTGCAAATACTCAATTCACTGCAAGGTAAAATAATTCAAGTATTTGATATTAATCAGTGGCAGCCTAAATAGACTTAGAACCCCTGAAGTCAAGAGTTTACTTGAATATATGCACCCTACTTCGCAAAGAAGGTTTTGAGAGCTGCTTGTGCAAGCTTGTTCTTTTTCTGTAAAAACACTACTAAAATATGAATAACAATTCACTGATTTTGAAACTAGATTCGACTTCGATTCTAGCTAGTTTATATATATTTTATACTATTTATCAAACAGCAAAAATATTTATAAACAGGTCAAAAGATTAGATATAGAATAAAACACTATTTGGCTAATATATGCTTTATTTACACTAACTTATCAGGATCTTAATGTAGTCGTAAGGATTCTGCAAGAATATTCTCAGTATTTATTTATGCCAAAAACCGGGTAGAAATTAGGATATATGTATTTCTAATCTAAAATATTTATTACTTTAATTGATAACCAACTACTCAACTAGAGGTGGATTAGTAATAAAGGATAGCCAGCTACTCAACTAAGAGGTGGCAAAAAGGGAACAGTTGATATGTTTTATTTATTTATTTATTGATTGATAACCAACAGCTCAACTAGAGGTGGTTAAGGGATTCTGGGTTAGCTTAGGTCAGCAGCTCAACTAGAGGTGACTAAGTGTTTGTATGTATTTGTCCAACAGCCCAACTAGGGGTGGAATATAACTGCTGCTGCAGTGGCACACTGATGTGGCTGGTTAAGATGGTTAAAATGAGTTAAAATGAGTTATATTTCAGTGGTGGAGCAGAGCTCCATATATACAGTAAAATCTGAGACATGGGAGAATGTTCTAGCTACTTGTTTTACCTATTTTTAGCTATTTTACCTGGAATCTGCTGGAATATTCCAGGAGTTTCTACTACTTTCCATTGTAGCATTTATGCTGATGTAATATTCTCGCGCTTCGCGAAGTTGCTGATTTCGTGCGCGCGCTGATTACATAATTTTCCCCCGCGTGTCACATATGTGTGACGTTATTATTATTCAGCTGTTTGTGACAGCTGAGTCGCGTTTGTGACAACTTGTCGCGTTTGTGACAACTTGTCGCGTTTGTGACAACTTGTCGCGTTTGTGACAAGTCGTCGCATTTGTGACAAGTCGTCGCATTTTGTGACGCCAGTCACTTGTTGTGACGCCGGTCACCTGTTGTGACGAATGTCACCTGTTGTGACGAATGTCACCTGTTGTGATGAATGTCACCTGTTGTGACGAATGTCACCTGTTGTAACGAATGTCACATATTGTGACGAATTTTGCGCAATAAGCGCCAGATGGCCGACTTAGAAGATATTTAGATAAAAAAGAATAAACAGTAGAAATTCGATAACCCTCCCAAAATAAATGATAAAAATATGAAATAAATTGTAAAAATCAGCTTAATTTCATGAGACTATTGTACAATAATTTCGTCGCAATATAAGTACATTTAAACGTGTTTTTATCAATTTGTTTAGGGGGAGATTGGTTAAAAATTGGAAAAACCTATAAATACATAACACCATGTTACCACTGTTCAATTCGGAAGATGACATGTTGGAAATAGAAGGTAAAATGGGGCGGGGCTTGCTATCCATGTGCGGCTCTCAAACTTCCATGCACTCTTGTCATGAAGAGAGTTTTGAAAGGTGAGAAGGCTCAGAAAACTGATGATGTGGAAAATTTGGGAACGGCCAAGATTGTGGAAACTGAAGTGCCGAATATGGATAGTACTGGCATCAAGCTCCTCAAGGACACCGTCGATGCATTGGTTTTTATTGGGATGGAACTTATGAAAATGTGGGATGCACTGGAGTGCCATAATGATATCCAGGAAAAAGGTTTCCATTCAATGACCTGGAACTTCCAGAGGCAAAACGAATTTCTGGAGAAGGTAATGGTTAGCATCAGTGTTATCACAGTTTCTGAAAGATTTTCCGATAAGGCAAGGGACCAGCCAAATGATCCATTGGCAGAATGTGTCAAGAAAAGGTGGGAGTCAGGAAAGGGGCCGGAAAGTGAGGATGAAGAGGTGCAGGATATGATGGAAAGTGTGGAGATTGCAGATGATATGGGAGTTGAGGTGGAAGGAGGATTTGGAGTGTCAGAAACTTTAAAATAGTGACAATAATATTTTTTTTGACTTGCATAATCCAAAATGAGTGTGATATCAGAAGTGTTGGATGTGTCGGAAACTTAACAGAAAGAAAACAGAAAAAGTTAGAGTGAGGATAAAGGTCCAGGTTTACTCAGATAAGCTGTGTGGAAGTCGGTAACAATTTCCATAGCATGTCCAAGTTCTGTGGCCAATATCCATGAAGTTTCCTCGTCAGTACCTTCATAACCTGCCCATTTGACTAGATAGAGCAATTTACAAGTACATCAGTGATTGTCGATTTTTGAATGCAAGATCTTGGAAACTTCAAATTCAGGTTCTCTGTCAATGATGACTGGAGGGGGGCAGAGGTTGAATACATTCTGGGATATTATTAGGAACACAAGGTTCTAACATTCTAACATGGAAATGTGGAAAATGGGGTGGACTGCTTGCATACTATCAGGAAGTTGAAGAGTCCATGAAAGTGAACCAGCTTGTGCTATAATTTCAAAAGGCCCAAGAATTTCTCAGCAAGTTTTTTAGAAGGTTGGGTGGGACGGAAGAATTGAGGTTTTACAAAAACCTGATCACCAATTTTGTCTGTGGAACATTGATAATATTCCTGGGTGGAAGAAATAGCTTTCCAAAGTTCTTGATGTAACTCATTGAGATCGGTAATAAATGCTTGAGCACAGATAGAAGCCAAATCTCATTTGGAATGTACTGTGAGATTCAGATTATAGCCTTTGTTGGCAAAAAAAGGGAGAGATGCCAGTAGTTGCGTTCAGAGAGTTATTGTAGGTGAATTCTGCAATCGGAAGAAGGGATTTCCAGTTGTCCTGTTGATAGTTGCAATAGATGCAGAGATATTGTTCCAATGTTTGATTAATGTGTTCTGTTTGTCCATCACCTTCTGGGTGATATCCCGAGGTGGTGTAATTTCATGTCGAGGGCTTTTCTGAGGGCCTGGAAGAAATGGGAGACAAACTTGGAGCCTCGATCGGACGTTATGTGAGATGGAACACCATGTTTGGAAAATATGTGAATAATGAAAAGTTCTGCTAATTGTAAGGATGTGATTGTATCATGAGTGGGTATGAAAATGCCTTGTTTCGAGAATTGATCCACAACAACTAGAATGGATGTAAAGCCTTCAGAAGTCAGAAGTTGTTTGATAAAATCCATGGAAATTGAGTTCCAGGGTTTTTCTGGTATCGGAAGTTGCTTGAGAAGGCCGTACAGCTTATCTCTCTGGGTTTTAGAGCATAAGCAGGTGGTGCATGACTTACAGAACTGGGTTACAAAATCTCAGAGGTTGGGCCAAGTATATTCTCTACAGATTAGACCAAGAGTATTGTTAATGCTGTAATGTCCAGAGATTGGATGATCATGTTTGTACTGAAGTACACGGAGTCGGAGATTATTGGAATCTGGAATATAGATACATCCATCGAGATGGATAAAACCTTGAGAGTCTTGTGACCATCAGGGCTGGTCAGGATTATTGGGAACTTCTAGGTGTGGCTTGAGAGCCAGGTTGGAAGTGAGTGCAGAAAGGATATCTTGATGTAATTGCTCAATGTCCATAATGATAACGCTACACATGATTGGATAGTAGAGGGAAGTCGCTCAAATAGATGTGGAAAGTTGCTGTGTTGTAAAGACCAGTTTCAAGTTATGCAGATTAACAACAGTGTAGTTACTTTCCCCCTCTTTAGGATAGATAGACATCCCATCATCGAGTAATTGACTTTCACAAAAAGGTGTTTTTGTGTGACTTGAAAATCTGAAAGAGAGTAGTGTTGGAAGTGTTGGAGATGATCAAAAATGGTCAGAAACCAGACAGACAGACAGGGAATGGAAAATCAGAGTGCTGATAAAGGTCTGGGTTTACTAGGATAAGTGGTGTGGAAGTTGGTTACAATTTCCATAACATTTCCAAGTTCCATAGCCAATATCCATGAAGTTTCTTCATCAATACCTTCATAGCCTGCCCATTTGACTAAATAAAGCAATTTACAAGTACATCAGTGATTGTTGATTATATAATCCAAAATCTTGGAAACTTCAAATTCAGGTTCTCCATCAATGATGACCAGAGCAGGCTGAGGTTGAATACATTCTGGGATGTTGCTAGGAACACAAGGCTCTAACATGGAAATGTGGAAAACAGGATGAACTACTTGCATACTATTGGGAAGTCAGAGAGTCCAGGTAAGTGAGCCAGCTTGTCCTATGATCTCAAAAGGACCTACATAAGAATTTCTCAGCAAGCTTTTTGGAAGGTTGGGTAGTTGGAAAGAATTGAGCTTTTAACAAAAACCTGGTCTCCAATCTTGAAGTTAGGAAGTGGGATTCTGTTTTTATCCACATTTATGATGTTCTTGGGCAGAAGAAATATGTAGCTTTCTGAAGTTCCTGGTGTAACTCATTGAGGTCAGTAACAAATTCTTGAGCATGAGTGGATGCAAGATCTCTTTGGGATGTACTGTGAGATTAGGATTGTATCCCTTATTGGTGAAAAAGGGAGAGATGCCAGTAGTGGCATTTGGGGAGCTATTGTAGGCACATTCCATAAGCAGAAGAATTTGATAGTTGCAATAAGTGTGGAGGTATTGTTCCAGGGTTTGGTTGACATGTTCCATTTGTCCATCACCTTCTTGATGATATCCCAAGGTGAAGTGTAATTTCATATCAAGAGCTTTTCCAAGAGCCTTACAGAAATGGGAAATGAACTTGGAACCTTGATTGGAAGTTACATGAGATGGAACACCATGTTTGGAAAATACGTGAATGATGAAAGGTTCTGCTAGTTGCAAGGACATGATTGTATCATGAGTGGGTATGAAAATTCCTTGTTTTGAGAATTGGTCTACAACAACAAGAATGTATGTATAGCCTTCAGAAGATGGAAGTTGTTCAATGAAATCCATGGAAATTGAATTCCAGGATTTTTCTGGTATCAGAAGTTGCTTGAGAAGGCCATACACCTTATGTCTCTGGGATTTGGAGCATAAGCAGGTGGTACATGACTTACAGAATGGGGTTACTAAATCTCAGAGGTTGGGCCAAGTGTATTCTCTTCAGATTAATACAGAGTATTGTTAATACCATAATGTCTGGGTTTGTACTGAAGTACACAGAGTCAGAGATTGTTGGAAGCTGGAATGTAGATACATCCATTGAGATGGATGAAAGCTTTGAGAGTCTTGGGACCACTGAGGTTGATCGGGATCTTCAGGAACTTCTAGGTGTGACTTGAGAGCCCGGTCAGAAGTAACTGTGGAAAGGATATCTTGATGTAATTGCACAATGTCCATAATCATAACACTACATCTAATTGGATGGTAGAGAGAAGTCACTTGGATAGATGTGGAAAGTTGTTGTGTTGTAAAAACCAGTTTCATATTGTGCAGGTTAACAACAACATAGTTACTTTCTCCCTCTTTAGGATAGATGTCCCATTGTCAAGTCATGGAATCTGGTTTTCCACCAGACATCCAGGTCAGAAATGGATATCATGTTGAAAATGGAAAGAAATTCAGACCATCAAGCTTGCCCATGGGTCAAAAGCTTAGCAGATGAAAAACATTCCAAATTCCTGTGATCGGTAACAATTTCAACTGGAATTGTACCTTTGAGATAGTGATGCCAATATTTCAAAGCCTCAAAGATTGCCAACAGTTCCTTATCATGAACATTGTAATTGAGTTCATAAATTGAAAGTGTTCAGGAAAGGAATGTGACCAGGTGAATTTCACCATCAGAATCTTGGATGGAAATAATTGTGGCAATTGCATAGTCCAAAGCATTGGTTTCTACAATAATCAGAACATCAGGTTTCCAATGAGAAAGAATCAGAGCAGAAGTGAAAGCATTTTTTAAGGTCTGAAAAGTAGAATGGCATTTTTCATCAAAGCCCATGGTTGAGATTTACAGGTAAGTCAAGTGAGTGGTATTGTAATATCTGAATAGTTCTGAATAAATTGATGTAGAAATTTGTGCAGCCTAGGAAGGATTGAATACCCTTGACTTTCCATGGTTTGGACCAATCACAGACAACTTGAACTTTGGTTTCATCGATATGGAGACCATTGTGTCTGATAATGAAACTTAAGTATTCAATAGAGTCCACATTAAAATAGAATTTTTTACCATTTGTTAGGACCAGGAAACCTGCCAGGTCCTGGAACCCATCCTATAGATATCTGATTCTCTATATCACATGAATGAGTCACTGGACTCCACCTGGACATTCTGAACTCCTTGTTCCCAATCTGTGTTTACCTGTCTGACATCTGGTTCAGTCTGCCCCTTGTTCAGAATCAGTTTGACATCTGGTTTATTTATTGTCTAATTGTAGGCTTGATATGTATGTATC
Organism: Hysterangium stoloniferum; assembly: GCA_015178975.1. Taxonomy (NCBI): domain Eukaryota; kingdom Fungi; phylum Basidiomycota; class Agaricomycetes; order Hysterangiales; family Hysterangiaceae; genus Hysterangium; species Hysterangium stoloniferum. Next base: position 200,679 of record WHVD01000130.1, read on the forward strand.
ATACAATAATCTACTAGTCTATATAGTCTAGCTACTACCTGTACTTACAATCCAAGTCAATGCAACCCTCTGTCCATGCAGATTCCAGAGGGTTGCTTCCTCTTTTTTCAACTCCATGGTGGGGTTTTCCTTGGATGTTGAAGTTGTAGTGGAAGTTGCCATGCAAACCTTGGAAGAGTATGACTTAATGGTGCAGTTGGAAACCTTGTGTCTGCCTTTCCCACAGAAAAGGCAGAGGTCATTATCTATGCATCATTGTTCTGCTTCAGAGTGAGTTTACCATTAGGACCCATCAAATGGGAAATGTGGGGTTTATTGGAAGTTGACTGTTTTTCCTTGTTGGATTTCTTGTCTTTCTTCTGATCAGAATTTGATTTGCCAGTATTGTTGCCAGAGTTGCTGGTGTTATTGCCAGAGTTGTTGCTGGAAGACTTGCTAGTTGATGCCTTATTGCTTTGAGAATGTTCCATCAGATTTTCTTGCAAAATTTCTGCTTTTTGTTCCCAATAGTGAGCATCAGATGTCTGAGCTTTCATCTGCATGAGTTGGAGAATTTTCAGCTTTCCTTCTTTGCAGATGTTGTCTTTTAGGCATGATGGAAGACCCATATAGAAATGGTGCCTGAGGGTGGAATCATCCCATCCACAGTGTGCAATGATGGTATTGAACTTGAGGAGATAATTGGAAACTCATTGATTGTCCTTCATCTTGAGTGTCATTTGTTCATTTTTTGCTTTGCTGGATTGATTGTAATGTCTAAAGTTAGTTTCCAGTTCTTCAACAAATGTGTCCCAGTCATCAAGCCATACAGGTGTCTCATCAGATATTCCAGAAATTCTGGGTTTAAACCAATCCTGGTGGTAACCTTAAGATATGAGAGTGCAAAATTGACTTCTCAACTGTCAGATTTAAATGCAGTGGGTCAATAACAGAAACTGAAATGGCATTGGAGAGGGAAATTCTTCAATTTTTTCAGATCCTTGCCAGTAAATGGTTTGGGTTCTTTAACTCCAGTACAGGAATATTCTTTGCTTTCCTCAGCAGATTTCAAATAGTCAGCAAATTTTGAAATGGAATTGATGAACAACATTTCAGTCAGATCATTGGTAATTTTCTTTTTCAATTTGTCCAGCTGATCTTCCTCATCATTGTTGTCAGAAACTTCAAAAGTGTTGGGATCTTTCACTACCTCAATGACTTCTTTGACAGAAGCTGATGTTGTGGACTGAGCTGGGGTTTCAGGTTGAGTGGTATACAGTTGCAACAGGGATTGAAGTTGGGATGGTCCTTCCTTTGCATCCTAGCTGCAGGATTGAGATCTGATATACTGTTAAGTGCCATGCCAACTTATTCTGGAACTATCAGAAAATAACCAGGAACTTGGGAACTTCTAGATAGGGTCAAGACATTGGCTTCAGCTTATGTGCTGCACCCCTATGCAAATGCTCAGGATGTGCTTAATTTCAGAGATGGCATTTATGCCAGAAGAGTACAGATATTCACAGTTCTGAAGAGTTCTGAATATTGAGTACAGAAAGAATGAAGAAATAAGAAACTAAGTTGATATCAGATCTATGGTAAAGTACAAATTCATGGAAACTAATATAAGTCCTTTCATTATTGTACTACAAACTAAGATCACAATAAGACAGATTAGGGAGATATTCTGAAACAGGAATACAACAAGCAAATGAATGAATACTTGTCAGCAGACAAGTTACCAAGTGTGGAACAAGGATCAGGTTCAGAAGCACAGGAATTAGAAACATTCCATGGATGGAAGTTAGGTCAGAAGTCATGGATAATTATGGAAGATTGAGGTATCCGAGAATGGGTTGTAACAAAAGTAGAGGGATATTTGAGTGACAAAAGTGTCTGACCTTTGCTGTGAACCCTTAAAGATGTCTGGAGTGGCTACTTTGAAAGTTTTTGCTGATGAGGTGTGTGATGATGAGGGACTCTCCAGAAACTGCTGCATCTAAATAATCTTCTGCTGTAGTTCTTCAATGGAAGGAGTATGGGGTATGGAGGTGATTGAAGTGGATAGGGTAGGAGTATGTTTATCCATGGTATCTGTAAAACAAAGGGGGTGGGGTCCAACAGGGTAGGATGTGTGCTGATCTTCCCTCAGGAGTGTGTGGAGAAGAAAACTAGCTACAAAAGTGTCCTTAGTCTAACTATTGTAACTATTGTAAACTAAAAAGAAGCTAGCTAACTACTGAGCACCCAGTTGTCAGCACTCTGCCCTATTCCCAGAATCACAGGGATGACTACCTGGATATTTTCTGGAGAACTGAGAGCTGCCTTGTACAAGGATTAGCCCCAACAGTCAATGTTCCTATCTACTAAGGTCACACACACAATAGGGGAGATTTGCTGACAGTCCACAGAGCCTGAGAGGTTGGTAAGGTGGAGGAAAGGGGAATTGGATGTGAGGAGTTGCATATTGAGAGAGAGAGAGATGTAGAGTTGTTAAGAGAGTTTCAGTCTTCTCTTAGAGCAACACTAACAAGGCTACCCAAACACAAAGAGGAAACAAGAGATAAGACAAGGATAAGGAGTAAAGGAAGAGAGGTTCTAATGACTTAAGAATATCACACTTGTGTTTAGTGGAAATCCTAAGAGATTGAAACTGGGGTCTAGTTATGTACATCCTCAAGTATTTATACTAAAGAAAAAACTAAATAAACTTAATATTTTGACACATGTGTATCATATGTTGTTTGATGCATGATAAAATAAACTAAATTAAAATAAACACAAATTTAAACAGAGATAAAAAACATGAAAAATATTCAAGGCCCTGATAGGAGGATTGTATATATCTAAATGTATAGTTAATTGGTACTATTAGGTGAAGCTAAATATTGACTGACCTGCATTTGTTCAGATGCCAAAAACAGGTCCCACATCCTGATAGAGACTGGAGCAGTTGTGGCCCTTGGAGAGACTTAAATTGTCTGTGAAGATGTCTATATTTTATTATTTCCCAAAGATCCTTCATTCAGAATAGAAGTGGCAATCATATTAACACCCAACCATTGGGGAAAAACTTTCATTAAATAAATTGACCTCAGATATACAAGTGCTCACTGCAAATGAATTGATTTGTTGTTGTCCTGCACAAAGTACACATGAAAATATGTCAGAGTCCCATTGTCTACAGTGATGACTTATAAATCACCTCTGATAGGCAAAGATCCTTGTGTCTCGCCATTGCACAAATCCACAAAATCCTATGCAAACAAGACTATGGGGTTCATTTTCACCTGCTCTCACAGTGACAACTGTGGGGGGGGGGGATGATATAGCACTATTTTGGTTATAGAGAGATTATTGGGGGGGGGGGGGGGTGAAGACAGTTAAGTATGTTCCATTGAGTGTGACCAGGTGTTTTTAAACAGGTGTTATATATGCTTAATAAACAGTCTTCAGTGTACATCACCAGTAATTATGGAGTTTCAAAACTCATGCAGCTGAATTCAATGGAATCTCCCAAATAGATATCCCATTAAAGATATCTAAGAACCTTTGAGTGATGTCAATTAAATGTAAGCCAAGCATGTAATGTGCCCTCATGTCACGAATTGAATTTTACTCAATAAAGTTGAATAAACAATCGAAGAATATTCAACAATATCGAATAAAGATGCCTCATTTGACGAAGTATTAATTCATCCTGTTGATAAAGCATGAGGCAAAGATAGGACACAGAGACTCACAAATAAATAAGTTGAAGAAAATCTTGGAAAAGTTCGATGATTATATAATACAGTATTAATATAATATAGTACAGGTTTTCTGACTGACTTCCTTCATTCCTATCATTGCCCTTATATACTATATATCATTTACCTATGATGATAATATGATATCAAAGTGAAATCATCAATGACATCAACCTGAGACAAGTCGAAGATATTCGAGATTGTCAAAGATATTGTCGAAGAATAGTCGAGTTGGAAGTTGAGTTGGAAAGTCAAAGGAATGTTGAAGAAATATTAAATTGGATATTATCAAAAATTGAGTTTGTACGTTCGTGACACCTCAGACAAATGAGATAGGCAAGCTACAAAGCCGACCTTCTCCTTGATCCATTGTGCTTCAATCATTTCATGACACTCTTGTTCTCAAGTGAAAAGTCCTTGCTGTGCTGTAAGTTCCTCTTGTAAAGTGTGAAGATCCGTCTTGTTGATGTGACATGTTATTGTGAGCCGCTCCTGCAGGGTTCTGACTTCATCATCATTTATTTTTCCCGTGGGTGCTCGCAACTCCTTCTCAACCCCTTACAAGTGCTGCCATTTTGTGCTGAGAGCTGCAGCATCTTTCAGCTTGTGAGGCTCTTCTCAGAATAGAAATGGCAATCATATTAACACCCAACCATCGGGGAAAAACCTTCATTATAGAGAAAGATTCATAAATTGACCTCAGATATACAGTAGGCAACAAAACTGTTTGCATGTGTCTTTATTTTGAAAAGACTCTTTAACACTGGTTCAAAAAATTCCATAGATTCTGAATAAATTATGAAAGAAGCTCTAACATCACTAAATGTTGATTACATAGTCATCATTTCATATGTCCATTATGGTCATGTAATAATAGGATTAATGAAGCTTTTACATGTGAACAGTTTTGTTGCCAGGATTCACATAGCAAAGAAGTAGTCTAAAAATATTCATGATCATATGACTCTGCTTCCACACCCTAAACCCTAAACCCCAAAGTCACATGCTTTGTTCATGTTCAAGTATAAATACAAGGCCTTTTAGCATGCTTGTCCCCACAATTCACTATGCACACTATTCTCTCTGCTATATATGAACACATCATTTGTTAGGGTATGTACATGGCGGGTTTCCAGAGAAACCCACAGGATATCCAGTAGGACTTGGCTTCAGCTTATAGGTTGGGCCCTCCTGAGATCATGTTGTCCAATTTCAGACAGGCAGATGGGAATCCCGGGGAGTCCAGGTGGGGTTCATTGTTCTGTTCATCCGCCAATTTCTTACAAACTCGAGAAAGTTCAAATTTCTGAAAATGTGCAGGAAATTTTACATATTCTGGAAGGTTCTCCGGGTACCTTATAAATTGAACTATGTAATGTTTTCTTGGCATTCTCAATGCCAGGATATGGTCAACCACCATCCATGGCCGTGAACCTTGCCTTTCAAATGTGTAAGTTCACATTTTTTGAAGTGATAGCTGGCTTCTTACTGAATGCTTACAATCATTCTACTGATACTGCACCGAGAATGTTGTGAACTTCAATTATTGAGTAGCTAACAGTGACCCGGCACATTGTTCCACACCATCAACATGATTAGGCTACAAAGAGGTATTAAAAAATGGCAGAAATGATTTATGTTTATGACCTATGTACTTATACAGCAAGATGATTTATCTCGGTTTTTATGTCTATATGTCGTTATGAGTTGACCATGTTAATTGTAGGTGTTCTCTGATTTGTGTCAGTGCTCAATTAACGTGACTTCAGTTCATGAATTTTGGTTGCTTAGTATAATTTTTGCAACACACTCATCTCACATCCAATATAGGCTCCACATTGGCGGAAACTTTGAATTTTGGCAAGTATTTATCAAACACATTTCGCCCAACTTCTTAATCTCAATTGTAGCATATCCAGCCTTCTCAATTGCCGCTTCTTTCTCGATCTGCGAGAATTAAACTCATCATGTGACATGATCTTTTTTTTTTTTAATACATTTATATACCGCGTCGCATAACTAAGATACATAGCAGTTCTGTAGCATCGTATAGAGCATTGTAGCTACTATAGTATCTATGGGAGAATGAAGAGGAAGCAGGCCAGATGCATCGGAGTGAGTGGTGGTTGGCAGGATGGTCAAATAAAGAGAGGTGATTGCACTGAACTTGCCCAGTGAACAGCACATGCCATTTGGGCCGAAACCCCAGGAAGAACCCAAGATCCTGCTAACAGGCGTCAATGATGGCTGCAGGCACACCAAAGTCTTGCATTACTAGTGCATAAGTGAATGCTGGAGTCGGGGGTGGGTAGGAAGAAAAGACCACTGCCAGGCTGTGGTCATGGTTTAGGAGGTGCCAGTGACAGTCTGCAGGGGACACTGGTGTGTGGCTGAAGGCTGCTGACTTTGACAGAGCAGTGAATTCAGAGGCTCCCCAAGCCTGTTCACTGTCATCCGCCTCTCTGTCCTTTTACCATGAGCATGGGGGACCCAACACCAGAGGCAGGTGGTGGTCACAGAACAAGAGAGCCTTGTCATGTGACAATTCAATATGACGAACAATCTCATCTCACTACCTTCCGAGCCATACGCAGTATTAGACATTCTTTGATTGAGGATGTTGGAGATAATTATATAGGAGATTGCATTTCAAGGGGACATTGTGAAGGAGGTGTTAAGTTTTCGTGGTGCTGTTCCTAGACCGTATAACTTTCCGTTTGTCTGAGTGAGGTGGCAGTACTCGTTGTAAACGGATAAGGACTAAATAAGTACAAATAGACCTTATGTAACCCATAGTACGCGGTGAATCCCCAATGCTGCGACCCGAGCCCTAATGCTCGCAATCCATCACTAACCCGAAATCCCAGAAAAGTCAACACACTCCCTCAAGCATAATTCGATTATTTACGAGTGATAAGTCTCGCGCGATGTGTGAAATCCGAACGGTAATTTTTGCAGAACTGATAACCCGTTGATGCAAAAAAAGTGGGGGGGGGGTATACGTCGATGCACCGTGGACGCGAGCAAAAAGCGTTTCTCATCTCCCGTTTTGGATAAGTGGTCGACGCCGATTTAGAATAGTGAAAAAATGAAAAAAAGGAAAATGCGGCTAAAACAAGCCTAGTGCCAGACAATAAAGTCAGCGCACTCCCGGTGGGTCAAAACACACCGAGCAGTCTAAAATAGACCAAACAGATACTGTGGAGTCCTTCCCACAAGAATCTACGAACTGCAGAGTTTAATGTACCGCCCCAGAGTCCTTCCTGTGCGAGTACTGCGACTTCTAAGCCCTTTAATACGGCTGCTCACTCCTGCAAGTTCACTGTATCGCCCCGGAGCCCTTCCCGTGCGAATACTGCGGCTTCTATGCCCTTCTATACGGCCGCCTAAAAAGATGCGACGAGTCGACACTCGAAAAAATGAAATTGCACGAACGGCGATTTGTAGCGACGAGATCAAAGGTGGTCTGCACAGCACCTAGCTTTGGTTAACGGTGGCTGGCCGTTATCCGTTTATGTTAAGTTTTCGTGGTGCTGTTCCTAGACCGTATAACTTTCCGTTTGTCTGAGTGAGGTGGCAGTACTCATTGTAAACGGATAAGGACTAAATAAGTACAAATAGACCTTATGTAACCCATAGTACGCGGTGAATCCCCAATGCTGCGACCCGAGCCCTAATGCTCGCAATCCGTTGCTAACCCGAAATCCCAGAAAAGTCAACAGGAGGAACCCCCATCCATTCCCCAGAGATGTGTGAGGAAACCTCTGGTGGGGAGACTTTGAAGGCCTTGTGCACAGTAATGCAAGGGGGCTATCTGCTGAATATATCTTGAGTGCCCATGTCATGAAGAACATTTATGACACTTGAAATAAAATAAAAGTCTAAAAAAAATCGCTGGGTACAGTTCATTTGTCGACTAATTTCTCTATAGATGTATTCAGGATATTAGTAGAGTCGCAAGAATATTTGTATTCATTTATTTGTAAAGCCCCCATTCACTCAAAATAGTGGGGAATCATATACACAAATCACTCTGAACCTAGTCAGATCTCAGAATAATACAGTAGATGGTCCAAAGGATGTAAATCAGTCATTCCATGTCATTGCATCATTCACATCACAGTAATTATAGAGGGCAAACATAATAGCTGTATTAAACATGCATTCTGAAGCACTTGATTGAAAGGAAACTTTGGCCTCGAAAGCTATTCACTGCATAAGATCTATTCACATACAGAAAGGATAATTTGACTCCTTGGTTAAGCGGGAGCCTTCACATCTCCATGAAGATCGGACGCCTGGAAGTGAATATTCGGGGTTCTTGAGGTTGAGCTCTGGCAGGATATATGTGCATAGCAACCACCCGAGGATACCATTGAAACTTTGGTGACTTCAATAGTACTTCTTTACCCGACGATGCCAATCAATTGATGACTGGAGGGTGAAGTGATGCTATCTATGCATTCTTGCAATCTGCTAATATATTTGAAGCCAGCGCCACTACTACTAGGATCAGTCAAGGGACAGCATTCTCAACGTATTTCATGAAGTCAACTATGTTTCACAGCAGTGGAGGAAGTTGGTGGCACTTAAATGAAGCGCTCTAAGCACTTCGACTCAGGGTGTGAAACACTTTGTAGAAGTGTTCAAACCCTGATTTAAAGCTGTTAAGCATTTGTTGGATGATGCATTTAAGACACTGAATCTATGTAGGACCAGTGTCACTTTTTGCGTACTTGTGCACTTAAATAGTAAACACAGTGAATATCATCCACTAATACACTGCCAAGCAGGCCACTGGGCACTTCTACCACGCTCTTAATCCACTGCCAACCACCATCACCATCCATCACTACCCACCACCATTATCCCTGCCATCATTGCCACCATTCCCATTGCGACCTTTACTCGCATCAACCGCTGCCACCATCCACCACGGTCACCGTCCACACAGTATGTCAGTAAACAGGTTCCGACGAATCAGAGGTTGTTGGGAGGGTGGGATTATGCAGTTAGGGGATGGGAATGTAAAGGTGCTGAGCACACCAAGTGATGAGGCTAGGCCATTAATTAGAAGACTAAAAATGAAAACGAGAATGAAAACTCACTCTTTAATAGCATTTACCCCGCCATTTAATACCACCAACACAAATATCAAAGTCTGGTGCCTCCCCAGAACACATATACCCACTTCATATGGGCCTAAATTCCTCCATTTATACTGCGACAACGGCGACGATGTGGAACACCTTATTATCTTCATTGACTCCAACAACACCCCCACCCTACCTACACCTGCAACCGCAGCTGCTTCGGCACTGCCACTGCTGGCATGCAGTCACATGCTAGATGCCACATAAAATCCCATAGAGTCCGAAATGTCAGAATTTGTAATAGAATAAATGTACTGACGATTTACTGGTTACCAATATCAATCATGAAGCACATTTATCAGCGCTGAGGAATAGCCCAGGCTGCAGTCAAATTTGTAATATATATTAACCATGTAACACAGCATTCAGGTCAGCCAATATCTGACGATTTTGAGTAGCACAAAGTCTATAGTCATTCGGCATGGTCAAAGTAGAGGGTACAGCCTGTTCCATGTTGAGCTTCAAATGACTTGCTCAAAAATCGAAAACTGCATTAGTGCACGTGAAAATCAGACGAAACGGACACTGAGATGAAGTGATGAAATGCACTTTGTTAAAGGGTATTTTTCGGAAATTCGTGTCACAACTGCCCACTTGACTTCAGTGAGTGCTGGGGATGTGATTCAGTGTAAGTGTATTAGACACTGAGATAGAGTGCATTTACTTCCTACAGTGTCCACATCCAGAAGCGTCATTGTTGTTGTAGGAGATTCATAAGGGGGGACGTAGGGGATGACCAGGCGATGTCTGAGACCGTCTGCACTCGTGAGAGGTCTTGCAAGAGGTGTGCCGGAGAGGAGATTACAAGAGTGGTGAAAAAAGGCACGTTGGAACTGTTAAGAAAGATTTTTTCTTACCAGGTTCCGGAACCCCTGCTGATTTTGAGGGAGTAGGTGGTGACAATGACGAGTAGGAAAAAGAAGACGAAAGGAGATGGCAGGAAAGCCGGGTGCCACGCCTCCGCAGACCGCCTCTTCTAATGGCGTATATAAATGACTAGCATCTGACAGTTTTCTCCGTGGGATGTAGACCTCATGCAGAATGGTATATGGGTACATACTTAGTACAAGATGGCTTTACCACAGTGACAACTCAACTCCATAACTATATGCCCACCAAACGCACGTGGCATTAGGATTGCGACTAGTTGAGGTGTACGATTATACTGATTTGTCACGCATGGAAGACAGTAGATGGCAGATGGAAGATGGCAGCTTACTATGTAATCACGAAGTCATGGTCATATGCTATATGAAGGAAAATCATTGTCACTCAAATAAGTACTCTCATCAAGGTTCGGGCTTCTGGGGTAGCTGCGAACGTTGCCTCTAATTCATAATTGCATTGGTTATTATGTTCTAAAGCCACAGACTGGTTGGAGTTGCTTCTAATTGAGCGCGTGCGATCATACTACATATACTGCACCGAGAATGCTGTTAATTTAATTTCTTGTGTTCTTGTGCAGCTAAGAGTGACCCAGCACTGGTACTTGTCAAAATCTCACATGGCATCCGTGGCAGATACTACTATTCCACACCTTCGCTGTTCTGGAAACTTTAGCGGTGCTTGGTGGACACGGTCATTAATCTATTTAGCATTTACTTTCTTAAATGACTCAACCAAGATGGATGTCAGGGGTATTACTGGCAAGGGTTTACCATAAGCAGTGATAACAAATACCTCTTAACTCCAATCTTGTTCACATATATTGGAAACGTCTCCTGCCGTGTAGTGTGTATTAAAAATAGTATGAGTTGACTTATTGCAATACACAATCTACAAGTGGGTAATAGACTTGTAATAATATACTTGTTTGTCAATCAATGTGTCAGCTAGTGAATCACCTTCTGACATGATAGGTTTGGTGTTAATTTAGGTGTACACTGGTTCTGGCATGCATTAACCTCATAATGCATGGTCCACAATTAGCATCTTCATATGAAAAAGTGAAGAAATGGATGAACCGCCCCTAGGAAAAGGGTGTTTTCATCACCAATTCTAACAGTGTGTTTACTTACTGGCAATGTGTGGACCAGTATACCCATGAGTGTGATAGCTTATCATAGTCCACGATGATTATATTTCTGGGAAGAGTGCGTTTCGCTTAGCTAGAACAACGCGAGTGTGAATTAACATCATTAAACAGTGGTACATATGTCCATTGCATCCTGGAGACCTCGAGTTGACATGATCGTTATAGGCTCAGCAACAACCGCTGGGTACAGTTCATATGTCGGCTAATTATTCTATGTATTCAGGATATTAGTAGAGCCGCAAGAATATTTGTATTTATTTATTTATCTATCAAACACCTGTTCTAGTGTGGAATCATATACATAAATCAATCTGAACCTAGTCAGACCTGATAAGAATACATGAGACGGTCCGTAGGATGGAAATCAGTCACCCCATGTAGTACCATTGCATGCTATTCATCTCACAATAATTGTAGTTGGAAAATATAATAGTTGTATCACACTGGCAGTCTTAAGCACTTGATTGAAAGGAAACTTCGGCCTCGGAGGCTATTCACCGCACATGATCTCTATTCACTCACATTGTATAACTAGACTCCTTGGTCCAGTCGGAACGTTCACGTCTTGGACATGAAGAGCGGATGCCTCAAAGAATGTTTGAGGTCCTTGAGGTTGAGCTCTGGCGTGATGTGTGCGTGGCAAGCCACCCGAGGAAATGACAGAAACTTTCATGACTTCAATAGTAATTCTTTAACCGACGATGCCAATCAACTGATCACTGTAGTAGCACTAGGCTAAATTGGTGCTATGTATTCTTGCAATCGGCTAATATATTTGGTAGGGACAACAGTTTCCTAATCGGTTTCTCTCCTCTGGACAATCGGTGATTATTTGGAGTAAATTTGTTTGAATCTGATTTTGAGTTTAGAAGTATATGACATACCTCAACGTGTTTCATGTAAGTCTGACGATGTTCCACATCCAGAAGCGTCGTCGTTGTTGTAGGAGACTGACAAGGAGGGCGAAGGGGATGACCAGGGGATATCTGAGACCGTCCATGTCCAACTACATTCCTAGATCGGTGGAACCTATTATTTGAACAGATTTCAAGAGTGCAAAATAAAGGTGGCATGTTCGAAATGTGAAGAAGGATTTGCTCTGCCCGGGTCCCATAACGCCTGCTGATGGTGAGGGGTAGAAGAGAATAGTGACAAAGAGCACCAGGCAGACGAAGAAGAGATGGTTGGAAAGCTGGATGCAACGCCTCCTCATACTGCCTCTTCTAATGACCTGTATGAACGATAAACGTCTGAAGGTTCTCTCGTGGGATGTAGATCTGATGAAAAACGGCATATGTGAACATACTTAGTTGAAAGGCTGCTGTCTAATGCAGCCTTACATTGGCATCAGTCCAGACGTTGATAGGACCAAACTGTATTCCTCGAGAACGGCGAGTACGGTACACGATGATGACGGTAAGTAAAAACGATATGAAAAAACTACTATGCGCGTCTGTGATAACGTAATCAGTATGTCGTAAGCCACCAGGCTTACATTAGTACAGATGGCTTTACCCTGGTTACGACTCTACTCCACAAATATATACAAAGTCGGTCCAGCAAAAGCACATGGCATCAGCAGATTTAATGGGTCCTATATTGATTTGCCACACATCGCAAACAGTAGATGGAACCTGAAGATGAAACATGAGACATGGCGGTGTAATCATGAAGTGGTGGCGATAAGTTATCAGAAGGAAAATTTTTGGCACTCAAGTAAGTATTCTACCCTCATCATGTTTCTGGCTTATATGATGGGTGCCAACCCTTGCCTTTCATGGATAATTGCAAAGTCATTATTTTCTGATGCCACAGACTGCCTAGTTACCGAGCGCTTGCCATGATACTACTTATAATGTGCCCCAAATGCTGTTTCTTTAATTTCCTGAGCATATAACAGTGAAACAATCCGGGAAATTATTGATATCTCCTATGGAATCCATGGAAAGCCTTCAAAAAGCAGTTATTCAAGAAGCAACTGTGTCGTATGTACCTTGCGCTGCTCATAATTGCACACATATTCTGACAGTAGTATTTCCAGTAAACTTAAAATTTCCATCGATTTGGCAATTCTAGGTCTGTCTACAAAGAGTTACAGTTGCTTACCTTATTTATAGACGGGTATCTTAGTTTTGTTTAGTTATGATACAATTCTGACTCTTCATTCGGAAGTCCAGTTGGTATGGAAGAGCAAGATCAGACTAGCACCTGCGCTGTACATCATCGCCCGATACTCGTCGCTACTTAGTTATATATTTTTTGTGACCATTGATTTAGCAGATGGACCGTTAGAGGTGCGTGGTGGGATGGTTTGAAAACGTCCCTTGACTTACGGCAGTGATAGTGTGTGGTACCGTTTGAGCCCTCAGGTTAGTTGTTTACTGATTAGCCATAGGGCATGTAATGCAGTATTCCACACCTCGGCGGTTCTGGAAACTGTAGCAGCACTTAGTGTACACGGTGATTGATCTATTAAATATTTACTTTCTCAAATAACTCAACCAAGATGAACGTCAGGGTATTACTGGCAAGGGTTTACGCCATCAGCAGGGATCACAAATACCTCTTAATTCCGATCTCGTTCATATATCTTGCAGAATTTTGCTGCTATGTGGTATGTTTACTTATTGGCAATCTGTGGACCGGTATACCCATGAGCATGACAGCTTAACACAGTCCATGAAAATTGTATTTCTGGGACCAGTATCAAATTGTTCGTTTCACTTGGCTAGAACTACGTGACTGTGTATTAACATCATTAAACAGGGGTACAGAAGTCAACTGCATATGCCTGGAGACCACGAGTTGACATGATCGTTATAGTCACAGCAACAACCGCTCTTACAATTACGTTGGATGGGCTCGTATTATTCACCACATTGTTCCACACCATCGGCACGATTAGGCTACAAAAAGATATTAAAGAATTGCGGAAAGGATCTATAACCTATCTACTTATGCAGCAAGGTAATTTATCTCGATGTTTACGTCCACATGTCGTTATGACTTGATCATATTAATTGCAGGTGTTCTCCGATTTGTGTTAGTGCTGAACTAACGTGACTTCAGATAATGAATTTTTAATTTTGATTACTTAGCATAATTTTCACATGGAATTTACTGGGTTTGATCAAGGATAAGGTTTGGAATTACTCCTCCTCTCTTTCCTTTTCACTGATACTACATTTCTTCCAAGCTTGTTTCAGTGAAGATATTTTATCCTCTGAGACTTCTCTACCACGCACTCATCTCACATCCAAATATAGGCCGCATTTAGGGACGTCGATGGAACCCTGGAAACTTGGCAAGTATTTATCGCACACACTTCACCTAACTTCTTCATGTCAACTGCAGCATATCCACCCTTCTCGTTTGCCGCTTCTTTCTCGATCTGCGAGAATTAAACTCATCATGTCACGCGACCAATACAACGAACAATCTCGTGGTCATTACTTTCCGAGCGTCAGTACGCAATATTGGAGATTCTTTGATTGAGGACGTCGGAGATTCAAACTCTACAAGAGATTTTATTTCGGGTGAAGGAGAACTCCCGGTCCATTCCGCAGAGGGATGTGAGGAAACCTCTAGAGGGAGAGTTGAAGGCCTTGGTACACAGCAATGCAAGGGAGCTATGTGTTGAATGCCATGAGTGCGGTTAAAAGCGTTTATGACACTTTGATAAAAACGCCGAAAAAGTCATTGATATGTCGAGTAATTTCCATTTATTCAGGATATTAGTATGGCGCAAGAATATTTGTATTTATTCATTTATCAAACACCTGGTCACTCTTGAAAATAGTGTGAAATCATATAAAGACATAAATCTGAACCGAGTTAGACCAAGAATATAGTAGATGGTCCAGAGGATATTAATCAGCCGCTATATACATTGCATGCCATCCGTGTCAGAGTATAGAGAGCAAATATAATAGCTATATCAAACTGCCAGTGACAGTCTCAAGCACTTGATTGAAAGGGAACTTCGCCTTCGAGGGTTATTCACTACATATGATCTCTATTCACTTAGAATGGGATAACTAGACTCCTTGGTTAACCCTGGACCATTCGCGTCTTGGCGACGGTCGGACGCCTCAAAGTGAAAGTTTGAGGCCCAAAACAGAGCACACCAAGACCGTGAGCATCCTCAACGGCTTGCCAATAAATCCCGCTATACTTTGTTTCAACAGCTGCCTGATGACAGCTGAAATATTGGCTGCACTACATATTATCGATATCATGAGCTCGGTAGTTGTCCTTCCGGAGTATGTAGGTTAATACCGCAAACGATCGATGTCTTCGAGTCATAATTAATTTGCGCATTTACTTGCATGAGAAAGTATTTTAAATAGCGATTAATCTATTGGCATCGTTGCCTAAAGGATTACTATTGAAATTATGAACGTTTCGTCGGATGGTTTGCCGCGAACATATATCCTCGCAGAGCTCAACTTCAAGAACTATACTATGATATCGTATTCTTTCAATGGAACTGCACATATAACTTTAACTGCAGCATCACTCATGAGTATAACGTATATGGAATAGTCTGCCATTGGCACGTTGATCCATTACAAATCCAAACCTATCTCCATTATAAGGCAGTCCGGGAGTAGATTTTATTTTATGTGGGCCACTATTCCATTATTGAACGCCGTGCCTACGAAGCGAAGTACTAGTACTTGTCTTCCACGGTAACAATGTGCCACGGTATTCAAGTCAAATTTAACTAGAGTTTTGCTGGACTATGAGAGTCCAGGAGCTGCGAACACGTGCGTGTTCTGATGTCATATTTTCTTCAAACTCAATATACATATTCATGTAAATGTGATATTAGACTTGCCTGTACTATGGGCTGGGTATAAAATGAATATGGGTCTTTCCTCATGCATGCCTACCGCTGGCATTTCAGAGCACTTTTGTAAAATCGAACACAATTTAGCAAAGGAAGTACTAATGAACTACAAAGATATATTGAAGGTCGACCGATGGCCAAACACAGTGTATATTGTTGTAGATATGAGACTTGCGCAGGGGAATAAGTAAAGAAGAGTAAACTATATTATTTGGACTATAGCCACACGTTTCTTGAATATGCAAGAATGAGTCAAATAGTAACTACTAGAACATTCCACAAGCTTCATCTTCTGAGTCACTAATAAATTCCATGTCATTCTACAGAGTTCCAACAAACGCCGGATTAAGTTTGATATTTCCCACACAAAACTATCCATGGGCTGGAACTAGTACTAGAGAAATTCTATTCAATACTTGTGCACGGCACGTTGATGCGTCCGATGTAATCTCTACCTGGGGAAGATCGTTGAACTAGGTAGGAGAATAGTATGTCTACGATAATACTAGTTAATGGGGTGAAACTAGATTAATAACAGTATGAGGGTGATAGAGAAAGAGGAGACGTAAGCTACGGATACAGGAATTATTGAAGACAGAGTGAGAGGTAAGAGAGAGGGGGGGAAGTGAATAAAACACAAGACAAAAAACATGACTACAGCCAAACACGGCAATGTATTCACTGGGGTAGAAGGCGTCAGCCCGACTTCCATATCTGGTCTGGAGTCAAATGTACCAACCATCTTTGCACAGGCAGTAATACACTCGGGGCAAATGTCGGGGGCCAACTCCTGGTATCTTTCCTTATAGTCGTGGTCTGGGATGCAGCAGTGATGGTCTGGGCACGGTGCACCCGAAGTCATGCAATCGGAGCACAACTTCGGAATGAATCCGTTACGGCAGTGGTTAGGATGGTCGTCGCTGTCGATGCATGTCGGGGAAGTGCAAGAGACGCGTTTGCTGGTGTTGGGGAAAATATGCCCGCAGCCTTGATATTTCACACGACCGGAGATAAATATGAGACACATGGCTAAGCTGAAATTAGTTCAAAATTATGACGAGTATGCATGTACAAACTGGTTGTAACGGAGGGAGAAATCTTCAGTATCAGGAGGGGTGTAGATTGCGAGACTGGTAGAACATTTGAACGCTTAGATATGTATATATATGTGTGTACGGAGGCTCACTTACGTAAATTAGAGTCAAAAAATCAATAAATAGTGAATATGGGTCCGTTTGGGTTATATCGTTGGAAGCAGTAATCAAATTTGACTCGGAGCGTTTTCCCAGCTCACATGGGCGTTCACAGTCAAGTCGAGTCAACCGTTCCACAGAAGAAGCAAGAAGAAGCCTTAAGTGCTTGTTTTGGTTCCTTCGCCTAGTCCCCTTGCCAAACCTACGCCGGCCAGTTCAATTCC
Source organism: Hysterangium stoloniferum (assembly GCA_015178975.1). NCBI lineage: Eukaryota > Fungi > Basidiomycota > Agaricomycetes > Hysterangiales > Hysterangiaceae > Hysterangium > Hysterangium stoloniferum. The sequence goes on from WHVD01000130.1 coordinate 217,864, forward strand.
AGGTGAATATCGGGCGCGTTGATACGGTAGACAATGATGGTAGGCTCACTTAGGAGTACTTACGCGCAGCGATGTCGGCTTAAATACTGTAAATGGTGAAGCTCCCAAATGCATTTATAAAATAAGCACAGCGATGGTCTGCCGATGCGGGGCAAGCACTGCTGTTATTGACGAAACAGCCACAATATCGGGATATAGGGCCACAGTTAGGAAGATATGGCACCTTAGCGCCATATAGGAAACGCAAGTGACTCAGTGCGTGTAATGGATGACTCGGATGTGGCAGACCAGCACAGCAGCAGCAGGTAGCCTCATGGTAAAACCCGCCAGTTGTCACGCTAGTAAGCTAAGAGCTGTAATTTTTGCAAAGATTAAGTTCGATCCTTTGCCGACCTCCTAATAATCGTTTCAGAGCTGTTTCTAAGCCATATGTGCGCCAGAATGATGTGGCAGACGGGGTGGGCACCAGCCAGCAGAAATAGACTGCTTATGACGATAATATCGTTAAGAATGCTATGCAGTTTCAAAGGGGAGTTGGTTCTCGGGCATATTTTCTGCGGCGGTGTGACAGTGTTGTCCGATTGTTGTGGGGTCGCCCACTGTCGTCCATAATATGCTGCCCAAAGTGTCACGTTACCCCATCAGTCCTTGATTGTGGCGTTTGTCAACAAGCTACACAGATGCCATTGTGTAAGAGAATTTTTTTGATATGTTTCTCTGATAATTAAGTGTAATATTTATTTATCTTGTTAAAGTCTAAGGTATTATAAAGGATAGTTTGCATGTCGATCTCTGAAAAAAATCTGCTGCGTTATTGACGCAACAGTCAGAAAGCTACAAGGAGCAATTATACAACGTATTAGCAGCCTCCCAGTTTCACATGCTAGAATGGTCATCATGCACTGAATGACAAGATGACAGATGTACTGCCACTGACCGCCCCTGGAAAACCGGAATGAAGCTGGATGGGAGGTATGAAACGTACATGCATGTATTTTGACTTTCTCCCCTGGAAATTTTCTTGATTGGAAACAGTCCCCATCTCGCCACAAGACTGTTCGACATCATAAATCAAAGGGCCATGGGTGAGTTTGAATTCAAGCTGATGCTAATTTCTGGCGTGGGTGCTAAGCCATCAACTTCATCTCGTGCCTTAAACCTACGACCACGTCTCACTTTCAAAATATAATAGTAAGCATTAATATTCACTCTTTATGTCACCGTAATCTACAAAACTAACATCAGTGTAGTTGAGAACAAAGGTCACGGTACACCCCAATTGGTGGCCACGGTTTATTTGTTTATTTGAGGATAGTCAATCAGATACTCCTAAAATATTATATCTTGCGTGACGCCCTCAACTCCGTCTTCAGGGACACGGCTGTGATGAACAAATGATACTGAATAGTAATTTGCCACTGGGTTCTAAACTTGGTACAGCCCGTTCTCACAGATGCTGATCGAGGCGTAGACTGCAAACATTAAAATCCGTTCTCCCGTATCACCCACTCAGGGTAATATTTCAACACAGTTTTCATTCGAGATAGCTGATAACTCCTCCTTGATAGTAGTCCTAGGACATCATAACTTTGACAGTTTGCAGAAATAAGTGATAATAATTCACATTGGGTTTCTTTAGCGCAGCGGAAACCTTTTAGAGTTATTCCACACACGTACACATACCTAAACACCGCCAAGGCTGTACACCGGGAACATTCTTGGGACAACCCTTGACAGTCTGCCTCAGTACCTTGTTATTAGCCATATTGAGCGTTTCTGCCTTGAATACTGATGCTGTTTCTGGCAGAACCACGATGCTCACGTAGTTCCCCATGATTACCATTATGTCATATTTGCACTTTACTGATCGATCTTGGGATATGGCGAAAGTAATCCCTGGTTGACAACGATCCGCAACAACTCAATACCATGGTACAGACAGGCCTGACAGGCAAACAAGAGCCACCCCCTTCCTTCTCCCCGTGTGACTACCAACCGGCCACATGAAAGCACATGCATAGCCTACACACCGCCCCATATCCAATTCGGAAGATCAACAGCAGAAGAACATAGGAAACGATGGCAGCTGTCCCTCGGTACCTTGATTATTGGGGTTGAGCCCGTCCCCCTTGGCTGTGTTGTTGGGTGTAGAACTTCTTAAAATAGTTTGTCTAATGCGCCCGTACGAGTGCGTGCGGGCTCAATAGCGTTACTGGCAATACTAGCCAATGCAATTCACCATCAATAGGAAATCCCAGAGTGCGCTCGATCACCCCCAGCTGCTACGGTTTTTAATTATCTAGAAGCGTTCTGATGGATGCCGTCAAAACGGTCCTTGAAAGCTAGAATGGTTTCCCCCTATCTTTGAGCGGCAAGGATATAACGGAAGGTGCGGCTAGATGTCATCTTTGCAGTGCAGTCTTGACCTGCGTTTATCACAGTGGCACTCAATTTTTGTCTCAAGTCCAGGTTCCACTATACCTTCGCTCAAAAGCATCACACAGGCGCGGGTAATGTCTATCCCCCCTCACGGCGGTGAACTCCGTTCGTGGGATTCATTCCTTGTTATAAGCCTTGCTGATGGGACGCAGTGCCCTTTCATGATAATTCGTGAGACGCGGTCATGTAACAACGATTGGAGGGGTTCAGAATGCAGCAGGGTATCTTGATCGGTGACCGTATTCTGTTTTGATACCCGCGCGGAACAAGCCAAGCTATCATCATGTTATCACGATACATCAGCATTGCGTGGTATCTCGAATCAATCAACCGCTACAAGAGCCTCTAGATATAAACCTTGTAGCTGTTGTGTGGCCTAGCACCGCTTTACGATACATACCACGCATTATAAAGAATGGTCTAGTGTTCAACAATAGGGTTGTAGAATAGCTGACCAGAGAGAAATGGGAGCCGTGTGTGTTCATGCTAATTATATTACACGAGCCTACCTTATTTACTTATCTTCTGGTGGGAGGGTACTGGGTGTCAGAGAATGGTTTGTATCTATACTAGGTCGTCGTCGTCGGTTTAATCCAGAATTTACAGTGAATGTAGTCTTCACAATCATAAATTAACAAGAAAAGCTTGTTCTCGTGGTCGAAATCAGGCGGATGTTGATGGCGGTGATGGCGGCGATGGCGGAAGCTAAAAAGATATATCACCAGTATCCAAGTATTTATACAGAATGATACAGCACATCACCACTTATCAGGCGAGAAAAGATCAAAATTTGGCAGTGTATGCGGGATATACATAGCTGTCCGTCGGTCGGGTTGGGAGAGTGAATCATGGTTGTTTAAGTAGAGGGCTAAGAGGTAGGTATATTATTGTTGAAACACGACTAGGTTATGCACTTCGCCCGTGGTTGCGAAGAGATATATGTTGGGGTATGGGCGGCACGAAGAGTGTCTCGAGAGCCGACCCACGCACACAATTTGAAACTGAAAAGCATTTTGTACTACCCTGATCTATTTCCTAAATGACTCATTTTACACAGTACCGAGGCTTAAATTCCTGATCTCGGAATATCTTCTAAAATTTGTGAAAAATATAAAGTTTGCCTGAGAACATTCAAATATTTGAAAATGCATGGCGAATTTTATATATTCTAAATAATTCTCCGGATCCTTTCTAATTGGACCATATGAAGTTTTTTGAACGTTGGAATAATGTACCTAACATGTAATGTTCTTGGTCCACAGCTGGTGCAAATGACAATGGGGGATCCTTTACTGATTCTAAATATTCTGGGGGTGGGAACGCCCAAACACCGTTATATATTTCAGTTACAGAACTACTTAGAATATATAAAATTTCCAAGGTATTTTCAAAAATTTGAAAATTATCGGTTAATTTCCATAAGTTTTAAAGGATATTCTGGCTGAGAAGTTGAGCCTAAGCGCTCTGTTATGCAGTGATGAAATGCTGATGAAAAGGCACTCTTTGGGTATATTTTGGCATGCACAATATTGAAACTGGATGTAATATTGGATGACAAACGAAATCCAATCTAAAGATTACCTTTAATCCTATTTTTGTGTGACCTAAAATGTCTGCTTTAAGATGTATTACAAAATAAGATTCATTTCTTAAAGTTCATCTTTTTTTGCGGTGCAACAAAAGCAGTTCACCCAAGCAGTGCCTATGCTGGGTAGTGTCAAGCGGCATGGTGCCGAGGAAGTTTTCTATAAGCGCTCCACACAGAGAATGAATAGGCGGGGAAAGCCGGCAAATCGGTCCACTTCGCGCTGTGTACCGTAAACAGGGCTGATGTGCTATAATCACGACACGCTTTGTATGTAAATCAATCGATTACTATGTCAAGTCCATGGGAGGATGTTCTTGCTGAGGTTTGTGCTTATACTGTTCATCGACATTGGCAGATGATTGAGAGCCATCCGTAGCAAGCTTATCTTGTTCAGATGTTGTCAGAAGTGGCACACGACCCGGGTGCATTGGAGCACACTCATAGTCTTCTAAAATCATTTCATGCAGAGCTTCGTGAATGTACTATACAAGTTGCAGATATGGAACGGGAAAAGTGCGTACTGTGATATTACATGCATTTTCGGCCTGCTTACAGGTGACGTTATACATTTCCAGTCGAGATCCGTCTGCTGGTACGAAACAGTACCGCGATTCAAAGACGGCATCGTCTGCATCACGAATGTTTCATCGCGTTGCAGGAAGCATTGGATCGGAGAAAGATAAGGAACAGGCGGAAGAGGATAGGAAGGAACAGTTAGCAGCCCTGTGGACGAAGAAGCGCACCTTGAACGCAGAAGTCAAGAATCTTCAAGCTAAGGTTAGTATAAGTATAATAAAGCCATAACAATCATTTAACTATGTATCATCAGGCCCAAGTATTGGAGCGTCGGCACCGCCATTTCGACGATATCAAACAGAAATTGGCTGCCTTATACTCCCGCTTGCCTGACGCAAAGATGCCTGGTTAGTTGCGCAAAGTAGTTTCTTCTCTTCAATACTGAAACAGAAAATCAGTTAGCCATGAAGAGGACGAAGCAGAAGAGGATGTGCGACGGAATCAACATGCACTACACGATGCCCAGATGGCATTCGATCGGCATAAAACTCTTGTAGCACTGCTCACGCAGGGTGATGTCGCGCTGATCAATGCTGCTCGCCATCTTTCATCGTCGGGTGCTCAAATGTCTGTAGGTGGTATTAAAGGTGAAGTCAAACAAATTAATGTTATTTCTCCTTGCTAACACCTTGCGTATGTAGCGGCTATGACTTGTTCTGTACAGACTTCCATTGTTGTCGATCAAGCCAAATGCATTCTACCAGAGTTCTTTGAACAAGAGAAGGTGGCTAGCGTGTTTAAAACGTGAGTACAGTGCTGTTACAATATGTTATCTTCCCAATCTTATACGCCTCATCACGTCAACGTTATACTGACCCTCATGTTCCAGGGATTGGCTCGCAGATGTATTCACTCCTGGAACACCCCGTGGTTAGCAACACATTGTTATATCTAGACTGGCACTTTTAGCTTATTGATCCTTCACAGACACTATTAGCATTCAAACATTGCAACCGCATCACACTGCACTGATCGCTTTGATCTCGGATGCTCGGAAGTTGGCCAAGTCTCATGCCGAGAATGTTCAACGCATCGCAAGTCGTTGTATTGAGTCACGAGTGAAGAGACATGGTTTACGACGACGAGTGATCATGGAATACGCAAATGCAGATGCCGAAACATGGACTGATATAGAGGAAGACCTGGTACTCTCGATAAAAGATATCACAGTTGGGTTAGATGCGGCCATTCCCGTGGTCGTACCCAACCCGACTGGCGTCCCAGCATCACTGTCGTCGTCATCATCGGCAACCCATGGCACTCCATCTGTACCAAGTAATCGTTCTGGTGATTTACCACCAATGCCTCAGGCTCAGGCAGAGCCGAAATCACGCCCACATCCGCCTTCCGCCCAGCCTATAATTCGACAAGTACCGTCAGCTGAGATCGCCCATTCACAACCACCACTCAACGAGGCAGCATTTCGGTCAGTCCAGCCAAATATTCAGCGCCCTGTAGTTCAAGCCCTCCTCAACATATCGACATCGGTGGCGGAGGCAACATCACACCCCACTCCTCTTACACAACCCATATTCATCCCAAGCGGGTCTGTGTCACCACCGTCTGAAGCAACATTACGATCAACTCAGCCAACAGCCTCTCTGCGTCCTTCGCCCCCTGCCGAGAACGCCTTGAGTGTGCCGCCAGCAGCACAAGCGCGTCCGCCGCCTCTTACCCAGCGCATGCCAATTCAAACATCACCAACCGAGGTTGTTGTTCCACAGTCATCAATACCGCCGCATCTGAGCCAGTCAATGAGCGTTCAACAACCGCCAGTTGCAGTCGAATCTGCCCCAACATCGTTAGAACCGCGAAAGGACAGGGACTTTGTTGTTCAACCACCGCCAGGACCTAATCGATCCCGCTCTCAGACTGTCCCACATCATTCCCCACCTCTTCAGAGACAACGATCGCAGCCTCCAACCCCAACGCCTTCGCAATCTGTCGATCCGAGTACATATCCATATTATCGACCGTTAGTTGCTGGCTCAGCGCCAGGTACGCCGCCTCCTGAGGCAGCGCGACGGTCTCAGCCAAATACCGATTCGGATCTTCGATCGCAATCTGATTTAGACACCCGTTCTCAGTTTACCCTGGATTCCAAGTTGGATACTCGTTCTCAACCCAACTTGGTCCCCCAGGTTCAACTTACTACACAACTGAGCGCACAAAATAACCCAGGTCCTGGTCTTCAATCTACCCCGCGGCCCCACCCCCAATCTAACTCAAACCCTCGTCTTCAACCGGGACCCGAGGAGCGTCCCGCTCCTTCGACAGAAAAACACTCACAACAACAATTGAATGCTCATCTTCCTTCCCGTTCTGACTCGAGTCGGCAACCTAGCCCAGCTCGACGTCCGGATCAAGCTGATGGCTCGCGACTTCCTCCGCAACCACGACCTAACCCGCCTGCGTTATCTCAGATACAAATACCCCCAAATCGAGGATATAATATCGCTCTCGGTGCAGCATCTGCCAATGACGTGCCTCAAGCTAACATTGACTCTGCCACCTTTCCGCCATTGCCGCCACTACCGAGTGGTGCCTCTAGTGTTTCCGCCAGTTCAGGTTCTACTCAGCCGCCGAAGCCCATTCATGGTATCCTAAAGATGCCACCCGCAGCCACGGTCGCACCTGTAGCTGGAGCTCCTTCATCTGACACTGATCCATGGGGCGTCAAAGCTGCCTCGGCTGGTCCTACTCGACCCCAACCGAAGCTGAAGACCATGTTCAATATCTTCCGCGGCTCTGAAGGGCTGAAAGGTTCGGCGTCAAAGAACAGCACGCCTGTGACTGTCACACCCCCGACTTCGCCGCCGTCCGTCTCCAAGTCTGTGAACCCGAGAGCGGGGACGCAGAAGCTACGGTTCGTGGATGACGCGCAGGTCATTCAGCGGCCCGAGGTAGACTCGTACCCGTATGAGGACGATGAGATGGAAGATGAAGTATTGCCCCCTTCGCCAAAGAGAGGGTCGCAGATTTGGTTACAGGATCCACATGAGGATTTCGAGGATAGTGAAGAAGGTCATGCTACATCATCGTCAGCGTCACACCATATTGGCTCGGGCTCCGTATTGCCTGTGCCGTCCATCCATCCTGCCGTACCGCATTCTTTGCCGATCACATCACCTCTCTCTATGATATCACCTTTCATGGGATCCCCCTCTTCGTTTCCGGATTATTATCTGTCGTCCGATAACGAATTGGTAGCGACACCGAACGGGTTTGAAGGTGAGATAAAACGCCATCTTACGATCGTTAGCCCCAACTCATGATATACTTATCTATTAGGATCACCCTCTTCGTTGAAGGACCACTTCCAAAGTTTGTCAAGTAAATTTTCGTATGACGATCTATCGGCGAGTACATCGTCAGCCGGCGGCGGGAGTCAGACGTACCCACGGTCTTCTTCACCACAGAGCGTCCACAGTCATACTAGCCATGTGAGTTTGAAGAGTGATCATGAGCTACTCCAAGCTATGTTTCCATCGCCACCTACAGCCAAGCCAGCTCGCGACTTCATGTTTTCGTAACTCGTTATGATACTCTTTTTCCTATTAGCAACTTATATATACCCTTTCATTATTATCACCCTGTCGACCCATATCGTTATTCCACTATGGCCGAGTTATGTATGTATATATGTTAACACCAAGGCAAACTTGTTTTCCTTAAATCTTTTTCTTATTGTGGCACATTCCAATTCACCCGTACTCGGCATTCCTGTCAGATATTTAATAGAGAGTATTTGCAACTAATCAAATATTAGCAAACTGAATTGGTTCCTGATATTCACATCAGGAACCAATTCAGTTTTCCTAATATATATTAGTTGCAAATACTCTCTAATAAGCCGTTTTCGCCGTTTCGCTGGCACATTCTGTTAGATTTTTGGGTAAAGCGAGTAGTCGGAGTCGTATAGTAACCGGGGTCACTAATACCCACATTCATTACGTAGTATATAATCCCGTAGTTACGCATGAGACCCATGCGTTTATAACCAACAATATCACTCAGACCATATTGCACGAGGTCTGGTCATATTTTCGCCGAAAGTCAACACATTCTGCCACCATCAATAAAACATTCTTGCCGCAACTTTAGACATATGTTTGACTGATTTCCTTCCTAGATAGCTCTAAAATTTCTTAAATGTGTAAACCATTAAATTAACTATATATATTGTTGGAGATTCATCTGTGTCCTTCAGGAGTGTAAGGAACCATCTTTTGGGAACCCTGTCTGTAGTATTCACCTTCCCAGCAATCCGCCATTTAGTGTCCAACACTGGTGTCCCTGATGATTGACCCCTCATCATGGAGCAATTTCCTTTTTAGGCCACACTCTTAAATCTCCATTTCAATGGTTCTCTGCCATTCTTTGTATCATTTAGTGGTATTTGCATTTCTTTTGAATTACTACATATTGTTTTATTTGATCCATACTTTCAAAATTTTAATCTATTACTTGTTTCCCACATCTCACTCTTCTGACTATTGTTTGTAATTCCATTTCAGAACTCCATCACATTCCATATCACTTGCACCCTTAGTTAGTATAAAGTCTTCTACCTGTATTCTATTATTTCTCAGTTCAAATATTGACCTAGGTCCCCCTGTTCTAGTCTCTGCACAAGCTCAACACTAATACTCTAGTCTTTAGCCAGTCCAAGACTTAATCCTGGCTAAATTATATGTACCTCACTAGTTGTAAATTACATTTTGACAGACTCCCTGACAGCAACAATGAAATCAGGAGGTAATGTATGTATGTGTTACGACTGTGTCGCAACCCTATTGGTCCCGAGGTTATCGCCACTTATCAACGATTCAAGTTACGATTCAAGTCACCACATCGGAAACCATCGGCCCCCGAAGCTGACGTATGCTTTCGTAATGATCAAACTCCATTTACGCCCACATCAAAAATACTCGTATTGTCTGGTTAAACTTTTGATACGTCCCTTTTATTATGTTGATCCGCTCTATCCTATGTTTCACATATGTCTATCTATATTTGTAGTCCTCGAACTATTTCCTTTTACCGTAATTCCGCTCTCAGTTATCATCGGCCTCTGAACTAATCATAAACTTCCAGTTCCTAGTCAAGCTTATTGTTAATACCATTTTCCGCCTTTCTGCCCATTAGTATTTTCTAGACACCTGTTACTTGTATATGAACCCGTTGTAGTTGTAGTTACTAGACAATCAGAATATCGACTCAGAATACCCTCATACATCTGTAACAGTCTCATACTAAGAATCCCCTCATCCACCTTCACATGTGCTCACCCACTCCTGGCCCCGACCCCTTGGCCCGACACTCGACTTGTCCTTTGGTCCCGATCGGTATCTCGCCGAAAGGAACTCTTTAGGATCAGTCTTCACCCGTCCAAAATTTAAGGACACCCTACGGATATTTGCGAGGGCGCAGCACATAAACTGAAGCCAAGTCCTTCCGATCGGTCCCTGTCAGCCACTGACATTAGTCAGTTTTCAGTTCTTAACATGATGTTCCAATTATTGTGGAAACTGATGCTTCCGATTATGCAATTGCCGTGATTCTTTCCATTCAAGATACCCGCTTTCCTCCATGGAACTTTCTGCAATCCATGATTTCCTGGATGAACATTTGTCCATAGGCTTTATCAGACCCTCTAAGTCTCCTTTTAGAGCACCTGTTCTGTTTGTCAAGAAAAAGGATGGATCCCTTAGACTATGTGTTGATTTCAGAGGACTCAATGCTGTCACAAAAAAGGATAAGTATCCACTTCCACTTATATCTGACCTCCTCAATGCTCCATGGAATGCCCAGATTTACACCAAAATAGACCTTAAACACACCTACCATTTGGTCCAGATCTCTGTGGGAGATGAATGGAAAACCACTTTTAGAACCCATTATGGGGTTTTTGAGTGGTTGGTGATGCCCTTTGGACTCACCAATGCTCTGTCTGTTTTTCAACATTTTTCAACAACATTTTCTCTGACATGCTCGATGTATGTGTCACTGTTTACTTGGATGACATTCTTATCTACTCTGAGAATCCCATGGAACACGATAAAGAAGTCTGTGAAGTTCTCCAGAGACTCAGACAACATGGTTTATTTGTGAATGGTAAAAATGTACTTTTGACATGGACTCCATGGAATACCTGGGTTTAATAATGGGACCCAACAGACTCCACATGGATGAAACTAAAGTACAAGTCATCAAAGATTGGCCAGAACCCCAAAAAGTCAAAGATATACAATCTTTCCTCAGCTTTGCCAATTTTTACCGATGGTTTATCCACAGATATTCCAACATCACAGTTCCCCTTACTCGTCTTACATGTAAGGATACTCCATGGAATTTCAATGATAAGTGTCAAAAAGCTTTCAATCTTTTAAAGATTCTTTTTCTTCAGCTCCTATTCTGTCACATTGGAAACTGGACTTCCCACTCATTGTTGAAATGGATGCCTCGGACTATGCACTTGGAGCCATTCTGTCTATCCAGGACTCCAACAGAGAAGTCCACCCCAGACTTTCACTGGAGCAGAGCTCAATTATGATGTTCATGATAAGGAACTCCTAGCAATTTTTTCAGCTTTCAAAACATGGCGACACTATTTGGAAGGCTTGGGAATTCCGATTGACATTGTAACAGATCACAAAAACCTGAAATACTTTTCTACTATGAAACTTTTGACCTGCTGGCAGGCCTGCTGGTCTGAATATCCATCAGCTTTCAATATGATTATCCGCTTTCGACCTGGCAGTCTTGGCGGCAAACCTGACACTTTAACTAGATGATGGGATGTCTATCCTAAAGAGGGGAGAAATGACTATGCCATGGTAAACCTGCACAACTTGAAACTGTTAAGAACAGAAACTGACAGATGTTGGTAGACTGATGGGGACCGAACGGAAGGACTTGGCTTCAGCTCATGTGCTGTGCCCTCACAAATTACCATCAGGTGTCCTTAAATTTTGGGTGGGCAAAAACTAGTCCTGTCGATTAAACCTCTCAGTAAACTACCGATTGGAAATTAAAGGATAAGTCGAGGGTTGGGTCGGAGAGTCAGAGATTAGAGGTTGAAGTCATAAATGTAGGTTGAATTGTAAATCAGATGGAGTTGGAATGTGGTGGTCGTGAATAGATAATGGAGTCGGAAATTAGAGGAATATCTATGTAGTCAATATTCTGATTGTCTAGTAGTTACATTACAGTGGGTCTTTATAAGAGTTATCGGTGTCTAGAGACTACTAACTAAGAGAAGAGTGGAAACACGATTGACAAATAAACTTGACTAGGAACTGGTAGGTTATGATAATATTGGAAGCCGTGATTTAGCTGAGAGTGGGATTACGAGAAAAGAGAATAGTCCACAGGCTACAAGTATATACGGGCATATGTGAAACATTGAGTAAAATGGATCATCATAATGAAAGGGGATGTATCAAAGCATGACCAGATGGTATGAGTATATTTTGACAGGGGCGTAAATGGGGTTTGATTGCTGTGAAGGTATACATCAGTGTCAGTGTTCCAACGGTTGCCAAAACAATGACTTGATCAATAACTTGGAATGTCGATAGACGGTGGTATTCTCGGAGACCGTCAGGTTGTGACATGGTTATGACACGGTTGTAACAGGAACCCATTTTCATGAATCAGCACTTACTGCAACAGTTCACGTGACTTTCCTCATCCATTCCATTGTCCATGGAATTATCATTATGGATATTGAGAAGTTACATCAAGATATTCTATCAGCAATTATGCCAGACCTGATAACTAAAGCACACCTTGACAATCCTGTGGACCCTGGTCAACCCCTGGTGGTCTCTCGACCAGCATGGTTTCATTAGACATGACAATCATATCTATGTACCCAACTCTGATGGCCTCTGCCTCAGGATCCTTCAGTACAAACATGACCATCCACTCTCAGGACATTTCGGGTTCAACATGACTCTATCATTAATAAGAAGAGAATACACTTGTCCTGGACTCTGAGGATTCATTAAGCACTATTGTAAATATTGCACTACTTGTCCATACTCTAAATCACAGCGACACAAGCCATATGGCCTTTTGAAACAACTCCCGGTACTGGAACACCCATGGAATTCCATCTCTATGGATTTCATTGAACACCTACTGGACTCTGAAGGCTTTTCCACCATTCTAGTCATTGTTGACAGATTCTCAAAACAAGGTATATTCATTCCTACACATGATACAATTACGTCCATGCAGTTAGTGGAACTTTTTATTATCCATGTATTTTCCAAGCATGAAGTTCCATCCCATGTAACTTCCGATTGAGGATCAGAGTTTGTGTCTCACTTCTTTAGATCCCTCAGGAAATCCTTGGCACTCAAGACGACTTCTACACAGCCAAATCAGTTTCATCAAACAGATGACCAAAACTCCATCATGTTCAACACTGCATCGTCCTCCAAAGTAACCCTCAGTTCCTACTCAAAACCGACTCTTCACTCCCAAATAGAACTCCAGCCAATAACATCTCACTTATCCTCATCCTCAGACATCATTCCCAAGTCCCTACCAGCCCACTCATGCTCCTCCAAGAAATATCATCGTTTCCTCCATCGACAAGGTATTCAACTCCCATATGCTCCAGATGATCCTGCCTTCATTCGTATAGAACACTATGATGGCTCCTCCGAAATCCTCCACTATCGATTTGATCGAGTGTTCCAGCAGGACTGTTCCCCACCGTCATCGGGAATCTGTTACATGGCAATGTTCACTCCAATAGGAGATCACAGAGGACCCAAGTTATTCATGACCCCAGTTCCAGAGGGAAGTCAAGTAGAGCCTCGTTGAGGTCATTGTTGTTTCGTGTTCCTTGCATGGTTGTGGAGCCTACTCACCACCTGGTTCTAAAATGGTGATTGATTGTGTCCCCTCCTTAAACTGCAAAACTAGGAACACAATACGTCCAATCTCGGTTCATCGATTGGTAATATTGTCAAGATTTTGAAATCAAGCATAGCATTTGAGGGTGACCCATTATCATGGGATTCTTGAGTGTTTCTGACTCATATCACCGATGTTTCATCAGCCATCACTTCTATTACTCCATCATCCCTATTGTCTGACTCACTTCCCCTATTGTTCTATTGTGTTTCCCCATTTATCCATATCACATGTCTGATCTCATCTTTTGTTTGTCATTCTCTTATTGTTCAGTGCAGCCTCCCCCTATTATTGTTCACAGCTTTACTAACACTCCTATTGTGATGACTCAGAAATGACTCACACCATATTGCAACAACTCAACTAGAGGTGGATAAGTAATGAAGGAAAGCCAGCTACTCAACTAAGAGGTGGTAAAGGGGAACAAGATTGTTTGTCAGAAGCTCCACTAGAGGTGACAAGGGGGTAGGATTATTATGTCAGAAGCTCAACTAGAGGTGACAAGGGATCCTGAGTTAGCTTAGGTCAGCAGCTCAACTAGAGGTGACTAAGTGTTTGTATCTATTTGTCCAATAGCCCAACTAGGGGTGGAATATAATCGCTGATGCAGTGGTACACTGATGTGGCTGATAAATGTAGTTAAATTGAGTTATATTTCAGTGGTGGAGCAGAGCTCCTTATATGTATACAGTAAAATCTAAGACATGGGAGAATACTCTAGCTACTTGTTTTACCTATTTTTAGCTATTTTACCTGGAATCTGCTGGAATATTCCAGGAGTTTCTACTACTTTCCATTGTAGCATATGTATATGCTAATGTAATACTCTTGCATGTCACGAAGTTGATGATTTTCATGCATGCACACTGATTACTTAATTTTCCCATGCGTGTCACATAATGTGACAATATTCCCATGCATTGCACAATAAGCGCCAGATGGCCAACTTCGAAGATGTTTAGTTAAAAAAGAATAAACAGTAGAAATTCAATAGTTCTCCCAAAATAAATGATAAAAATATGAAATAAATTGTAAAAATTCAGGTTAATTTCAGGAAACTATTGTACAATAATTATGTCTGTTACGACCCGGACAAATCCCGCCGGACTCCGGGCACTAACTCGTACGCCCCCACGTGCTACAAGCACCAATCGTCTGTTTATAGGATTTCCCGCCCGGACTCCGTTACGTCAAGACTCGTTACGTTCGACCTCATTAAGACACATATCAGTCACCGGACTTCCCCCGGACCCCGTCTCTGTCTATGTCCGTCTTCGTCCCACGCATCAGTCACCGGACCCGCTTAGAATCCCGTCACCGCTCTAATCGAGCCCCGTTCCCGTTTTAGTCAAATGACCTGTCACGATTTAGGACTCCGCTCCCGCTCCGTTTCCCGTTATGGGTTATGCTTTGTCACGATTCGGACTCCGCTCCGTTCCGTCCCGTTCCTAACACCAATTTGGTGTTTACTATTCCCGTTTTATGTTTTGCTCGTTTCGTCTCATTATTACTGGATTCAGTATGTCATGCATTCCACGGTCTATATAAACTGGCAGATGTTGTACATACAATCCAGTCAGAAAATTAGCTTAGATTCCCCCCAGTAATCTAATACATTTTCCTCTCTAAAACCCTAATCTCATCAGACCGCTCGCACTAGTCGGAGCCCGCGGGCTCCGGCGCATCTATCTCTCTCGACTATCTCGACTCACGACTCTCGACTCACGACCTACGACTCACGACCCACGAACCCCCGCCCGGACTCCCCGGGATTCCCGTCCGCCTGTCTGAAATTGGACAACACGATCTAGCGAGGGCGCAGCCTATAAGCTGAAGCCAAGTCCTACCGGATATCCCGCGGGTTTCTCCGGAAACCCGGCCTGAGTGTGTATCCTAACAGTATTTTCTGACTAATACTCGCAGATTGTTTTCATTATGCCACCAAGAAGAAGTACACGCGCACAGTCATCAATGCCTGGACCGTCGACTCTTCATTCCCCGTTAACTCTGTATACCAGTCAGACGCTTGCGAACCAGTCGGAACCCATGGAAGAAGCCCACATCGAAGAAATCCCGGAAGACCTGGACGAATCCGAGCGCGAGGACGATTCCGTGGCCCCCGACAAGGGCAAAGGTGTCGAAATCCCTCCTGAAAATCCTCCGCCTTTTCAACGACCAAACACGAGGGATCCTACTTCTGAGTTTTTAGCAGGTACTATAGATAAATTCATGACGCACCTGCTAGAAGAACGAAAAAGAAAGGAACAAGAACCTCCACGGTCAAAAGTCAATGCTCCGGAACCCTTCACGGGTTCCAACCCAAACAAACTCTCTACTTTCCTCATGCAATGTCGCTTCAATTTCCGCGATCGCGCCGCTGCATTCTCCACGGACTCCCGAAAAGTCAACTATGCACTTTCATATTTGTCGGGATCCGCGTTGAAATGGTTCGAACCGGCTTTTAGCGGGATTACCGAGGAAGAGCCGCTCTGGCTTGAAAATTGGGAAGCTTTTGTTGAGGAGCTTGAAACCAACTTCGGCCCGTATGACCCGACAGGAGAAGCCGAGAATAGTTTCACAAATCTTCGTATGAAGGACACGCAGCGCATCACGGACTACATCGTCCAATTCAATAATCTTGCAGCTCGTTGTCAGTGGGGCGATCCCGCTCTCCGCCACCAATTCTACGCCGGTCTGCCGTCCCGCCTTAAAGACGAAGTCTCAAAAGGAGAAGATGGCAAGCCAAAAACCCTGTCCCGTATGCGCCTCAAAGCTCAAAACGCGGACGCACGTTATTGGGAACGTCGCGCGGAAGTTGCCCACGAGACATCCGCGGACAAAATAAATAAGTCCAAGGACAAAAACAATAACACCAATTCGTCAACCAGCAACCAGAACTCCACGCAATCCGACAAGAAGAACGATAAAAAGTCTTCAAACAACAACAACAACAATAAGGACAATAAGGACAACAACAAGGGTCAACAGTCCGGCAAGCAAGCCGGAAAACCCGACCTCTCAGGCAAACTCGGACCTGATGGCAAATTGACTCCACAAGAAAGACAACGTCGTATGGACAACAACCTCTGTCTCTTGTGCGGGAAACCCGGTCATCGAGTCCCGGAATGTCCGCTGGCAAAAGCAAACTCTTCAAAGGGTCGAACAGCCAAGGCCTCCACGGAAACCCCGTCGAAGGACAAACCGGCTGCCGATTCGAAAAAAGAGTAAGCAACCCCGCGGACTCCGCGCGGGTTAGGGGTTGCGTTGCCTCTCCGCGCATTCAAGAGTTCACTCGCCTCAACGCATCCGCTCTTTCACATTCTGATTCATTTTTCGTTAAACTTATGTCTAATATGCTTCCGAAATTCGTTTTTTCAGCTCTCATAGATTCCGGCTCGACTCATTGTTTTTTAGATACAAAATTCATGCAAAAAAATTCTTTGTCAACTTATTCGATAAATCCCTGTCGCTCTCCGCCTCTTCGATGGCACAAGTAATTCGGTTGTTACCCAAGCTTGTGATTTACCCATCAGTTTCCCTTGTGGAACATCTCAATTGGTCACTTTCTATGTGACCCAGTTAGACTCAAGTTGCTCGGTGGTTCTAGGACATAACTGGCTTACCCGCTACAATCCCGTTGATTGACTGGATAGCTAACAGTATAACATTCCGAACTCCCGCGGCGACCGAGGAAACTGCGCCTGTCTCGGCCTCCACGGCACCCATGGCCTTCCCGGCACCTGCAGTCTCGAGGACTCCTGTGATCCCTACGGCACCCACAGCTTCCCCGGAACCCACGGCACCTCCGTCCATTTCTCTGATTAATGCTGCAGCTTTTATTAGGGCTTCAAAAATGGATGGATCCCAGGCGTTCACTATCAACTTAAAAATTGATGAAGCAACTGGACGTTTCTCAACCCCCAGTATCCGAATCTGAGCAAGCTGCTGACCTAGAAGGCGTCCCGGAGAAATACCATGACTTCGCGGATGTTTTTAGCAAGCGAAAAGCTGACCGGCTTCCGCCTCACAGAGAATACGACTTAAAAATCGATCTTGAAGATGGCGCCCAGCCACCCCTAGGACATATTTACCCGCTTTCGTCCACGGAACTATCCGCAATCCGTGATTTCCTGGATGAACATTTGTCCATAGGTTTTATTCGACCCTCAAAGTCTCCTTTTGGAGCACCTGTTTTGTTTGTCAGAAAAAAGGATGGATCCCTTCGACTATGTGTTGATTTTAGAGGACTCAATGCTGTCACCAAAAAGGACAAATATCCACTCCCACTTATATCTGACCTGCTCGATGCTCCGCGGAATGCCCGGATTTACACCAAAATAGATCTCAAGCATGCCTATCATTTGGTCCGGATTGCCGCGGGCGATGAATGGAAAACCACTTTTAGAACCCGTATGGGGCCTTCGAGTGGTTGGTCATCCCTTTTGGACTCACTAATGCCCCGTCTGTTTTTCAGCGTTTTATCAACGACATTTTCTCCGACATGCTCGATGTATGCGTCAT